>JABRWK010000027.1:532897-572919 GCA_013372445.1 Hypothenemus hampei | reverse complement strand
ATACCGGGTGAGCCACGAAGGTGGCTCGCCCTTATAACTTTTTTGTTTTTAAAGTTAGAAAGTTGAAATTTGGAGGGAAGTCATATGAGAATAGAGTATAAACTAGTATTTTTACCTATGATTTTGACCTAAAATTGTGCGTAATATGTATACCTCAGTGGTGTAGCTCGACACAAAAAAAAATTTTTTTTTTCAAATGATACATTTTTAGATTAAAAATGGTCTCTAGATTCCAAAAAAGTAAAAATATATAGGGCATTACATTTAAAAATCGAAAATTGAGGTCATTTCCGGTTAAACCGGAAGTGTTAGATAAACGTCATTATTGTCAATCAATCGACTCTATTCTCATATGACTTCCCTCCAAATTTCAACTTTCTAACTTTAAAAACAAAAAAGTTATAAGGGCGAGCCACCTTCGTGGCTCACCCGGTATAAATAGTTTAATTTTAATATCGGATATCTTTGAATGTATGCTATTTTACCAGAATCTTACTGCACGATATAAAAGACATGCTCGTTCTGTATCAGATCCTGCTATTAAATAAATTTTGTCAAATTTGGACTAATGTTGTTTTTGTAAAACACGCCTCAATTACTATTCAAAAGTTTAGGTGGTACAGTACTTTCCCTAACACACATTGAATTGATAAAGGTTAAAATCAGTGCATCTATTGAAAAATCAGAATGTCTAAAGAGCCTGTCTATGACACGAGTTTAATTATAACAATTACAGTATGTAAAAATTAACGAACAAAAATTTCAAAACAGATATACCTATACACCTGTCCCTCGATTTACACGGTAGATAGGTTCCTGAGAAAAACGTGTACATCGAAATTGTAAATTTTTCAATGTAAAACCGTGTAAATCGAACTGTATGTTAAAGGCGTAATTTCGTTTTTTATTATGATTTTTTTTTTCATTTTTTTAAAGTATAAAAAATATATTCTTTTATTAATTAAATACAAAGTATCATAAAAATTAAAAAAAACTGAAAGATTTATAATAAATATTGCAAGGGTTGATAGCAGATATCATCAATCACTTACAGTGCGCACAGGCCTAGGGCGAATGAACAATTTTTCCCATTTAAAAATTTTTTTTAAACCGTCAAAAAGCGAAAACGTGTAAAAAAGTACTGTGTAAATCGAGGGATAGGTGTACAACATAAAATGAGTTTTGTTGGCATGTGATTTACTTCAATATTAAATGTTCTTGGTCAAAGCACCAAAAACAAGTTTTATTTCGTGCAGTTTTTGATCTATGATGGACTGACAGGATTAAATTCATAATTATTTAAACTAACAACATTACTACTGTACCTCACTCCATTCGCCTCGTCCAACAGTATTGATTCCAGCCACACGGTACTTGTAAGCGGTACCAGGTTCCAAGCTAATTTTTGGAAAATTTGCTAATGCAGGAAGATCATCAAGGGTGACGTCGTCAGTATCTGACAGGAGGTAGTAATTTTGTACGTCGTAACTAGTCCCGTTTATGAAACCCACTGTATACCAAGTACCCTTAAATTAGTATCAGATAATTAATTAAATGTTGATAGAAAAATGTCGATTTAATTTACTTTTACAGGTTCACGAGGCACAACTGTAGAGCCATTGACGACTTCAGTCTTGATACTATTTTTGGATTCTTTAGACGCGTCCAAAGCTGCCGAAGCAAGTGCAGTTAATGGGTCTTCACTAGTTTCGGTAAGTGGTTCGTCTTCTTCATCTTCTTCAGGTTCTTCTTCGGGGGTTTCTAAATCATTTAATTCTGTTTCTTTGTTTTTAAGATCCGATAATTCGAGCGAAGTTTCGCTAACAGCAGAGGGGAAATCCATCTCTGCTTCCTGTTTTACATTTGAAAATTCCTCTGTTATTGGTTCCTCTTTAATATTACGACACGTTTCGGTCTGATCCAATTCCATATCTGCAAACAGGAAATAACGTCTGAAGTTTAAAAATTTAGCCCGTACCAATCACAATCCATGAAGTTTAATGAAAATTTAATCAGCAATTTTCAATGAAACTAAGGCACAACAATTTCGTTATTGGGCATTGGTTCGTATAGTTGTGCCCAAAATCGAGGTGTGATGAAAAAACTCCGTGTTGCATCGTTTGATTTTTGGAATCAAGATGTAATATGACGGTTCTTTCACACATACTTCGGTTTCTAGCTTTCTTGCCTCAATACGAATCGGTGAAAAATAACGAAGTCTGTTGAGGACCTCAATATTGAGCAAAAAAAGCCATATAAACTGAAATTTCTGATTTTAATTTTCTAAGTAATCTGACCGAGTGAATGTTTAATTTTTATTATTGCTCCAGATTATAGTGAGAGTATATTTCAAAGATAAAAAGACAAACATCACATTGTATTTACCTTTCACTGTAAGCTATTCACATCTGTTTTCCGTAGTTCAAAAACTAATTTCATCAATTTAGAATTCATTAGGCCAGAACATAGATTTCATTCGACACTTTGTACAGAACTTATATTTTTACCACAACACAACAGGTCCCAATGTGGGTGTCTTTAATTTTAATAAATTACAAACAAAAGAACAACCCCTAATTAGTAATGTACTGCTATTACCTTCAATTAAATCATCTTTTAGTTTAGTGGCACCATTGATGTTTTGGGTCGAATCTGCTTCAGCAGTTGTAGTGTGCGATTTGGCGACGCTATCCTCATCTTTACTTCCGCCTTTCAATCCTAATTTGCAATAATTAAATCCCTTTGGTGGTATACTTGAGCCACCTTTTAGGGTAAGTTTATAACTGCCGCCCATTAAACCACTAACGGAGTTTTCTGAAATGTCAGCGCTCTCTGATAGTACTGTTGGAGAACTACTGGATCCCTCATCGGAAATAATCGATTCGCTTATGGCTACTGATTCATTAGAGTCCAATTGGTTACTATTTTCTGGGACAATTAAACCCGCTTCAGCAGCTAAAGCTGCTAGGGCAGCGTCGGTTGTGGCCGGCCCTTCAAACGACGATGTAGCTACAAATAAATCAATAATTAAAAATAGTTTATTTTTCACTTGATTATTACTACCTAAAGTAGCCGTTGGTTGAGTAGTTGTTTGTTTCGGTCTTTGAACGACCATCAGTTTTGGTTGTTCCGCATTGTTTGCCATAGAATGCGTGGCAGGAAGACGAACAATTTTGCCCACATTGCCGATTTGAGAAGGCTGAACCACTGTCAAAGTTTTATTGCCTGCAGCCATTTGTACAGTTACTTGCTTTCCACCAATCATTACTTGTTTCTAAATAAGTGTAATAAAAAGAATTGTGCATTTCACAATACAAGACCAGGCTGACTTACAGTGTTTTTAGTTAACGTTTTTGGAGAGGCCACCACTTGCATGGGCATAGATATCGTTATTGGTTTTGTTATTTTAACTCCTTGGATCCCTTGTAGAGATGATGCCGTCACTAGTGGAGACGTGTTAACTGTATTCGTTTTTACTAAGGATACATTCACTGCCTGGGCATTAGTAAGAGTTTGGATATTTTTCAATCCTCCTGTAGAACTGACCACTAACACTTGCTGATTACCTATTTGTCCAGAACTGGTTTTAGACAATACCAATTTCCCCGTACTCTTATTCATCTGAATCATATTAGAGGGAATAGTTTTCAACGTAGTCAATACCTTATTTCCAGGATTGCTAGGCAAAATTTTTACTATAGCGTTTTTCGCTTGTGGTGAAATAACTTGTGAAGTTGGTTTATTTTGCACTAAATTTCCAGATTTGGGTAAAGTAGCCAAAGTCATTCCAGTACTAGTTTTAACTAACGTAACAACTTGCTGTTGAACACCAGTGCCCCCAGTTTTTTGAATTACATTCGGGCTCTGTTTAATTAAAACTGGTTTTCCAGCTTGTTGTGGAGACGCCGTTTTAATTATGGTAGCTCCTGGACTGCTTTGTACCTTAACTGGATTTGCAAGTTTGATTTGCGCAGGCGACTGTGCTAAAGTAATTTTTTGAGTCGCCGCAGCGGCCGCTGCTAACGCTTGTATTCCCGACATTTGTCCCGAATTACTTGTAGAATTTGCACTGGTAATTGAGGCTTGGTTGTTTGAACTTTGTGGTGACTTCTGAGTATTTCGAACTTTAAGCTTAGGACTCCCAAGGGGAGTGACTGCAGTTTTCGCTTGCTGTATGGGAATACTTGAGGGGCTGCTCGGGACTGATTGTGCAGCTTTGGGAGAATTAACGATGTGTTGTGAATTTGTTTGTGAAACAACTGATGTTTTAGGAGTTTGTCCTGTTGTTGGAGGTAAATCGTACTTCTGTATTTGTAAAATGTATGTTTGCACTGAAGGTGTACCAGTCCAGTTAACTTCAAGTGAATGTGTTCCAGCCTTTACCAAAGAAACACGACTTGGGGCTGGAGGTTTTTCCACTTCAAGATACCACAAATCTTTACAACACACCTGATTTTTCCATGCCTTTCTATACCCATCTCGTCCAGACCAAATATACAATCTAGTACTAAATCCAACGGCACAATGGCCAGCCCTTGCACAGGGAACTCTTGTCTCATCTGATGTATTAATACGCAATTCATCCCAATTCATTGTTTCTAGGTTAAGGCATGCCATTGTGCTTGTACATTTCCATTCTTTTTCATTTATAGCCAATTTTCCTTCATCTGCCACTACTGGAACCCAACCGCCAAATACAAACATTCGATGTCCAATAAGAGTTGATGTATGGAGCGACCTTGGAAGAAAAATTGATCAGGATATGGCAATATTCTTTGCTAACAATTTCTCACCTGGGAAGAGGAGTTACACCCGAAATTACAGGTTTACTCCAAGTCATAGTATCAGTATCTAAAAACCACAAATCACCCAGTCGACAACCACTCATTCCACCATAAATTACTAAAAATGACTTAGACCGCTTCTTGTCCACATATGATACTCCCGTGTGAGATTCTCTTGGAGGCGGTGATGGCCCATGTGTAAACGGTATATCCCATTGCATAGGATTAGTCTTAATATCTAATGTGTACAAATCGTTTAAATACCTGGGAATAAACTCCAAATTAGCTGAATATCTAAGGAAATGAATTAATTATTTTTAACCTTGGTACATTATTTTTAGGGTCGTCGCTGTCATTTGCGAGACCACCAAATAAGTAAACTTTGCTATTAACTATAGTAAAACTATGTCCTAATCTAGGACAAGGAGGAGGTCCTGTTTTTGGACATCGCGGACATATTTTTTTCCATTCCCATTTTGAGGCCTGACGAGAAAACAATACTAATTTAGAAAAATATGTAAAGACAAAAAAACCAAACTTACTTGTAATTCATATAATTCATTACTATATTTTCCATATTCAACCATTCCTCCGCATACTAACAATCTTGTGCCTTCTACTACAAAACCATATGCAGCACATCCTGGAGGTACATCTCCCTTTGTTACTGGCACAAACCACTGATTTGTTGCTAAAAATACATTAATATCGTCTTGACATGTATAATTGTAATACAACTTGTATATTTAATTAAATACTAATATAGTTAATGTAAGATATAGATCGGGATCAAGACTCATAACGCTAATGCTAAAAAGAAGAGTCTAACCACGTGCGAATAAATGGTTGGCTTATTTTATTTTTCCATTAGATAAAACTGTAATTTTTAATCCTGAAATTATCCAGATTGATGGCACATCGACAATTACATAAGAATAGCTAATTTCAAAACACTTTTTTCTAGAGAAAACAAATGAAATATGTCAACTAATATTTTTTAGAGTATGACTCTCATCTGGTTATATTTATATATCTATATGGGAAAACTATCCACTCAACAAACAAAATTTTAAACCTATATTTGCAATTATAAAATTTTTAGTAATTTTAGAAAGTACTTAAAATAAGTATAATATATAGCGCGTCCTTTCACTTAATCGAAACAAGGCACCAGTATATAATATTGTTGATTTGAAATAAATGAATTTTTCATGAACCTATTTGATTGTAAAAGTTTTTAAATGAAAACATATATGAGCCAAAAGAAAAATTTTCTAAACGTTCATGTAAAACACGTGTTTTTCTTTATCTAAATTAAAAATTACGGCACAAAAATAAATCGCTATTACAGTATGCGTATGCGCCGCGTAAATATATGTATATATATTGCTTATTTGTTAGATATGGGACGCCATATTTTTTCCCTATTAACAGTTTGACCAACACCAAGCCGAGTCAATTTTCAAGTTGTGAAAACAGAAAAATCGCTGATTGATGTGGGTGATTTTGAGAAAAAGATATAATTTAAACATTAGTTTAAAATCTAATGACAGAAGCTAACAATCGCGCCATATTTTTGTACAGACATTAAATACCTGTGTTATAAACATGTAGTTCATCCACGATTCCTTCATTTCCGCCGCCGAATACGACCATCAAATCTTTAATTGCAACTGCTCGATGTCCATGCCGGGGTCTGGGTTGCGGCCCAGTTGGATTAGCCACTAATTTCCACTGTAACGCCTTACCCGCCATTACGTATCACATTGCATTCCTCTAGGAACACAAACGAAACAAGCTTCCAAGTCAGAAATTTGAATTTTTAATCATTGCTAAAGGTATTAAAATCCTTTAATACGAAGAACAATTTTTTTACACTAGTAAACATCGGATTTTCTTTTGATTACAATTTCACATACAAATTGATAAGTCTTTTTCCCGATAAAGCGGCAAAACGTTAGACAAGTGATTTTGTTGGTTTTGTTCTGAAGGTTCTCGATAAGAACGATTGCGACTTTACCAACCGGTCAATTTCTTTACTGGTACTGCCATCTATAGTAGCCTCAACTAGTCTATAAAACATTTACTGTAGTTCATAGATGTCACTCGTAAAATTTTCCCTCAGTAATTTTTAAATGAACCATAACGCAATGCTTTATAACAATAATAACAAATAAATAATAAATACATGCTGTCGGCGGGTGCCATAATAGACAAGTATGGGAAATGTAGTGAAAATTGATTCTTAAATATTTTCCCACTTAAATTTAACACCTTAACTACCATGGGAGGCATATCTAACTCACACGAACAATTAGGTGAAGGGGTTCCGTGAGTTAAATATAATTCCAGCTGTACAGTGGATTAAAACCTCAGTGAGTTGTATCTCTTACAATTCTTATGTTTTATTAATGCAAAATATTCTAATGGTTCCAGAGACAAACTATTGCAGTTAGCCGATTATTCTATCAAAGAAATTTTTGACGGCAATTTCAAAACACAGTAACGAAAAAAAAAATTCAGGAAAAACTATCCAAATAACATTTCTTATTACTTCATATCTAAAGTGAGGTATTTATGAAACGTAACTATAAAAAAAACAAAGTAGCCGCGGGGATATTTTTTTGTTTCTACTGTGGCGGTTAACGTGTTAATTAATTTTTGATTCAATTACTTAAATTAATCCATACAATTATTAAAAAAGTACTAAATGGAAATACATTTGAATACATTGAAAATACAATGGATTTTTCATGCTACAATTTTTGACAGTTTCATATTTCTTGAATTTTGTAATACCTTCCTGATCAATAATCTCACAATCAAGTTAAAAAGTATTCTACAGTAAAAAAATAGTCATTTTACTGCGTTAGAGCATTTGATTGACAATGATTACTCTTTCTTTAATTTTTTAAAAGATTTCATCAAGTTGTCAAAGACTGTTAAAGATTCCTTCTCTGTATGGTCAGGTCAAGTAAAAATTTTTCAAATGATATCATGTAAATCAGGTTTAAGGAATCTAAGTTTGAGGCAAAAATCGCATCTCAGATTTTGCAACCCATCGTATTCAAATTCCAACAAAAAATTTGGTTACTCATAGATTGTTTTCATCGTCATTAATTTTAAGAAAATTTAAAACGGTTCTGCTCAATACTTGAGTTGAGCATTCTATATCATCGTGATGCTCGGTTTGATTCACAAAAAGTGAAGGATCTGATAAGAAATCAGAAACGCTATTCACATATATGTCACATATTTGTCATTAACACTTCATTTCTATCCTGAAGATAGGACCTCAAACGGTAGTAAAATTCTGGGATTTTTTCTAGCGGGATGATCCTGTCATGTCCCATTCGAATGACGCTAAAACAATTATTCAACATTATTTGATTTAATCATTATGTCAATATGTAATCCAAACCTTTGCTATATAAATACGGACTGCCAGTTCCCTATATTTATAATGAAAAATTGGTGATCCAAGATGTGACCAGTTATAAGAACCGTCATTCACCAATGCTCGGGCGGTGAATGACTTCGGTTTTATATAGAAGGTGTTTCCGAAAACGTGGACAATATCTCGATTGCACTTATCCTTATAAATTGTTTTCCAAAAACTTACCCTTTTGGAGATATAGTCCTTTAAAATTTGATACTAAAGTGGATAATTTAACGGTTATACGGAAAACAAAAGTAGAAAATCAAAGCATTGTATGTCTAATTATGTGCATCACCAAAGATTTGTAGTGCTACTCACCGACCCCGCGGATTGGTGTTGCCGCATTCTGGATCGCATAATTGTGTGTAATTGGTAACCCAAATTTGTGTAGTCAAAGGTTCAAATCATGCTTCTATTCAAATCTTCGTAATATTATCTTGATGGAAGAATTAATCAGTACATCTAAAATAAATCAACAACTAAAGGAAATATTTTCAGGGATTATGTACAAAAAAAACCTGTTTGAAAGGACAATGGAGCTTTTCCTCTTCCAATTTTTTGCATATTTTTAAAGAGGGAAGACATGTTATTCCCGATATCGTTTTGTTTATGCACAAGCTTTCACACAATCTATTAAATCCGCTATGATCCATCATTTATTTGGAAATCAATCAATACAAAGTTAAAATATGCATGATACATCAACGGGGTTCTTTTCATTTTAATTTTTTTATTTCATTCAATGATCTAACAATGAATGTAATTCACCCTACATGCCAAATTTTATGATTTTAAAAGATGCAAAATGTGAAGAAAACTTCGAGATTTTTTTTTTCATCAATAACGAAGCCAATGTCAAGGAAATATAGTTAAGAAGGAAAATATCATCAAATATACTTATAAAGATTTGTCAAAACAAACATTCAACAATTTATATAAGCCTTGATTGCTTCTTTTATGTCACTAACTACTGCTACTCTACATAGAATTCTGTATCTTCCCACTTTTTTCTACAGTCGAAAAGAATATTTTCGGTGACTTTGCAATCATAATTAATGAACACGGATTACTCCCAAACATCAACTAATTCTAATTCTAGCCGGCTCCATAATCGTATTATATATCGAGTGCTCTTATCATATATATATTGCTGTATTATTTGTAAATTTTCTATTGGACTTGATTCCATATCTTCCTGGAATGTAAATATTGATTTCATAATAGGTTCTAAATCTATTTTTTTGTTCCCAGCTCGTAGTATTGATAATGTGGATACTCTACAACGACAAACGATACGTACTTGGACCGGCTGAGTATATTAGTATTTCTTTTTCATTTCGTAAAAATCTTAAAAAGTCGCACGTGTCAGTCTCTGGAACATCTTTCTCCATACTTTCTGAAGTTGAACATGGAACATCACGTTCCATACAAAAAATATCTAATAATTATTTTTTTAAAAGCAAGAGGGAAATACAAAAAAATACTTATGCTTACATGGGAGTTAAATCAGTGGTGCCAATGTCGTTAGAATTTGAAAGATCCACTCTTAAACTTCTGCAATCTCCTTTATGGACATTATTATAATAAAACTCGAAAAATGTAGACTTTTTAATGTTAAAATTCACGATATAATCTAATTCTGAACCTCTTTCCTGACATATGGGCACCAAATAGGTAGAACTAGATTACACAGTGATACCGTTTCTAACATTCACAATATCGTATGTTATTGTATCATGATTTATAATGCTGTTATCGCGAATTCCTGATGTACGAGCATTTTTCTCGTATAACCTGGTATAATCTAAAATACATGACAGCTTTTGTTTTTTTTTCTTATCAAATAGTATTTTAAAATTAATGACTTATACGAGCAGGTATTAATATACAGGGTGATTCACGGTAGTTGATGGTACCCTAGATAACGAAAAATGGAATAGTGGAAGAGGAAACTCGGTATATAGGTATTGGACCAACCTGTCATATATCTAAAAACCGTAACACTTGTCTTTTGCATAAAAAGTCCAAGGGATTTAGTTACGTTAATTAACGTTATATTCTAACCTCATTGTATTATTGTAATCGCATTCAAATATTATTTCTGAAATTTTCATTAGATTTATGAGCACAACTGTATGTAAAATAAATTTAGGTATTTTTATAAAATAATTTCGAGAACGTTTTAGAAAACTTTTCTAGGATTAAATATAAAATGTAATTTCGAAATACCTAACCTAAAAACTTGCAATTCTAACATTTGGTTGACTTGTAAAGAGCTATCCACTGTCAGAAGTGGAACGTCGATTTCCGTATTGTTCTGTACACTGTTCTTTCTCACCCACTGTCATGCTGATTTTTTGTGCTGCCATACTCATTAAGCTTACGATATTGAGAACAGCTGAACAGTGCACGCTGTGTGCGTAGGGATGGCACTGATGCATATATCATTTTTTTAAATATATTAATATAATTTTAAAACATATGGACGAGTTCACATTCTGCTTTGACAGGGTGTTAATATTTGAGTAGAATTTTTCCTTGTAAAGTCCTGGCCATCTGATGCCTTTCAAAAGTCTGAAGCTCCGCAGAGACCAGATAAATAACAAGTTACAAAAAAATCGAGATTGCAAATTGCCTAGTGGCAACGACATTGCCAAATGCATATACAAATGGTTTACCAAACCAAAAATATACCTATTTTTTTCAATATATCGATATATTATATCAAATATTTTATTTGTTTGTAGTATTTATCCACGTATCAATTAAAGTACCTTACATTTCAGTACAATTAATTATTATTGTTCATTTTAATACTGAATGTTGAAGAATTTAAAAATTTTAAACTTGTGTATCAACTTTTGGCCCATTGCAGCAGTCAATAAGCTGCTTAAAAAAAGTAAACGTTGGGTGCATTCAGCGGACACAACAATTGAAGGAAAGCATAAAACGATTTGTTTCTTGCTGTCTGTAAAACTAGTAAAATTCGTTGAACGGATAACTTAACTATTTTTGACATTTAGCTTTTGATAATTATACAGGTTATTCCATCCAGAACGTTAGCACTGTATCTACGTATAAATATATACAGGAATGGAAAATTAAAATCCGCCATCGGAAACATAATAGACCGAACAGAAAACATACCACCACTAATGTAAAAACGTATGCGACTGAAAAAGGTGACATATCTGTGACATGCAGCTCGTTTCAATCGATGTTGCCAGATATTTTTCCATATTTTGGACAATAAAATCCGTATTATAACAATAACAATTTCAAAAATTGTATTGAATATTTAAGAAAACAAGATATTATTTTACATTCTTCGTTCGAAACCAACATTTTCAATGTAAAGCTACCCAAAAATGAAATGAAAATACTGCTGTCAAATATAATCGTGTAATAATACTGTCAAATACCTACAGGGGAATTGTACAAAAAAAATTAACATTATTATACTGCGTTTCATTTAAGAATGCAGTGCGGAGAAACATAAGGACTAAAAATACGGCTTATGATTGGAAAGAGAATTAATTTTCCGTACTTTTCTTTCAAAAATAATTACAACCCTCCCTCCTAAATAGTTATACTAAATTATTACCCTCCTGTGTGCGACTTGATAGCACCAACACAAAGGGAATCCCAGGTTGAGGACTCGGATCGATTGGAGTCTTTTTTGTTAACTTTGAACATACGTACCACGACGGGATGCGATAAATAATGCTACATTGTGTAATTATCGAGGAAGAAAATAGAAGGAAAAATTAATTTTTGACGATAATTTATTGAACTTCAATACACTCAATTTCAATAGAGTATATATTATACAGGGTGGGTACAAATAATTGCTTTTAAAGATTAATTATATAATTTCCCTACTTATATAACAGTTTATTATCAATTTACAACGAATTCATTCAACAAAAGTAACCAGTCATCCAGCTAAAAATTTGCATAATATTTTATCTATTTACAGAAACAAAATAAATAATACTTGAAATAAATATAGCCTTAAATAGTAATTAGTTGAGGAATGACGAAATCATTTATGAAGAGAAATGTTCGGCACTATAAATGTCTAAAAGACGTTTTAAAAACTTGAATATTATTTATAAAATGAACATCTTAATCCTTCTGTAAATGGGTGAAATAATTTTAGATAACGGAACGGACCTAGAGAGCCCGACCCGTACACAAAAGGGTTTAAGATGATATTTCAGTGACGTTTTTAAAACATCATTTTAAACTGTAAAGCGTTTATATCTATCACTATTTATTATGTCTACACAAATTTACTACCCATAACAACTGTATTGACTAGAGTTAAAATTTTGAGCTATAAAGTATTATATAATAAAATATATTAAATAACCTAAAGTACAAAAATATCGTTTAATATGACTATTATTTGTTGGAAATAATGTAAATTTCTACATGACAATTGTGTTTAATGACTTCTTTTCGCTAATTCTTTCACAACATTTCTAGCTAGTCTTTCTTCGTATCTGTTGATCCAGGTTCCTTCTTATATGCGGAAAAAAATGTTAAAGCTTTCATTAATTGATAGCTTTTTGAAATAGGTATGTTAGAGTCATACAAGTTCTTTGAATTCTTACAATCAACATAAAACCACCAGTTACATTTCAAAATCGCTTGATCATATAGCGTCGATTCGGGGCAAAGGAAACTTTTCATTATGAGACCTTCTTCTGTTAAGGCGCAAACGTGAAATACCTAAATAATAATGTTAAAAGTAAAATGTTCGTTTGAAAATTAATTAAATGCTTACCATACAACCCAGATCTTCATCAGCATATAAACCTGGAAAATGCTTTTGTTGTTCGCAGTAAAATGATGTTTCTGGCAGTTCAACTCTTGCAGCAAAATTGTCATCAAAGTTCTTATCATAGCCAACAGGGTAATACTCTTTGGGGGCATTCATAACTTTTCCAACGCTACCGTTATATCTGGATGTTACTGGTCTTCTTGTTGATGTAGTAGTAGTAGTGGTAGTTCTTTTATTATTAAGAAGTTTAATAAAATTCAGTTCATCCAATAAAGCTGCATCATTCGCTTCAGTAACATTTATTTGAGAACTACTGAAATCTTGAAGCATTTGATCGTTCTCACTATTTGTCACCGATAACAATCTATCGGCAAAGTTGTGTTGTACTTTATCAACGGGCACCTTCTTCTTAGGAACTGCCACCACAGCCATAACCTTTACTTTAGAAGGATCTACTGAAAGATGAGGAAAACCGAGTCTAGAAGAATAGTTAGAACCAAACCCAGGAAAAACTATACCCGTTAAAGAAGGATGTAAATTAGGAGGTTTGACTATAGACGGTCTCTCAGCGGCTGGAGGAATTGGTTTGAAAGGAGGTATATCTTTTATAGAAGAAGACACACCAAAACGTCGCATTTCTCCATTGTTGACTGGTAGAATTTCGGAAGAAGGCTTGTTAAGTGCTGATACTGCTCTGCTGGCGACCTATATTACAAATCAATGTTATATTGTGTGAAAACTTTACACAAATGTTTACATTTCAAGGTCATGGTTACGACAGTTTAAATGTCATAGAAAGGGCTTTTTACATCGAACACCTCCCCCTACTTCTCCGCCCCCAATACGTAGAAATCAGTGGATTCACATTTTCTACATATTGAGTTGTTATTTAATTATCGAAATTTCAAGGTCTTTTAGAATAGTTATGTCGGCTTATTTACTATCGATTTACAATCACGTAAATGACTTATGTGTAACGAGAGGCACGTCAACAATGAATTCTTGAACACAGCTTTTATTTCCATACAATAAAACCAAGATGAACATTCATTTATGCCGATCTTATTCCACAGGTTGTTATACATAATACACAAAAATGTAAATAAAATGACATTGTACATAATCAATTGGAAAAAAACTGCTTTAGTTAATTATAATTGTTTTTACCTTCGTACGATTAACAACGTTGTTGGTTTCCTCTCCTTTCTTCTTCTCCGAAGCATGAATTAGCTGTGCTTGCATCTTGGAAATCTGTGCGGATCTTCTTCGATTCATTTCAGTATTGGTAATCGACTCTTTGAATCCCAATTCGTCGCCCACGGAGAATCCTAAAAAAAATTAATTTAATATATCTGGAAATTTTATTTCAAAAAAATTGATGAATTGTTAAGAAGGTGATAAAAAATTGCTTGATAATTATGGTTTTTTCGGTCAGAGAACGACTTGACAGTGTAACCACGACAGGATAAATGCAAGTCATTTTTCTAAAGTATAAACAATATCAAGGTTACTATTTTTCTTTGACATTTCTTCGATGTTTGTAACGAATGTTTTTTTTTGTACACATATTTAAGGTATCAGTTCTTCCATTCTTTATATATGTTTATTCAAATTTAAATTGAAGAAACCATGACCAATAGTGCATTGTGTCAGTGGGGTTATAATATGCACAAATTCTACAACTTTACATTTGTTAATTGAATGAAATGATGTGAAATATGTGCAAGAATATCAAAGATAGGAGGAAGATTACCCAGCCCAATGCTTGCCTTCACACCACCTAGATTTCTGACACGAAATAGTCCACTTTTCTTAAAAGCACAGTTCAGTGTGATTCCAAAATCTGATTCCAAAACACAGGTGGAATGGCCGAGTTGGAATAAACCGCCTGCAAATTAAATTTTAATTTTGTTACTGCTAAAAGTTGACACCGTCATTAAACTGTTTGCTCAGTTGTAGTTGCAACTAGTTTTGCACCTGTTTCTCATTATTTCAAAAGTTTTGTGAAAATTCTTCAATCCCACACCGAGAAAAACTGGAAATAACAAATTGGTACACAATTACGAAATGGCCAAGGTAACGAATAGTATTATCAACTAATTTGTTTAAAAAATACGCAATCGCCTAAATTCTGCTGCTGCAATTCAAATCAATTACGTCTGATGGGTATGACATAACTCAATTGCCCCATCCCCAATTCGTCTTAACTTTTATAACATTAATTTTATTAATTTCGTATGAATGAATATTAATACATATATGATGTTAGGTACCATTACTTCATTACCAGGAAGTATTTTTCTTTTATTGATGGGACTTGTGCAATTTTATTGAAATTCCTATTGTTTTAAATTAAAATTTAATAATTCATTCTTTGATTATTTACATATTTACAATGCTGTTTTTTTTTTTCATTAAAAAAAGTGATATTGACCTATGGACATTCTGAGCGGTTGCCGTCAAAACCACTGTTTTCTATGAAATTTTATTGTTTTACTTTAAACATTACCCAATGAAATAATTCGAGCTTGCTTAAAACACCCATGACCAATGACTCAACATTAAAAATTACAAAAAAAAAAAATGTGTACAGCGATGGAGAAAAGTATTGGTATACCGAAATTAAATTAATGCCTCTCAAAATGTATAATTCAATTTACCACTACGAAACATAAACTGTATTTTAAAAGCCCTACAAGTTTATAGAATTATTGAAACAAAAAAGATATGTCAAAAAAGCCTGCCAATCAACTTTTTGCTCTAGTGTTTGGAATTGCAACACTCATCGGGACCAAAATTTTAAAGCTTTACATGGTCTATGTATGAGGTAGCTCCATAACCTGAGCTACTGCCAGCATATTTAAACAATTTAATTTAGAATTTCTTCACTTTTTCACCAGTATCGTTTGAAATTGTGGATTTTAACTTCCCCGCATCTACGCCATTTTCAATGATTATATCATCAAACATTGAGCCTGGCTCTACTTTAAACTAAAAAACAAGTAAACATTTAATAGAAGAATATTTTATTACTAAGTGCACTTTATTTCTTGCCATAAAACTGTTTCAGTTTCTGATTTTATGGCTAATTTATTGAAGGATGTTCATTTGATGAAATCAAAATAAATTAAAGAAAATTTGTATATTTGCGTTCAAAACAAAAGAGCAAGAAATCGAGAATATTTGCTATAAAGTTCTGTTGCTCGTTAACCCAAAATGTAGATCAACAATTTTGAAATCAAACTTGGAACAGACCAGAACAATCAACGGCATTGTAATGGAAGTATTTTGAGTCACTGGCATCAAACAAATTTCGTTTTAAAGGTGATTTCCGTGAACATTTCGATTTTTTTAACCCAGTTGTCGAATTGTATCTCGAGTATGAGTATATTCTTATGATCCGCAAACTGAACAACAATAAATATCATAGAATTAAAGCATTTTCGATCTTCAAGACCAAAGAAATTTCATGTTCAAAAATTTGTTGGAAAAGTCCTTGCTACAGTTTTTGAAACAATTATGGTCTCATATGTAAATGGGAAAAACTATCACAGAAGAGTAATACTCCGCATTATTAATAAAATTATTCCCAAAAATGTTGGAAAAAAATGCGTAATGGTATCCAAAGAAATTTTGTAGGATTTTGCAAGACAATGTCTCATACCAAGTCGAGTGTTACCATGAACAAACTTCCTTATTTTGGGTTTACACTGGTGAAACATCCCCTTATTTACCTGATTTAACTCCTTTGGACTGTTATCTATTTCTTAAATAGTACAAAATTTAAAAGGTTGCAAATTTTGTTCCAACAATAACGTGATTGCGGTAGTGGAACGAAAGGAATGGAAAAGTGATGAAAAGTTTTTTTGCAGACTTAGTAGAATTACTGGTTCAATGTACAAATTGTATTGAATTAAAGAGAGAGTACATATGTAGAAAAATTAAATAATTTCGATCTAAAAGTTTCATTGCTTCTACAATAGGCTTGAAATGTATTAGTACTTTCTATTAATGAACTCAAGACGTAAAAAAATTCAATAAAAAGCTTCAAAAGTAATGATTAATAATTTTAACAACAAACTCGAATGTAGGTGATCCAGAAAATGACGTGAAAGGAACAAAAAAAGTACTGAAGAAAATTAAACTTATCGTTAGTACCGGAGAAAGAGCTTCAGAGATTACATCTATACATATACAGAACTTCTCAGCCTCAGTTTCCTAAAACTTTTTGAAAATCGGCGAAACGTGTAAAAAGCATCCAAGGAGACAACTTTTTTTACAACAATTAAGTTACTCTTTTTTATGCCCAGTCCTTGGAAGCTACTGTCTTAACAATCTTGAATGGAAAGAGTTATCAAGTTCTAAATCACTATTAAGTGACTATTTTAGAAATTCATATATTTTAAAACTATTGGTCGATTTTTATTTAGAGATATTTGGATTTTTTTTTTAATATTAGTAATGCCATTTTCACTAAAAAATTAAATGTTAAATCAGTAAAGATGAAAATTCCCTAAATGTTGAAGATGATTTACAGTTTCCACAAAATGGGGCCCTTGCTTACTTTATCCAATCAGACAGCGATTAGACAGGTATATCGATAGAGCGCAGAGAGTAACCAGGTAGATCGTCTGATTTATCGCCTCTGGACTTTTTTCAACGGGATCATTTAAATTTTTTGTTTATTTAGCTCTTAACCTTAAAATTCAAATGAGCTTCGTTAAAAAATTGTTGAAAAGGGTCGTCCAATTTCAATAATTTTTTTAAGAATTTGGCTCAGATTTTAAATAGGGATTATACCATTGTTTGGCAATTCGCAGAAAACATTTTAAGCATTTATTCATTCTCTATACGAACAATAAGACATTAAATAGTTAAAACATGTTACATTTTAGTGATAAGACATTTTCAGTACACCAAGAAGTTTTCCTCAAACATCTCCAAAATAATTTCTAAAATCTTTAAAATGAGTCGCTAATTTTTGAGAAACGGCAGGAAGGTCTGAATTAAACATCCTCTATGTAAAAAATAAAAAGAAGATGGTAAATATGTCAGCTCATGAACAATATACAATGTCGGAAGAAGTAATTAAATTTGGTCAAAGAATATATGGAACAATCATTTTTGGATGTAGTGGCTTTTTCACAATTAATTATTGGCTTTCTGAGCTCCATATTCTTAAATTTTATTTATTTATGTATCTAATAAACGAGAAATGAGCCTAATAACTTAAAAAGATTTTTTTTCAATAAATCAACTTCCAAAGCCAATTGTTCCACTACCCAATTGGCATATCTTTTGTTCATTCTATGGCCCGAAGGCTTTAATTTTTGTGTTAATTGAACTTTGTATAGATGGAAATGAATATCCGAATGCAAAAGACGGCATAATATAGCATAAAACAAATCCAAAGGCTGAATGCGCCGTGGAATCGATAAATTTGTATCTTCGGCCACACTTTCCCCAACAACATCGATAATTTGATCAAAACGTACGTTACGATGATGGACAAAGTTTAACACATTCGTAATAGATCCAGTTTCTTGAAATTTCCTTCCTTGCTTGGTAACTGATTGTGCAGAACGGTGATTATGACATCGACCAAACAGAATCATCACTTTTATGGAAAGCTTTTATAATTCTAATGCGTTTTTCGTTGGTGAAACGGGCCATAATGTAGAATGGCAAACTTTAACCTCAGCAAATGTCATCATATATGTTTAATATCTGCCAAATATCAGAGATATAAATTCGAACCACAAAATGAATACTTAACACTTTTTCATTAAAGGTTTGAGGTTATAGAAATGTGATGTACCAGTACTTTTGTCCTTCACTGTATTTGTTTTTTAAGGCAATGAAATACCTCAATAGTAAAGTTTTTACTGAATTCCTTCAAAAATTTAAAAATTTACATGCTTGACATACATCAATTTAAAAATTTGTAGGAGTATTTTTTACATAAATTTCGTCATAAGGAAAGTTCGATATCTATTAATTGGTAGGAGAAATCACATCATTTTGTAGTGAATCAAATCTGTAATTTACAATTATGATATAACCTCACGTCATTTGTCAATAAACAATAACGTTATTAAAATACACAAATAAACAAAATTAATTCTTTTTAAAAATCGAAATTATGAATAACAAATAGAAAGTAACAATGTGTTTGTTTAAACATATATTTAAGTAAATATTATGTATTCGTTTTTGAAAGTACTTAGAAGGTTTTGTGGATCTTTGGTGAATAAGAAAAAATTAAATATTATTGCTCGCTTAAAAATTAAAAAATAAATTAATTACGAAGGTCACTGAAACGTCTATTATTAATTAATCTNACTGGATGCCCAGAAAGTCTTCTGCCATACTAAGAGGGTCCGGAAATATTTCTTAAAGGCCTCTTCAAAATGGCCAAGAACTGATTTTTATTTAATATCATTGGAACTATTTTGGGTGGAGTTTTGAATTTTGTTACGATATTTACTACTCTTAGTTCGTACCTTCAGGCATTTAATATTATGTTCAGAACTATACTTGAAGGAGAAGCGCAAATTATTTTTCAAAACTGCGACGCAGCGCAACAAAAATACACAGAAACTTTGAACTCGATTTTTAAAGTATATTATTACATCATTATTGCTAAAAAAGATTTTTTCCAAATATTTCGAAGATGATCAACCTACCTGAAAAATTAAACTAAAATATATAGATTTTCAAGACTTTAAAAAGAGTTGTAACTCGATACCCCTTTCCATTTGAAACTTTTAAAGTAGTAGCTCCTAGGATAGATAGGAAATAAAAAAAAGTAAGCCACTTTTCTGTATAAAAAGCTTATTGGCCATCTTCTACATTTTATATGTATACAGGATATTTATTTCGGGTTTCCTACCGTAAAGTTCTTGAGAATTTATGACTAATTTTAAAGATCTTAGAAATTATTTTGGATATATTTGGGGAAATTTTTTTTGGTATATTAAAAGTGTTTTACCACTAAAATATACTAAAATATAACATATTTTAACTTTTTAATATTTTATTGTCCAAAAATAGAATGAATAATTGCTCAAAATATTGCTCATAGATGGTTAAACAATGGTATAACCGTTATTCAAAATCTGGGGCAAATTCTCAAAAAATGTATTTAAGTTAGGCGGTTTTTTTCAATTCTTTGATGCAGCTCATCGAAATTTTATGATTGAGATATATAAATAATAGATTTTAAATCACCTCATTGAAAAAAGTCCAGTATAGACAAGTCAAGTGATCTAGCTGGCCCCTCTCTTCGCTCTATCGATTTATCTCGGAATTCATTGTCTAACCATTGCCGGGCTGGCAGAGCAAAGTGAGAAGGAGGAAAAGTGTAATTCATACTCATCAGTTACGGAACTTTCATCTTTATCGATTTAATTTTATATTAAAGATGGCATTGTCAGTATTAAAAATGTGTTTCTAAATATCTCGAAGCAGAATCGACTATTTTTTTAGAATTTCCAAAACCTTTAAAAGGAATTTAAACTGGATAACTCTTTCCATTTAAGATTTTTAAGATAGTAGCCCCCAGGGACAGAGAGAGTAACAAGGAATAAGTTATTTTTTTATACAAAAGTTGTCCCCCTCGATAATATCGTTCACGTCGATTGTTTCTTATGGGTTACGTTGAAGAATTTACCAAGAAAACGACTATTTTTTAACGATTGAGTAAGGTTCCAAGTGAAAGTTTGTATTGAATTTAAAATGCAATTAGATTATTTTGGAATATTTAACGATTTTAACTATTTACTTTTTGCAATTTTCGTATTCAACTTGACATGAGAGTGGTATTAAATTAATTAAATAAATTAATAAAGAAAAAAAAATCAAAATAAAATAAAAGACAAAATTTATTAATGTAACACTTTATAATAAATAGAAAAATGTAAAAAATAACAAAATTTCATTGGTACATAAATAAATAAATAAAAGTTTGTAAACACAAAGAGACAACAGGTAATACTATATTCGAAATTTAAAAAGTAAATAAACTTTTACCAGTTATTACTAAATTATATGTATATTACATACAGCCTTAAACAAAATTGTTGTTTTTGCTCTTTAGAAACATTTCAACTAATTCATAATATTGCTATGAAGCTCTTATAGCGACTCTTTTGCTAATTGGTATAAACTATACATACAAGAAATATTAATTATAATTTTACATAAATATAAGTTAAAAAATAATTACATTGTTGCAACTACAAAACAGAGTTTAAATAAAAACTTTTCAATTGACCCGAAACGTACAAAGTCGCCTGAAATTATGCGATGTACTTTCTTAATTACATATCAGGAGAACAAATGAAAGTGTCAATACAGTGATTGATAAAAAAATTACACCTTCACTAGAATACTGTACTAGGAACAACAGTTTCTTGTACTTTTCTGAAGAATCAATCATTGATAACTTTCGTGAATTTTTTAAGAAATGGTTTTGTCTACTTTATAATATTATCCCATTTCGTAAAGTATTAAGGAACCAAATTATTATGAAATTATAGAAGTAACGTGATTCTTCATTGAAACACTGAAAAAGTCACACAAAGTTTTTAGCAGGAAATATTCACTTTTCGAATAGAAACAACTGTTAGTAATGGTCTTCTTGAGAATCAATTTCTGGATTCCTTCTGAGTTATTTGAGAAATCTTGATATTTAGCTGTCCATTCTACCAGTTTTTAAGACCGAGGCAGATAACACTCTGGAGTAAAAGATTATCAAACATTGTAGCTTGAACAAAGCTAATGTAAGCCTTTTTTTTCAAAATTAACGATCTTGTACGGTTTCATATTGTTCCAATATAAAATTTAAAGTTTCAATGTTTATCACAGTCTCCTTAATTCCCTGACCTTTGTCCAATCGATTATTTTGAGTCCATTTAGAGAGGTAACAACAATTTTTAGAGAAAGATAGAATGATTAAGGCGGTGCATGGCACGATGAGGAAATGTTTATTCGAGTATTCAAATACTTGCAAAACGACGGTAAAGATATATAGAGAGTTTTAAATGTTTTCATTTAACTCTGTCTCATATTAGTAATACAGTGAACACATTTTTACTGGAAAAAAATACATTAACACTAAACATAATACTTTCGAAAATTAAAATATTCAGTCTCAGTGAAAAGATCAATAAGAAGTAAGCATTTTACATGAAAACTACAAAAAATAATGTACAGAAAAAGACAAATTTAGGAGCAGGCGCATTCGAGTACTCGCATATTATGCCACTTTTCCACTTTAAGTTTAGTAGGATCGTGCGAGCTAACTATTAATATTTCTAAATCGCCCAATTTTGATGGGGCGCAACAGGTCTTCGGTACAATAGAAGTCTTATTCTTAAATTGTTTAAAATAACTTTTGTCGAGCTGATGCATCAGTCCTTGAATTCTGGAGTGATTAGTGGCAAAATTATAATTAGGAGGACACATTCCGTGACAATAACCCGCTTCGTAATTTTTCGGTTCCACAATGTCTTTCATTTCATTGAACCCTAATTTCGTAAACGTTACCATCATGTCATGTCTACAGCACTTTTTTTTACCTTTCCCCGTTTGATGTCTCGCACTACAATCAGTCCGACCTTTTTTTGGAGATCTTTTAATTCTGCGCCCTTGTGGATGTACTAGAGCAGTAATGGCGGCAATTTCCGGATTTAAATTGTTACTGCAACTTTCACACGTCAGTTCTAAACCTAAATTTTTACTTCCTTCGGTCCAAGAAGCGACTGCTTCCGTCACATTCACTTCGCACCACTTAGATAAATTTCTGGATAGATTGAAAGTGTCTTCTGTGAGTAGTCGCTTACGTCTTGTTCCTAAAATTTGATAGATTTGCACGTTGGCAATGGTAGGATTCTCTTGTTGAGGAGGCATAAGTAAACGTAACGAAGCACTTTCGATCTGATCTGTCGTAATTCCAATAGGAAATATCATCTTGATGTGTTGCTGAGGCCTATGATGTTTGATTAAATTATCTGGAAAATAAAACGACAATTGTACTTTCGAAAAATAAATAGTACAATTTATTTTCAAATTTTACCGCAGAAAAGCGTAACAACATTTTTTCTTAATGAAATTCCAGCAATCCATTGGCGTTTTTTTTTTAATTACATGTTTCAATAAATTCCTTAGATTTTTTGTGAACGCTACATTAGTAAATTTAGATTCTTTAAATACTAGTGATTCACTCAATAAATGAGTCATATCATCAGAAAATGTATGGGGTATTTTGCTTATAAATGGACGCCCTCTTAGCTTTATTTTTAAACTGAGCTCCAGTAGTTTTACCAAAGTATGTTTTGTATAAACAATTTGATTCTTAAATTGTATTGAAAAATTCACTTGAGTGTGAAGTTGCCCTTGCAACTCTGGACACCCTGTATGTAAATAGGAATATAATGAAACCAAGAAGAATTTAAGTTTGTAGATCTAGGCCACCTAAATTGTTCATGGTCCAAACAAATAAGCTTTTACGTGTAGTTTGACTGGAAATTGATAGTAAATGAAATAAATATTAGATTAGATCGTATTTATGTTGCTTTGGAGGTATGTGTTTCGAAATATTGGTTTGTTAAACTCACCTAGTTTATAAACTCTAAGAGATGGAACTGGCTCAAAANTATAATATTTTACAGATAATAAAACGTTGTTGTGCGTTAAATTTATTGGTGAAAGCTTAATTTTTACATATCGTATCGATTCGCGTCCGGAAATACATTTAAGAATATCCTAGAATATAGAAAAAGTATGTCATTAAAATTAATAAAAGTGTATCTTTTGCCAGTTGAACTACTTGGATTAGAAAAGTGATACATGCCTCAAGAAGAACTCATGCACAAACAAAAGTAATTATTACAACGACTCACCCAATATCATTACGAAAAAATATAAATAAACCAATTTCATAATTGTTCCTTAAACCAAATAGGTATTCAATAAACAAACGAGTCGAGTTAGGAGAAAAAAAAAACCGCTTTTGCACTGAATATTATTGCATTAACTGGCCGAAGAAACTATAAAGACTGAAAGAAAGGTGACCTAGTCCACTCCGATCAGTACCGATGACAAGTACTGCTTGACGTTGCGCTTAACGGTATCAGTAAGTTAAAATACAAAACCCGGTAATGCTGATGAACTAATGTTGGTTGGCTCTTATGCGTTGCGCTGAAGAGTTTATCAAGAAAACGGCTATTTTTGAATGACTGAATGAGGTTCCAGGTGAAAGTGGGTATTTAATAAAATGAAATTAGAATATTTTGGTCCTATTAAATATTTAAAATTTTTGCTTGTTACAGATTTTGAATGCAACGTGACACTGCCACTACATTAATCAATTAATAAAAAAAAATGAAAATAAAATCGACGAAAAACAACGTTTCTTGATATAACATTTTGCAATAAATAGAAAAATAAAAAAAAACAATCATTTCGTTGGTACATAAAAAAATAAAAGTTTGTCAACACAAAGATATAATAGGTAATAGTTTATTTAAAATTTCAAAAGTAAATAAACTTTTACTGGCTATTATATGGATATCACATGCATAAGTGCCATCCTAAGTGTTCCCTCTGCTTCTAAAATTAATTGACTAACATTTCAACTAATTCATAACATTGCTAGGAAGCTCTTGTGCGGAATCTTTTATTAATTGATATGCAATAAATTATAATAATTACAATTTTACATAAATATAAAATGTATGAAAAATCACCGAAACAACTCCATATATTCACTAAATATTGTATGTGTGTATACGGAGTGTTTCTTAATAATATGCCGATATTTTACAGGGTGATTCCCTGTTTCTAAGTAGAAACATAGAGTATTTTAAGAAGAAAAGTTTCTTTAACATGGAGCTCAAAATGTTTATTGGACGAGATACAATGTTTTCATTTATTTCCTGTTTTATTTAAAATAAACGATTCAAATTTCACCAGAACATTTTTCTATTGTGCCAATGACATTCAGTAGCATTAATTTTTAATTCTTTGCGCCTTTTAAAAAATATAATTTGCATTTTTTGGGTATATAGTACTCTCGTCAAATTTCTTTCGAAAATAACCATCAATGCACTTTTTAATTTCAATTATTTTTATTCCAAAAATTACAATAATCTGTCGATAGTGTAAAATTATTAGGTTTGTTCCCAATCGCCTGCAAACTAATCAGCAACTAGTCAGCGTCTTGCTGATTGGTCAAAAACAGTTTACAAAATAGTTTTGACCAATCAGCATGACGGTTGACTAGTTGTTGACTAGTTTGGGGACGATTGGGAACAAATCTATTATAAGACTTTAAGGTCAAAATTGTTTGTGTCATTTTTAATCTTGGTGTATTATTTTTAGGATCATCGCTGTCATTTGTGAGACCATCAAATAAGTAAACTTTACTATTAACAATAGTAAAGCTGTCCTAATCTAGGATAAGAACGAGGTCCTGTTTTTGGACACCATTTTTTTTCATTACCATATAAAGATCAAACGAGAGAACAGTAATTTAGAAAGAAATATTCATTAAAAAATCAAACTTACTTGTAATTCATATAATTATTATAGGGATATTCCATTTTGAAGCAATCCTCAACAAACTAAATAATAATGTTATGTCTTCTACTACTAAAATTATGAGTAACATAAGCTAAGTTCGCGGAAAAATCCTGAACCGATAAGCATCATACTGATTGGTTAAAAACAGTTCGAAACCGTTCTAAAACTACCTTTGACCAATCAGCATGACGCTTACCGGTTCAGGATTTCATCCGCGAACTTAGCTATATTCTAAAGGTGCATCTCCTTTTGTTTTTGGTACAAACCACTGATTAATTGTTAAAATACACCAATATTATCTTGTTATGTCCAATTGTACTACATTTTGTATAATTAATTAAATACTAACATAATCTTATCAGATATAAACCAGAGATCAGAATTTATAAAATTAATGTTAAAAAAAGAGTCTCAACATGTGCAAACGAGTGTTTGATCTTTCTTATTTTTCCCTTAGAAAAAACTGTAATTTTTAATCCTAAAAATAGATAATTTCAAAACAAATTTTTCTAGAAGAAAAATTAAATATGCCCACTAACTAATCATTCAATGCCTGATAGGATCCTTTTCTAGAGCTTATCCATCTCCTAGTTATTTTTGTATGTGTATAGGTATTAAACAAGAAATGTACTTAAAATTAGTATAATATATATGTATAATGTCCTTTCACTTAACCCTTAAGTATTGATGTGTCATCCCACAGACTAAGTATTCCTGATTTTTAAATGGAGATATTTTTGTTCTCTATTCTTCAGGAACTTTTCTCAGTGTGATGTTCTATCATTTTGTGAAGTTTAAATAATATACGCTGTCTAATGGTATGTACTGAATCTATATAAAAAAATTTCATACAGCAGTTTTAACCTTTTAGTGCAAAATCCAGTTGAATTTTGCGTAGTCCGATAGACGACACATCAGTGACTGCTGCTTAATATTGGTAAGTCAGTACTGAAGGGTTAATCGTAATAAGTCTCCCGGAAAATGTTGGGGGCGTAAAACGAATTAAGTTTACATGGACTTTTTTGATCCTAGAACCCTATAAATATCAACATAAAACTCGTGTTTTTCTTTAAAAAAATTACTAAAAGTTTTGAAATTAATTTTTTTTAGGGACAAAAACCGTTTTTATTCTATTCTATGCGTATGCACTATTGAAATACATACGTATATTGCTTGTTTGTTACGTATAGAACGGTATATTTTTTTCCTATTGATAGTTTGATCAACATTAAGTCGAGCCAATTTTCAAATTGATAGTTTTCCAACTTTTATGCACCTATTTATGCTTCAAGCGGTGACTTTGAAGCACCCAATCTTGTTTTTTGATTATTTAATCACAGGTACTTACCTGTGTTATAAACATGTAATTCACCCACGATTCCTCTATTTCCACCGCCGAATACGACCATCAAATCTATTTGTCGCAGCTCGATACTCATCCCGGGGTGTGGGTTGAGGCCCAATTGATTTGACTGTTATGTTCCACTATAACGCCTTATTCGCCATTATGTATCGGACTCTTTAGATAAATAAAGCGGTAAAACCATAGATTACTTGGGTAAAACTTTGAAAAATGAGCTTATTTTAATTTGTTCTGGGTAAATATCTTGTCTAGGCTGCCATCTATCGGAGCGTCATAATAGTTGATAAGGTCATTTACAGATGTCACTCGTAAAATTTTCTATAAGTGATTTCTGATAGCAATTTCAACTGGTTGCACTTCTTAGCCCTGTGTATTTCCTTCCTTTATTGCTGAAGGTATCAAAGGTGGATGGAGATATACTGAGTGCCGAAAAATGCAGCCAGTGGAAATCGCTATGAATAAACTACAATAAAATGCTATATAATGCTGTTATAGTGAATTGGTGCTGTACGAATATTTTTCTCGTATAAATACGTATAATCTAAAAAGTTTGACCTTTTATTTTCTATTTTTTACCAATATTATGATTTATAGACTTGGCTAAGAGTCTTGTGTTTTGTTATAGTATCCTTTTAACTTTGTATAAACATAACCTAAGATTTCGGAATAATAGGCATATTGTTCTTGTCAAGTAAAACCAAAAGTGCGTTTTATTTAATTGAACAAGAAAATTTTTAATACCAGGAAACGCTGCCGTGCTGGTAACCGGTTGACCCTGACTTATTGAATGGTCCTTTGAGAAAACTGACAATAAGGGTCAACCAAGGATAAAATTAATAAACTGAAAACTTGAGGAGTCTGATACGGAAAACATTGAATCGTATTATTTTAGAATTTCACCCAAAATCAATATCACTGTGCGAAGACAATGAGCTTGATTCATCTTATTTTCCAAAATGTATCGACTGGTTTTCTTGCAGCTTGTTAAGCTATCTGGCTTTAATAGTCCGTCATTTTCGAGCAAATATTAGGAATGAAAAGCATTTATTGATTTAGTTTCCGCATTCATTCGCCAAATTTGCCAAATGAAGCATTAAACTTAATGATTTATCATTAACAAGCGTATTTTAAAGAAAATATTTAATAATAAATTACCTATCATTAATATTCCTATCAAAATATGTTAGAAGTACCAAAGGGTAATGGGGCTTGGCTTAAGGTATTTTTAGCTTATGTCAGGCAACACTTAAATTATTTAAAAGCTCTTGAAATACCAGCAGATATGTATTTCGAATTGATTTGTACAGGCTTAATTCATTATTGTGGACCCATGGCTTTAATGGGTATGGTAATAGAGCTAAACTAATCATGAAAGCTATTTGGTACAATAAAATCGATTAGGACGACAAATTGCCAGATGAATTGAAGTTAAAATGATAAGAATTTATCATTAACATCGAAAGTATGAATTCCTTTGAAAATTAATTCTTTTTTTTTTCGATATATCGATGCTTACATACGGTGTATGCATTTATGTAAGAGTCATTCATACAGATGGAGAGGTAACTTACTTGGTATCGGTATTATTGATAAGTTATTGTTTACCAAACCGATAGTGAAAAAGCGCCAATTCAACCCAGCCACACCGGGTTAGAACGATTGCAACATTGTGAAACCTTTAATTTCTTACCTATACTATAATTGAGGCGTACGGATACAAAACTCTTTAAATCCATTTTATATGAAAAACGTTGCCTCGTTTGAAATTTCATTCATATAACAACAAAATAATTTGACTAGAAAACTTTATAAACCATAGAGAATTTAAATAAGAAACTTTAGTGACAAAAAGCAAAACTTGCTTTATTCCTAAGTAAATATTGTTTCAAAACTGTTTAAATCCATTACTCCGTGAAGGTATCAAAACTATTTCAATCCAGTGCGCTAACACCATAGTTATAACACACAGAATCAAAACTGCAAAGAAACAAACAAAATTCACTTAAAGTACACATTTTTTGTTTCTTTTGTTAAAAATGGATCCAAGGAGTTTTGTATCTGAACATTCATTAATTGTTCAAAGATATCACTTGTAATATTTTAATGCATTCAACTAATTTCTCAATTAACTATAAATGAGTGCGTTATAACTAATATGATCAGTTTTTTTCCTCTCAAAACGGGACGTAATAACTTTGATAATGATACACTAACGACAAGATTTCAATGCTAAAACAAAGGTGTAAATTTTCCTTGTTTTTCCATTTTCTGTAACGCATTGTTAGAAAAATAAAAAATCAAACAAATGAATGTGTATTATTAGTATTTTTATTTATTACAAAAACCGGAACAAACAAGTTTCAATTGAATTTATGTCGAATTATTTTTTTTCAACGTTTATCTACGTTTATATTCGGTGTTAATCTTATGTTAGTCCTTTCAAGCGTTATGGTATTGTAAATCATATTCTACTGCAGTCTAGCAATTAATATACACCCTATATATGTTTGATATATTAAATGTTTAAATTATTTATAGCATTTTCTAAAAATAAAATAAAAATAAGAATGAAATTCTCAACTGGAAAAAATCCTTTCTACGGATGTATTAGTGCCGACCAGTTCTTATGTTTCAGATTATTGGTATCAAAGTGTTTGAACAATTCTAGTCAACGATTTTCAAATGAAATATCCCCAATGTTCCATTCTGTAATTTGTGGAGTAACGTACATACTTCAATATAGGTAAACACATCAAATACTTGGTTACTATTAATAAATCCCTTGTTTAATCTATATGTCCCTTATACAAAAGATTATAGGCTTTCACGCCCGAAAAATCCTTAAGAGAATTTTTTTCCAGCCTTAATTGCCACGGTCCAAAGGTTTTTCCATTTGACGTTTCATTCACAACAAAAGGATTTTCAAAGGCAATGAAATAGAGGTCGAAGTGATCTCATTGATGACGTGACTGAAACTGACCGAGTTTTTTTTTTGGGTTGAGGTATCCAAGAACTAAATCTGCTCAGCCAAACACCCATCAGCTTATTTTGATGCGGTAGTGCAGGATTTTTACCTCATTAAACATCCCTCTTTTGACTCTTGGATTCCCTATAAACCTTTAAGCTTCCTATAAAATTTATCAACGCTATGCACCTACATGCCCCTAATTTCGCTGACTTTGCTAAAAAGAACTCTTTGTCATTAATATTTACATTCATCAATTCCCGGTGCGGAACACATCTCTGGTGCTGAGTCTAAAAAGAAACTAACTAACACTGCGAAGTTCCTGGCTTTTTATGGTTCGCTGCTGGTGGTGGGGAAACGGAGATTTAGAAATTTCCTAGAATACAGAAAAAGTATGTCATTAAAATTAATAGAAGTGTACCTTTTGCTAATTGAACTACTTGGATTAGAAAAGTGATACATGTCTCCACAAGATCTCATGCACAAATAAAAATAAATGTTACAATGACTCATTCAATATTATTAGAAAAAAAATACTGGATGCCCAGAAAGTCTTCTGCCATACTAAGAGGGTCCGGAAATATTTCTTAAAGGCCTCTTCAAAATGGCCAAGAACTGATTTTTATTTAATATCATTGGAACTATTTTGGGTGGAGTTTTGAATTTTGTTACGATATTTACTACTCTTAGTTCGTACCTTCAGGCATTTAATATTATGTTCAGAACTATACTTGAAGGAGAAGCGCAAATTATTTTTCAAAACTGCGACGCAGCGCAACAAAAATACACAGAAACTTTGAACTCGATTTTTAAAGTATATTATTACATCATTATTGCTAAAAAAGATTTTTTCCAAATATTTCGAAGATGATCAACCTACCTGAAAAATTAAACTAAAATATATAGATTTTCAAGACTTTAAAAAGAGTTGTAACTCGATACCCCTTTCCATTTGAAACTTTTAAAGTAGTAGCTCCTAGGATAGATAGGAAATAAAAAAAAAGTAAGCCACTTTTCTGTATAAAAAGCTTATTGGCCATCTTCTACATTTTATATGTATACAGGATATTTATTTCGGGTTTCCTACCGTAAAGTTCTTGAGAATTTATGACTAATTTTAAAGATCTTAGAAATTATTTTGGATATATTTGGGGAAATTTTTTTTGGTATATTAAAAGTGTTTTACCACTAAAATATACTAAAATATAACATATTTTAACTTTTTAATATTTTATTGTCCAAAAATAGAATGAATAATTGCTCAAAATATTGCTCATAGATGGTTAAACAATGGTATAACCGTTATTCAAAATCTGGGGCAAATTCTCAAAAAATGTATTTAAGTTAGGCGGTTTTTTTCAATTCTTTGATGCAGCTCATCGAAATTTTATGATTGAGATATATAAATAATAGATTTTAAATCACCTCATTGAAAAAAGTCCAGTATAGACAAGTCAAGTGATCTAGCTGGCCCCTCTCTTCGCTCTATCGATTTATCTCGGAATTCATTGTCTAACCATTGCCGGGCTGGCAGAGCAAAGTGAGAAGGAGGAAAAGTGTAATTCATACTCATCAGTTACGGAACTTTCATCTTTATCGATTTAATTTTATATTAAAGATGGCATTGTCAGTATTAAAAATGTGTTTCTAAATATCTCGAAGCAGAATCGACTATTTTTTTAGAATTTCCAAAACCTTTAAAAGGAATTTAAACTGGATAACTCTTTCCATTTAAGATTTTTAAGATAGTAGCCCCCAGGGACAGAGAGAGTAACAAGGAATAAGTTATTTTTTTATACAAAAGTTGTCCCCCTCGATAATATCGTTCACGTCGATTGTTTCTTATGGGTTACGTTGAAGAATTTACCAAGAAAACGACTATTTTTTAACGATTGAGTAAGGTTCCAAGTGAAAGTTTGTATTGAATTTAAAATGCAATTAGATTATTTTGGAATATTTAACGATTTTAACTATTTACTTTTTGCAATTTTCGTATTCAACTTGACATGAGAGTGGTATTAAATTAATTAAATAAATTAATAAAGAAAAAAAAATCAAAATAAAATAAAAGACAAAATTTATTAATGTAACACTTTATAATAAATAGAAAAATGTAAAAAATAACAAAATTTCATTGGTACATAAATAAATAAATAAAAGTTTGTAAACACAAAGAGACAACAGGTAATACTATATTCGAAATTTAAAAAGTAAATAAACTTTTACCAGTTATTACTAAATTATATGTATATTACATACAGCCTTAAACAAAATTGTTGTTTTTGCTCTTTAGAAACATTTCAACTAATTCATAATATTGCTATGAAGCTCTTATAGCGACTCTTTTGCTAATTGGTATAAACTATACATACAAGAAATATTAATTATAATTTTACATAAATATAAGTTAAAAAATAATTACATTGTTGCAACTACAAAACAGAGTTTAAATAAAAACTTTTCAATTGACCCGAAACGTACAAAGTCGCCTGAAATTATGCGATGTACTTTCTTAATTACATATCAGGAGAACAAATGAAAGTGTCAATACAGTGATTGATAAAAAAATTACACCTTCACTAGAATACTGTACTAGGAACAACAGTTTCTTGTACTTTTCTGAAGAATCAATCATTGATAACTTTCGTGAATTTTTTAAGAAATGGTTTTGTCTACTTTATAATATTATCCCATTTCGTAAAGTATTAAGGAACCAAATTATTATGAAATTATAGAAGTAACGTGATTCTTCATTGAAACACTGAAAAAGTCACACAAAGTTTTTAGCAGGAAATATTCACTTTTCGAATAGAAACAACTGTTAGTAATGGTCTTCTTGAGAATCAATTTCTGGATTCCTTCTGAGTTATTTGAGAAATCTTGATATTTAGCTGTCCATTCTACCAGTTTTTAAGACCGAGGCAGATAACACTCTGGAGTAAAAGATTATCAAACATTGTAGCTTGAACAAAGCTAATGTAAGCCTTTTTTTTCAAAATTAACGATCTTGTACGGTTTCATATTGTTCCAATATAAAATTTAAAGTTTCAATGTTTATCACAGTCTCCTTAATTCCCTGACCTTTGTCCAATCGATTATTTTGAGTCCATTTAGAGAGGTAACAACAATTTTTAGAGAAAGATAGAATGATTAAGGCGGTGCATGGCACGATGAGGAAATGTTTATTCGAGTATTCAAATACTTGCAAAACGACGGTAAAGATATATAGAGAGTTTTAAATGTTTTCATTTAACTCTGTCTCATATTAGTAATACAGTGAACACATTTTTACTGGAAAAAAATACATTAACACTAAACATAATACTTTCGAAAATTAAAATATTCAGTCTCAGTGAAAAGATCAATAAGAAGTAAGCATTTTACATGAAAACTACAAAAAATAATGTACAGAAAAAGACAAATTTAGGAGCAGGCGCATTCGAGTACTCGCATATTATGCCACTTTTCCACTTTAAGTTTAGTAGGATCGTGCGAGCTAACTATTAATATTTCTAAATCGCCCAATTTTGATGGGGCGCAACAGGTCTTCGGTACAATAGAAGTCTTATTCTTAAATTGTTTAAAATAACTTTTGTCGAGCTGATGCATCAGTCCTTGAATTCTGGAGTGATTAGTGGCAAAATTATAATTAGGAGGACACATTCCGTGACAATAACCCGCTTCGTAATTTTTCGGTTCCACAATGTCTTTCATTTCATTGAACCCTAATTTCGTAAACGTTACCATCATGTCATGTCTACAGCACTTTTTTTTACCTTTCCCCGTTTGATGTCTCGCACTACAATCAGTCCGACCTTTTTTTGGAGATCTTTTAATTCTGCGCCCTTGTGGATGTACTAGAGCAGTAATGGCGGCAATTTCCGGATTTAAATTGTTACTGCAACTTTCACACGTCAGTTCTAAACCTAAATTTTTACTTCCTTCGGTCCAAGAAGCGACTGCTTCCGTCACATTCACTTCGCACCACTTAGATAAATTTCTGGATAGATTGAAAGTGTCTTCTGTGAGTAGTCGCTTACGTCTTGTTCCTAAAATTTGATAGATTTGCACGTTGGCAATGGTAGGATTCTCTTGTTGAGGAGGCATAAGTAAACGTAACGAAGCACTTTCGATCTGATCTGTCGTAATTCCAATAGGAAATATCATCTTGATGTGTTGCTGAGGCCTATGATGTTTGATTAAATTATCTGGAAAATAAAACGACAATTGTACTTTCGAAAAATAAATAGTACAATTTATTTTCAAATTTTACCGCAGAAAAGCGTAACAACATTTTTTCTTAATGAAATTCCAGCAATCCATTGGCGTTTTTTTTTTTAATTACATGTTTCAATAAATTCCTTAGATTTTTTGTGAACGCTACATTAGTAAATTTAGATTCTTTAAATACTAGTGATTCACTCAATAAATGAGTCATATCATCAGAAAATGTATGGGGTATTTTGCTTATAAATGGACGCCCTCTTAGCTTTATTTTTAAACTGAGCTCCAGTAGTTTTACCAAAGTATGTTTTGTATAAACAATTTGATTCTTAAATTGTATTGAAAAATTCACTTGAGTGTGAAGTTGCCCTTGCAACTCTGGACACCCTGTATGTAAATAGGAATATAATGAAACCAAGAAGAATTTAAGTTTGTAGATCTAGGCCACCTAAATTGTTCATGGTCCAAACAAATAAGCTTTTACGTGTAGTTTGACTGGAAATTGATAGTAAATGAAATAAATATTAGATTAGATCGTATTTATGTTGCTTTGGAGGTATGTGTTTCGAAATATTGGTTTGTTAAACTCACCTAGTTTATAAACTCTAAGAGATGGAACTGGCTCAAAACTCATATCTCTGGAATTGAGAAAGTCCGATATTACTCTTGTGTATTCTTGCAAACTTATATTTATCTGAAATAAAAGAAAAAAAAAATCATTTAGTTACAAATTGAAAATTAATAATGAAATTATTTAAAAACTTTTTTTCCTGTAATTTAAATGAAAATCAAGGAATCGTGCTACTAAAATTGGCATGCCCGACAACCCAGACCCAGTCCCTAGTTTGTTTTATCTATTTATTAACACAGTTCCTGATACTAATCGTTTGACTATAATTATGAAATATTGGAAATTTGGAAATAAATTTTACGAAACAGTTATTGCGACCGTTTCATCGACAAAAATATCGATGCCATCGCCAAAGAACGTTAGTTTCTTTCCGGTTCTGTTTCACCTGTCAAATTCCAATTTGCTCTCGTCACTCGTAAGTTTGATGATGAAATTAAGAAAGAGTTACTACGTATGTATGTAGAACTTTTTAGTATTCAGTTAACGCCATCTACTCTGAGTGGCTCTCGTTCAAGAAAACCATTATAATATTAATTCGTGACCACTTCAAACAAAATCCCCATTACAAAGTACCACGAAATAATAATTACGCCATATTGAGTCATTTTTATAGGTAACAATAGGTTCAAGAGTGAGTCATCATTTTTAACAAGAAATATATCTAGATTTTTATCATTTTTAGGCCATTTTCGCGGAAAACGTTGGCACCGCACATGCTCGCACATTAGCATCTTATTTTTTTTAAACTGTATTTTTTCCACATTCCGCAATAGCCAATTGATTGCATTTACCTCCGTAAGATCTGCTGCATTTACATAAATCAGTCAAGGCCGCCAATCGTAAGCGAAGCCGAGGTGCAGTGCTTCCTTTTAGAAGACAATTAGGGAATTCTAAGTTTTCTGTTGCGTGATAACGGAACTACAATTGTAATTACGCCAGCTTCTCTGTCTCTCTCTCTTCATGTTTTTTTTTATTGATTTTATTTGCTTTGTCACTGCGTCAATGTATGTTAAGTATATTTTTCGTTAATACAATGGTGAAAATTGACTTTCACAATCATTTTTTTATTAAATATAGGTCAGGTATTTGGTTGAAAGAAAAATTATAGAAAAAAAATACACATTTGGATTATGCAATAGAAAGTTTTTTTCTTTTTATTCAATGGAATGGCTGAATGAGATGTCCGGCACCGGAAGTAGTACCTCTTTGAAATTGAAGCTGAAATGTCAGTTTTACAATGGAAACGAATGTGCCTCTAAAAAGTTCATTAACATACCACATATGAAATCTTGAGTTCTAAAATTAACTAAAACCGTCAGATGTAGAAGATTTGTAAACAAACTGTAAAAGTCTCTTGATAGACAGGACATGATTTTTCTTTTTTCTTTTTTTTTAATTCTTACCTTTGCTCTATCCGGAAAGACGTCGATTCCAAGATCTGAAAGGAATTTGCCGCTGTCAGGGTGCGCAAAAGTGAAACTACTCATAAACACAACAATAAAAGAAGACCAGAATACTTTCTTGGCCCTGAAATAACAGCCCATTGCCGGTGAAATTTTTACCCGTCATTGACACTTCTTCAGATTTGATCTGAGATTTATACGACATGCACTCGCTCGTTCGAGGCACCGCGTCGATACTGCCGAATAAAGCGAAGCTACTTTTCATACTAATCGTGCGGTTCTACTATTATATTATTAGACCTTAGGAAGGGGCATTTTAAGGCTGATCACATTTTTCGCACTTTTACCCTTGACAATTAAGTCATACCCGAAAACTGCACATTTTTTTTCAGTCCCGTACCTCATTCCAAACATTTTTGAAACTTATTTTAATCAGGCCTACAAATAAAAACAACCGCACATTTGTCATTTGCAAAATTGCGCAATTTAATTTGACGTTTGGATTCGCTTTTTGAAAAATGTTTTAGCACCTGACATTTTGTCCGCAATTGCAATAGACATATTCAAAAGCGAGTTGGCAAAAAAAATATCGCAAAAGAATTTTCCGACGTTATTTAACATGTATCAACTTGAACGACCGTGACGGTTTTTACTTGAAATTTTGCAGGTATCTTTGAATATTTTGAAAGAAACTAATGGAATTATATATTTGGTAGACGGTCTGACGGAATTTTTTTGATGACAGACGAAGTCATTTTTTTTCCATCAAACACTCTGTATGATTTGTGTTAAAAGTCGCTGAGCCTTTTTTAGTGAAATCCTTGAAATGAAACAAATACCTATACTTCACAGAGACCTCATCAGATCGAAGTATTTATATTAAGTGTGTGAGTGAATGTTGACTGTACTATTTTGCAGTGACATTCCTTTTAAATTGTTCCAATTCAGTAACAGAATAGAGTACATTTTAATTTTGAAACATCCCCACAATCGGATAGCCGAGAAGAGGCAAGGATTATCTAAACGAATTAAAATTTTCCGTTTAACTGGAACAGCGCAGCAGCTAAGTAATTAAGCTTCTTCATCTTTCGGAAATAAGGCATTAAATTATATAGTTAACGCTAGAAATAACTCTTCTTCAAAAAAATTAATATGTCATTTCTAAGTTACAGCGATTTCAAAAATATACGAGGTACGCACCAAAAGTTTCCGATGTGACTATATGTCAGAAATTTGTAACAATCGTCCACTAAAATAAAGGTAAAAATTTTCAATTTGTAACTGCTTCAGTTGCTTTTTACATTGTTGGATTGAATACAGAACTGTCATTAATTTTTTGACTAAAAAATGTGACAGTCACAAATCAAACATAACTAAATCCGCAGAATAAGGATGTTCAATTATTTAAACTTCGTGTCATATAAATCACTCTCTCTCATACCGCATCGAAAGAGGCATTTGCCCATAAATGTGATTTTTTACGAGTGAGTGAGTCATAAAATGGAATGTAGATTTCGTTACCAGTTACAATTGTGGAAATGATCTTATGACTACCATTTTCTAAAAATTGAAAAGTGAGTTTGAAGATTCAAACACTGTCTCCTTTTTGGAATTCAACAAACAACTTATCTTCAGTTCAGGAGCCAAAATTATTCTCAGGACTGAGAAACCAACTGTTAATGTCTTCTGAAGAATACTATAAGGGCAGTGTTGATTTTCCCACTTCACCGTTCAAACTTGCATTATAGTTTAAGATGTTGCTGTGCATTTTGGTCTTTTATCTGTGGTTGAATAAAATCAACAAAGAAGAGGAAATAATATATTTCCAAATGGACGATAGAAAAACTTGAAATTATCGAAGAAATGAACAATCACACTACCTATGGACATCAGATATTAAGGACAATTAAATTAATTGGTTTGAAATAGTAATAATTTGGCATATGTGAGACGGTAATTGGCATTTGGATACATTTGTAGTAAAAAATTATAATCAAAAGTCAATTCTGGAATAAGTTGCAGGACTCATGGTTGGAATAAATGAACTTTATACAGATAATACTTATAGTAGAACTTATGTCTCGTAAGACAAAAAGGAAGCTACCAAATGAAAAAGAAATATTACCAGTATTTTTCCTGTACATTATGGTTGACGAGCTGCAAATGCAAGTTCTGCGAGCTTCCTGAGCAGTGATTTATTTATGAAGATGAGGAAACCACTGCTCATGTTATCAGTGTGATGCGCCATTTCATTACAGACTGTAACATCTGGGACATGAACATATGGACTCAGAAGATGTGTGGCACATGAATCCTGTTAATAATTGTATAATTGGACCCTTTTGGAGTGGTACTAATACATCTTAACTCAAAGGATAGTTGACCAAGGCTCTAATAGAGAATAGATTAAAAGTGCTTTTGAAAAAAATGTTAAAGTCCATCTATTTAAAAATGTTGACAACGAGAAATTATTCTAATTGTTGTAATTACAACATCGGACAACTATAATTGTATCTAGATTGATCCACAAAATAGTCGCACTGTTCATCCATCGTGAATATTTTGTGAATTGTTCCGTGAAAAAAAAAATCATGATGTAACCCTAACATTGGTCTGCCTCGTCTTCATGTGTTTGTCATTTTATACGAAACACGTCTTTAAAAAGAACAAAAAAATGTCATGTAACAAACAATTTTATTTGGTTTAAATTCAATACAAGTATATAAATAAATGTCAGATTAATATTGCACATCACCGAAAAAAATATTCTACGTCAAATGGATGTGACAGAAATAACATCTTGAGGAGAAACATTATTTCAACTGATACACAATTAAAATATATAGTACAACTAACGTTAGATGGCATTGTACAATATTTGTAAGTATACTATTTACATGTATAGCTAATATATGTAATCCATTCATTAAAAAAAAGGTAAAAATAACACGACTATCCTTAAAAATATTAAAAACTAAATAAAACACGTTTGCTCTACACGCAATTTTAGCAGAATTCAAAATGTGGGTGCATCAATAAAAAAATTTAAACAAATAAAGATTATTTATGGAAAAATAAAGCATTTTCATTCATGTTTACTATCACTCAAAAATAGAGTCACAGTAGACATTTTAATATAGGTGAAAGCTGTTGAGTCGAGTAGAAATTTAGTGGTGTCATATCTGGAATAATATTCTGGAACGTAAATGTCTGATTGGACTAATCTTTAGTTGAAAAAAGGCACAAAGCGACAGCACAAACGAGCTGCAGCGAAAACATTAGTAAATGGCAAAATACCCTGTGGTCTCGAAAGTGGTGAATAGAATATACCTCAAATGCTTTTGTTAGAGAAATGATACGTGACTATTAGCGTTAAGACATCGAACGTGTATTACACATACATACATATTGTCGAGGCACTGTGAGTAAGGCAATCCTACAATTAGTTCAGTGGAAAGAGTAATTCCCGCAAATCGAGGCGGGCAGGTACACACTGTGCTTTGTCCTTTGCGCGAAATATATACTTTTTTGATTGCGCAAACAATGAATATAGAGATATTGAAAACCCAAATGGATAAATTCGTTTCGATATGTACCCACTCCAGAGAAAGTATATATATATATATAGAGAATATATATATCGCGCAATCAAAAAAGTGTACAAAATAATGGCGCTGCATAAATTTCATTTAAAAATATGTGCAAATTAGGTGTACACAACAATAGATAAAATATACTTCTTACGTTAGTTTCATTTTTTTTCTTCTAATTTACGTTTGCTTAAAGGGTCCTTGCATAATAGACATATTGATTGGTTTAACATTAGAATCACAACAGAA
>JABRWK010000027.1:409217-529515 GCA_013372445.1 Hypothenemus hampei | reverse complement strand
TTGTAATTACAACTATCGGACAACTATAATTGTATCTAGATTGATCCACAAAATAGTCGCACTGTTCATCCATCGTGAATATTTTGTGAATTGTTCCGTGAAAAAAAATCATGATGTAACCCTAACATTGGTCTGCCTCGTCTTCATGTGTTTGTCATTTTATACGAAACACGTCTTTAAAAAGAACAAAAAAATGTCATGTAACAAACAATTTTATTTGGTTTAAATTCAATACAAGTATATAAATAAATGTCAGATTAATATTGCACATCACCGAAAAAAATATTCTACGTCAAATGGATGTGACAGAAATAACATCTTGAGGAGAAACATTATTTCAACTGATACACAATTAAAATATATAGTACAACTAACGTTAGATGGCATTGTACAATATTTGTAAGTATACTATTTACATGTATAGCTAATATATGTAATCCATTCATTAAAAAAAGGTAAAAATAACACGACTATCCTTAAAAATATTAAAAACTAAATAAAACACGTTTGCTCTACACGCAATTTTAGCAGAATTCAAAATGTGGGTGCATCAATAAAAAAATTTAAACAAATAAAGATTATTTATGGAAAAATAAAGCATTTTCATTCATGTTTACTATCACTCAAAAATAGAGTCACAGTAGACATTTTAATATAGGTGAAAGCTGTTGAGTCGAGTAGAAATTTAGTGGTGTCATATCTGGAATAATATTCTGGAACGTAAATGTCTGATTGGACTAATCTTTAGTTGAAAAAAGGCACAAAGCGACAGCACAAACGAGCTGCAGCGAAAACATTAGTAAATGGCAAAATACCCTGTGGTCTCGAAAGTGGTGAATAGAATATACCTCAAATGCTTTTGTTAGAGAAATGATACGTGACTATTAGCGTTAAGACATCGAACGTGTATTACACATACATACATATTGTCGAGGCACTGTGAGTAAGGCAATCCTACAATTAGTTCAGTGGAAAGAGTAATTCCCGCAAATCGAGGCGGGCAGGTACACACTGTGCTTTGTCCTTTGCGCGAAATATATACTTTTTTGATTGCGCAAACAATGAATATAGAGATATTGAAAACCCAAATGGATAAATTCGTTTCGATATGTACCCACTCCAGAGAAAGTATATATATATATATAGAGAATATATATATCGCGCAATCAAAAAAGTGTACAAAATAATGGCGCTGCATAAATTTCATTTAAAAATATGTGCAAATTAGGTGTACACAACAATAGATAAAATATACTTCTTACGTTAGTTTCATTTTTTTTCTTCTAATTTACGTTTGCTTAAAGGGTCCTTGCATAATAGACATATTGATTGGTTTAACATTAGAATCACAACAGAAATTTGAAAATACTACAACAATGAACACCCTAAGATCATGTTTAGGAAGCCAAACTTTACAAGCGTCAACGGGACTGTTGGTCCCAGAACGATTACAGCCAGTGGATAAAGTACAATTGTAGGATAGGGAGAGCACCAATATTTTACATTTCTAAACATCCAACATTAATATGATCTAACGATCATTACATTACATTCAAGTTTAGTAATATAGATTTTTAAGCAACATTTTCCTGTGTGCATTCGGCTAACAGAATTCGAAATATTTTTTCGAATGCTGCAAGCTGTAACAACATATCTGTAACGGACTTTTAGACCGTGTCTTAACCTTATAACCCTGATAACGAATTGTAAATATACTAAAATTTAAAAAACCTTGCTTCAAATTATAGTTTCTCGATATGCATTTGTCTTGTACCTATGACTAGTGATTTTTGAAATATGCTATTAGTAAAATATACTCGTACACATCTCTTACACGGTCTATTCTAAGCTGTTCAGTCCTTGCATTTGATTGTATTGATAATGTCATCGTGTACTGCGTTAAAATTCATATCACTTTGTTTTTAATATAAAAGCTCAACAATTTACTTGGGTCCATTCATTTAATAATTTATTTATTAAGTTTAAATATAATGTTTTTGCAATTTTGAAGCGGCAGTTGCAAATTTCACAATGTTAATCAAACAATTGACTTTCATTTATGCTATACAAAACCATAATCCAGTTCCTGCAGTACCAACCCTGTATTTTTTTAATGTTACTATTTATTTTGCCTTGAGAATCAAATGCAATATTGCAGCGCCCCAGTTTAGGGAAATAATCAAATACGGATTAAGATCACAGCCGATTGAAGAAGATCCAAAATGTCAAAATTGTAAATGAACATTTCTTGTTGCTGCCAAAAAAATAAATTACATTTACATTTTGATTCGTATCGCGAATCTGATTATTTCCTATTGAAAAATGGTTGTTTAAGAATTGATTTTTTTTAAATTTTTGATCTCTTAGGGTCCAGAGTACCTAACATAAATTACAACCACAGCAACTGTTCCAGTGTGTTAGACCAACAAATAGGTTTCTAATATACTATATAAATGTGCCAATATTCACTAATAATGTGTACATTTTAAACAATTAATACCCATAAACATCTGAAAAACGTCAATGAACAAATAATGGCACTCTCGAACAACGAAGGCAATGTTTTCATAGAAATGTGTTTTTTTTTTCAGTCATGTGCCCATAATTTTTAAATTCAGAAAAAAGCGAGTCAATAATAATTAAAAAATTGAAAACCCAATAAATTAGAAGCGAATCCCGTTTTCCGAAAAGATATAAAATTTATTTAAGACGTTCAATAGCCTTTAGTTGTCTCAAAATAACTAATAATTAATGTGAAACTTTGTACAGTCACTCCGGGCAATGAGGCTCTAATTTCACTTCATACAGAACTTCTAAAATGTACGTTTATTTATTGTGCGAATTTTTAGATGACTCAAAACATTTAGAAATAGAGAGGCGAGGATTTTTCACTTAAAATTCAACTTGGAATTTTCAATTGTTTCACCCAGAACAACTGTACTGGTACTAGTTAAAGCATAAAATAGGTAAATATAGAATATCAAGAAAACCAACAAATATATCCTCAAGTAGATACGATTATTACGAAACATACAAAAAGTATGAAAACATACTACTGCACAATACGCCAGAGGTGACCAAAGAGTACAGTTTTGGGAACAACAACAATAAATTTAAGAGAATTTTCAACCGGGAACGATTTAAAATCCATTTTTGGTCGCATTGTCAATGAGGTCACTTCATCTTCTATTCTTGACGCTTCTGAAGATGCACACCACATTTGTATGCGAAACATTAGTTGTAAAAACCTTTCGACCACGGCAATTAAGTTCGGCAAAAAAATTCTCTTAAACATTTATCCGGCCGTGAAAGCCTACAATCTTTTAATAACAGATTTATGCGTCTTTAACTAATGGTTTTTTAAAGCTTTGGACAGCATTGGCGAGTCGTACATTATAAAAAAATATGCTTTCGGCACCGAAGGTTTCAGCAACTACTCACTGCACACAAATAATTAAGGCTTTCAGGGCCTATTACACTATAAGAAAACTCAATATTCTGGATCAAACACGCATACACATCCTATAACTAAATCTCGCTCTTGCCTACTACATAAGTTCCTTTTCAAGTTCATTTCATTTTTAAAATATAATTTAAAGACTTGAAGTTTATCACATGAGATGACAAGCTGGCAATTGAAGTACGGCTCAAACAGGCTTTGATCGCTTTCTCTTCAGGCTTAAAACATAAGACTAGGCGACAAATATGGACTTCTTATACAGAAAAAACAACCTGCGCATCAAATTCTGCCCGAAACCGATACTAACACACTTATTTAAGAAGTAGGTTTAGCATTTAAAGCTGTCCACTTCACATGTCATCACTATGGCACCCGTGGCCTATGGGTAATATAGTACCCATTTGGTACCACGATATCTATGAAGGCCAATCCGAGAGTCGCGGCCTTTTATGTAGTTGAATAGTGGCAGCATCGTATTCCTGCTGCGTGGACGGCCCTGGTGGCGGCGACGGCAGATTGGTTGGCGTCACACTCCCAGGCGATGATGCCACATGACCAGCCGAATTCGGCCTCGGATGATGTGCACTGTGCGTCAAATTCAACGTCTGCACATGCGCTTGTGTATGATGTATGGCAGTGCTGCAAAGAAAACAAAAATTGTATAATATATTTGCGCTTGCGCATATATATTATGTAGTTTCTTACCTAAGATGTGGATGGTGATCTCTAGGTGGAGAAATAGGTTCACTTTTAATTTTGACGGGTAAAGGTGAACCCGTGGTAGGGGGCGGGGTGCTACTCGAGACTCCCAAGTGTGGCAAACAACCGCTCGTGGAGTGGGCGGAACCCCCGCTGTGTGCTAAAGACGGTATTTGATGGCCACTCCATGCCATGGAAGTTAGCGCCATGTCAGAGCCGATGCTAAAATCCTGAGCGCTGAAAGAACTCAGCGATCCCGGGTAACCACTCAAACCGGGCGTTTGCAGTGCCACGACCGGTGTGTTGAGGGACTGCGATGTTCTATTGTGCTGGAATTTTTTTTTTCAATGTGTGTTAAATTAAGTAATTAGCAATCCTACTTCACTGTATGATACTTCGTCTGTTGTAATACTAGAACCCAGTGGCGTAGGAATTACAACCCGAAGATTAGATCGGGGACCTGGAGACAATTGTTTTACGTGTTTCGATGAACTCATTCCAGGTCCAGGACTGGGGCCCGGAGATGGCGAACCGCCAATGGGGGACGACGAGTTGGGATATCTAAATTATTGAATATTGATATTAACTGACCTAACTAATGTAAATGAATTTTTATCAAAAAAATGTAAATTGCTTAATTTTCGAAGCTGCCAAAGTTGAAAGGTGAATGCGATAAAATCAGTTGAATAATTGAAATAAATAGAAAACACATTTAATAGGCCCTTTTTGATTTGTTAAAATGAATTGTTCCGACAATGCAATAGAAAAGGTTAATTTGCAAAAATTAAGGTAAAATTACACTGGGATAGGGTAACGCTATGTTATGTAGACTTTGGACTTATTTTTATCGCAAATTAGAATCAAGGTATTATACTGTAGGAAATGTAAACTATTTAGAAATGCATATGTTTTCTGACGCCAGGGAGAGGTTATATGATACGTATGTTTATATGAAAAGTTTCAAACCAAAAATCGACGCGTGCGATTTGTGCGTTTCCAAACGAAAACGGGGTGTTCCTAATTGAAAGTTCCAAACAATTTCCTCATTTGCAGAACATTAACAAAATTAAGACGCAATTCGCGTTCGTTTTCATTTTGTTGGCAAAGATTCATATTTTTTAGGAGTCAAAAATGCGCTCAGGGAACTGTGACCATGGTTAAGAGACATCTAATTTTAAAAACACTTGCCCGTTGCTCATTTCCAACATTCCACCACTGGGATAAACAGAATCCGTTTCGGAAGAAGACGGTCTCGGACTAATGCTCGTATGAGCCATTTGAGGACTAGATTGGAGAAGACCAGAATCGCTATAACTTATATTAACCGGTACTGACACTGGTTGCGAATAATTTGAAGATCCAATATTCACCTGCGAAGTTAAACAGTATTAAATCAAAATTTTGTTTGAGAAATTCATTTAAAAATCAAATAATAAATTGAGTAATACTAACTGGACTAACCCTTTGTCCATTAATCGACTGGTTCCTTTGCAACATCATTTGAAAATCTTCGTCGATTTTGCTGTACTTGGCCTCAGTTCTGGGGGTGAGCTGATACTCCGTTTCAGGTTCAGGACTCTCAGGGCTCATCACTCCGTTCTTATGCTCCTTCTTATTAAGTGCCTGCAAGTGTTAGTGGACCAGCTCATGGAGAAATGCACTCGCGTTCGCACGCATTTGTATTGAAATCCATTTTACCTGGATTTTTATTTATATCTTTTATGCCCAAACCATAAATTAAAAATACAGGTAAAGTAGATGTTGATTACTATAGTATTTCTTTTTGTGTTTTCAATGATAATATATAACTTCAAGATTGAAGCAACAATTCTTGTTAATAACATTAGGCGAATCCAAAGTTGCGATAACTGCTTGATTTCTATTAAAATCAAAATTATTTCGAATAAATTTTTCACATTAAATTGTAATGTTATCGTATTTTTTCTGTATTGGCCAATTATTATTACAAGTTGCTGCTGGTTTTGATGTACCTCGATAATGTTCTTGTTGGTCAACGACTCGTGTGGTTCATTATATTCGGTATATTTAAGAAGAACTTTGTCCATGTCCGTACTGGCGTATTGATACAATTTGTTACTACTACTAAAGATTATTAGGGCTATTTCGCAGTCACAAAGGACCGACAGTTCATAGGCTTTTTTCATAACTCCAAATTTTCTTTTGTTGAAGGTCACCTGAAAAAAAAAATGGTATCGTTTTCTTTTGTTGCTTCATAAGTTTAACTTAAGATGCCTGTAAAGGGGATGCAATTGACTATTTACTGTCCTAGAATTCGTAATGCTGACAATTTAGTTAATTACTCACGAAGGGAACGAGAGTGCAAACTACTCAGTGTTCTAAAGAGGTATTCTTTTATGAATCTCAATATGTAATACACCTATTACTCTGAACTTTTTTTGTATTTTGTTTTTATTGTAAAGAAAGAGGTGGTGAAGTTGAACTTGAATGTAAATCTCTAGGAATATTTAAGAGCTTTTAAGAAAATTGCATTTGGAAGAAATAAGGTCTAGATATTGACCTCGCTGTCTAAAAACATTAATTAAAAGTAGTATTACCCAACATATTAAACTTTTTTGATACATAATTATACTTATTTACAGTAAATTGGGCATTTTATGGCTAAAAATTATTTTTTTTAACAAGATCTCGTTATTAAACTTTGACGTACGAGGGAAATCAAAAAGTTCGCTAAATGGAAGGAATCGTGGGAAGTGGGGTCACCTTTGCATATGTGAGACAGTTAAGCAGTTTTTATAAACATCGTGTCATTATTCTCTTAGATATCGTTGATTATACAAGTTCATCCGGAAGAACATTGAATTAAAATATCGTGCAGAGAAGAATGAATAATGAACACGATTTTTATAAAATTTAATATTTCTACTCTTAGAGAGTTCTTCAATGCGCATAGATATGAGAGAAAGGTGACCCTCCCCTGTTTCGTAAACTTTTTCACTGCCCTTGTATATCAATGTGTTTTGTAAACTATATACATACATTTAGCTTTAGCTGAATGTGTAACATCGATATAATACCCATTCCTATTTTTAAAGCCTAGGCACTTAAAAAAAATCTGGAAATTTTCTTACCTGCCGGTTTCGCTCGTCAGTGATCCTGGATATTTGTATTTTCTTACGACCCATGGTAGCAATTTTGAATTGCAAGGTAATAAACCCGTGAACAACAAATGCAGTTTGCGTATATATACTTCTATTTCCGTTTTCTATTTTTTACGATCAAATCTGCAAAAAGAAATACAAACATGTGTTAAATATTATTGCGTTTCCATGTTGTTTGTAATGAAATTTGAATAAAAAATAAAATTTCTTTAGATATCGGTTTGGGTTTGATTGTTCTCGAATTCAAGGAGGAAGAAAACCTCTTTCTGAAATTATTGAAAGAAACGAATGGGGGTGGACGGGCGGTGGTGCTCAAGACGCGGGCATAGCATCATATAAACGTATGGTCTGAGATCCTAATTGAACCATGGAGCAGAAAAGCACCATGTGGGCTAGGGAAAATTGATAAAATAACGTAGGCGACCGGTAAACACACTGACCTGATTTAAAAAGAGAGAGGGAGGTGAAAAATCGATCGGCTAGGGCAAGGACGTCCATGTAACTTCCACCCCCACTCGCAAGGACATTGCGCCGCCGCCAGCCAGTATTGCCAACATTAACCAATTTTTCAATGTCATTTATTTTTCGCAATTTTACATCTAGATTTCTAGATAATACTTCATTTGGATTTAATTTTAAAAAAAGTTACTATAGATTGGCTTATTTTGAAAATAAAAATTTTGTTGTGAAAGATTTGAGAATGAATCATACATTTATGATGAAAAATAAGAAAAAATTAAATTCGAGAAAGAAATANTTGATAAGACGGTTCTTTCAATTTAAAATTATCTATGTTGTACAAACAATTTCTAATCTAAATCTATATAAATAATCTTTAAGAAATTTTGATAAATTGAAGCTAAAAAGAAAAGCCATCCAGATCTTCATGGTCTTCCCAAGTTATTATTTATTGTAATATCTATTGTAAATTTTATTGTTCATTTCATTATATCTTGAAGTGTTCCAAATTTGAAGATTCATACTTCATCAAAAACTAAAGTGTAAATTTGGTTAAATTCCATAAATTTGCATAGAGTGTTTATTAATGTCATGGCAATACTAGCTCAACTTCGATTATGATTAGAAGTCCATGGAAGCATGGATTCTAAATGAACATGATACTGACGAACTATCCTCTATCTACTTTTATATGTAAAGAATTTTTATTTGTATTATTTTATTATTGGTTTGAAATAATAAATTTGATTTTTATGATATATGAACAAATGAAATGTCCACCTCAAATGATTTTTAAATAATAATAAAAATAATCACATGAACTAAACATGAAAAATAACTTACCCAAATACGTTTTATGCTTGAAAAATTACTTGAAGGGCCCAAGCCTGTTGGACCTGAAACGAGAAAGATCAAAAATAATAAATATTTAAAATGTCTGGAAAAAAACGATATATTATTATTTATTCCGAAATTGCAAATTAAAAATTGCACCGCGTGCCATAAGAAACCTGTGTACTTTATCTATTTCCAGAACGGCGATTCTAATAGTTGTCGTTAAGGTGTAGAAGATTATGAATGAAAATCCGTAGTGCAGATTTATTTTGGAACAATTATTTTTGGAAAGGATTTTATTATCGATGCTACTACAACTCTAAATTTATGCTCAGTCAAAATACACAAAGGTTCAACCAGATATTAAAGTTAAAAGGTTCATGATTTAACACAAAATATTACAATGAGATTCTCTGAGAAAAACATTGTCATTGTTAAAAGTGCTTCTTGTTTTAAGAAACACAATTTAAATTTTCACTAAATTCAGTATGTATAAGAAAGTGATTGAAAATAAATTTCATCCAGCAAATGAAGAAAAAAGCAACCTTTGTCGGAAAATCTGGCAACACGAGCCGTGAGTCAACAATGCAGCCGTCGTGACGCCTCGCCCCTCTTTCCCTGTCCGCCTCAGAATTATGGCACCCATCCAACAAAATCATCCTTTAACCAACGTTGCCAGGTGCACGCTATCCAATAATGCGTAATTAAACTCTTGATATAAAATCATTATTTACTAAATCAACCTGAAGACTTAGTAATTTCAAATCATCAGCAAGCAAATTGCCAAATTCAACCAATTCTTTAGTACATTGATGTTCTTCGAACGAAGCTCAATTATTAATTTTCGAAAATCAATAGGGTTGCTTACTAGAAAATCTGGAAATTAAGAAAACTTCGAAACGAACAAAGTTGGCAACATAGGATTAATGTAGCTCAATGCTGGGACTACTGGCATGCACACGTGCCTAAATCTAAGTATAGAACGACAAATCTTCTGTACACATTTATTGCGATGAGATGCAGACGATGTTGTTTTGCCTTTCTTTCAAAGCAAATTTGTTCGAGGTTAGCGGTGGATAACAATGAGTAAGAAAGTTCTTCGAAAAACTCAAATTTCTATATCCTGAATGATGAAACGTGTTTCAGACATTCACGTTTATTCCAGGGGGTTTCGAAAGTCAATGACCATCACAGGAAGTAACAAATGCCTAGGGATGGTAACACTATCTTCACTGGTTACTCACCTTTGGGATCTGGCGGAACAGCCAAAGCCATATGGTCCAAATTTTCGAGAGAATTTACAGCGGGATACAGGGACGGCCCAAGCACCTCTATTTAATACCTATGTTTTTATTATTGAAAAAATATTCACTACTGAACCGAAATTATGAAACTTTTTCCATTTAATTTAATGGAAACTTAAGTAGACAAATCAGTTTGTGTTATTCAAAATGGATAATGGATCAAACGAATACATTTCGAAATATTTACTCTGGACAACACATGGGACAGAGTCCCAAAAAATAACCCATGCACTGGAGTTTTTTTTTCCTTCATAATAATAAACATGTTATTTTTATTTTACACTATACTACATATTCTCATTAAAACTTATAGGAATAATTTTGTTCCACTTTTATTTTTTTTTTATTTTTTATTTTTTTTTGAAAATCCAATAATTGGAGAAATTCGCTTTCTTTAATTTTATACATATTATTTTATGTATTTTATATTATATACTATACTAATATATAAATATAAAAATCTATACCTAATATATTTATTATGTTATATTAGTGTTGGTCACTATTGAGTAAAATTAATTGTTTAACTATTTTGTATCTATTTCTGAATAAAAAGCAAATTTGTTTTATTAGATTTACATTAAGTTAAATGAAAAAGAAAAATATTCGATAATTTTCTCCATGAACGTATTTAGACGAGCAGGAGTCATTAACGAAGTTTCCCAAATTGGATATTACTTTAGTTAAAATCAGAATTTTCTTTGAGAACCAAGTTTTTAAATAAACGAATATAAACAATATAAAAATAAATACGAATATGAAAATAAAAACTGAATAAATTTCGCTATTAAGATTTTCTATTTAAAAAAAAAATAGTGACATATTTTTTATTAAGTTTTCAATTAGATCAATGCAGAATGACATTTTAATTCAAAATACAAAAGTGGGATTTACTTAATTTCAAAAAGTCAATGCAAAAATGTTACTAAAAATAGATAGAAAAACAAAATCACTTTTGGAATGAAAACAGAGTAATGTATCAATTGGAAATTTTAAATTAACGTCCATTTATTTTTAATGTTCAACTGGACATATATTTCGGAATAATGAAATCCACAAATCTCACATTATTATTCATTATTTAGTTATTACATTGCCTACAGTTTAGTTAATTAAGTATTATGAATTGAGAATGCAATTTGTCATTGTTTATTCATGATTGTTGGACAATTTATGATATTTTGAAAACCTTCCATGGACTCATTAAAAAATGTTAAAAGAAAACTCACTCCTTGTGGGGTATCAATTAAAAATATGAATATTAATTTTGTTAACAATTGGAGCCAATAGATTTCTAATGCAAAACATTAATTGGCAATAGTAATCAAAGCACGTATAGAATCGATTGCACGAGCAAAGCGACGAGGTTCACTGAGCATTGGATGAAGAAAAATGCAAATCAATTTAAGGATGAGGGCAGAATCCGCTAGGCTATCAAAGAACTGCGTCAACAACATTGGTGTCATATTGCCTTTACTAAGAGCCTTGATCTGGCTTAAGCCAAGCTAAAGCATCGATGCCTTTTATGGAGCGCCGGGCGTTGCGTCGGGTTACCGTACGACCTCACTTTCTTGCAACGTTGCCGACGTTTGCTTATTTGGGTTAAAATCTGACAATGCTTGAAAGTTCAAATTTTTACTCCAAATTTCTTTCGTACTATGGTATTACGTTATTGACTGTAAACACAACTGGCTAAAATTAAATTTTTGCTTTCCTATATTATAAATAGAAGTATAATGGAAAATTTCGGAAATTCAAGTTTGTTTTCTGGAAAATGACCAGCAGAGTTTGTGCTCTGAAGAAATTTTGTTCAAAAAGGTCTCAATGAATAATTTCAATTAACATGCAAGTTTAAACATGAAAAAATAATACTTTTTTTGTCACCAACATTTACTTTTTAATAAAATTTGAAGAATACCGAGATGAACCTTAAATGAGAACTCCCCCTTAATGGACTTTTTTTTAGGATAAAAACTACATCATAATTAGGATAAAAAATATTGTTTGCGCTGAAACGAAACGAAAAGGTAAAAAAAGGTTAATTGGATTCAGTAGTTCTAAGCAGCATTCTAGAATTAACGGAAGATGAAAATGCTTAATAACGATGCAAAATAGTCGCCTTCACGGTATTTGGCAAAGTTCCTATTCGAAATTATATTTAGATTATTCCTGTTAAAATACAAGATGGCCGGCAACCCAAAACAAAATAAATGAACACTTAGATTTTCTTAAAAAAAAAAAAGACAAAGTCGTTCGTAGAATCTTGAAGACTGGCTGGTGGTAATAATGTAGACATCTTGATGTCTTTTGCAGGTAAAAATCAAGCGGTCTAACACGCGCTCGACATTTAAACAGATATTTAAACAACAAAATTTCGAGTGTTTTAAAAAATCATTTGTCTTAGAAATTATATATAGCATATTTTTTTCTTTTTTGGTTCAAGATAACGATTGCACTCATCTAGAGTGTTTCTAAAGTGTGAAACCCAACAGCGAGTTATTTTTTACTATCTATTAAAAATAATCATCACGTTGTCATTAGAAACATAATATTTGATAGTGTTAGAGTCTAAATAAAAAGCTGGTTATGATTATCTTAAATCCTAATGTAACCATCGCCAAAGTACACGAATTGGAACTGTTCTACCTGTGTTGTATTCCGATTCAGTAACCGTTCTAGTACAGTTTGCATTCATTTCCGGATAGTGGTATTCGAGTTGATGCTCAAAATCAATGTTTTTGAGTTCGAACAAAATATCCCTGAATCCGGTCCGTGTTTTCGTGATGCTGGACACTAGAATCTAGACACATCGCACACATACGCTTCATAGGAAAGTTGTCAAACGAACGTTAACGGGTTCTCAGATTTAGGGATTCGGTGAACCACCCGATGGTCCCCTTTTAGGGGACCCCAGCAAACGGTTCTACCGCTGGCTACCCACTAAATTTCTATCCGGAATATCACACAACACGCTCAAAATATAAGTTTTATTTCAGTACTCGTATACAACCGAGGCTTTTTGAGTATTTTTGACCTGACTATGTTGCACACACCAGCAGTCTTGCCGGAACAAAATTTTAATGTTAATTATAGACATAAACAAAACAGAAATATCCGTCTATACATAGAGCCGCTCTATGAAGCGCTAAACCATTCTCCTTTCTAACCCATCGAAATAACTACATACATATATGCATATTCATTCTTTTTTTTTTGGAAAACTTGTGCGCTCTGAGCAAGATCTCCTCCGTAAATTTCTCAAACGATTTTTACGGGGGCGCGCGACACGTGGGTCCCCACGTGGATGCCATTTTGGTGGGGCTGCCCATGAATGTACGTCAGTCAAGCTGCTCTTGCTTTTACAGCTGGCTGCTATCGATTGATCACCATGTAGAGTCTAATGGGAGGTCACGAATATACTTTCTCCTTTATTTCACTGTTTCATTATTCACGAAAATTATCCAAGTATTTTTAGTTGAGGGAACTGTTTATTGAAGGGCCACAATCAACAATTATGGCATGAATTAAATTTTTAGCTATAGTACTGAAATTTTATAAAACATTATAAATGCAAATATCCATTATTATGACGTATATTTCACCTTGTAAAGGCGATATATTGTCTAGCAGCACGAGGAGAACAATCGCGTTACATTAACAATTTAACAATTGATATCATGCCTTCGTTCTGGTTATACGTTCTATTACATTTTGAACATTTATGAGTTGAGGCTTTAAGACAATCCGTTGTTAATTGATTTGTTCAAATTAACTTGATAACTTGAGGAACTCCTGGACCGAATTTTTTTTTAATATAATTTAAAGTACGATATGCACATTGGTTTTTGTGACCCCTTGTTGGGTTTCACACATGCTCTATAAATGTCTCCCGCCGGTCGTGCCGCAGCTGTTCTACTCTGCGCACACGTGTCTTATCACGCGCCATATCTTTCCATTTTTGAATCAGGGGCGTACTGGAGACAACCCACCCAACCTCCCACCTCAAATCGGGAACACATTTTATCTCCTAGTCGTTGGTTTTTGATACGTATTGAAGTAATTTTATTTTAAATGTATATATTCCAGAGTGTCGACCCTAACTTGGACGATCCAGAAAATGAATTAATTGGAACAATTGCTATTTCGTTCTGACATAATCAGGGGTAGAATACTTTATATGTTGTAAATTACGATTGTTTGTTTGACGAATTTTTATAACTACTATCTGGTACACTTACCTGAAATGTACAAATAAGGATCATGATGAGAACGCCACAAACCTGGAATCGAAAATTTACGTTAGTACAATTCTATTGATTAGACACGGATTTCAAATTTACATATGTGTATGTACATTGTAATATTTTTATTATTAATATAGGAGTTTGTTTTTTTTTCTGTATCATTGACTCAAGTCGTTTTAAGCTAGGTCAGTTTATGTGGCCGTTAAACACGTAGACATTTTATGAGTATTTTATCATCAAACAAGTCCTAAAACAACGAATCAAGAAAGCAAATATAAAAAAAAAAATGAAAACATATTTTTCTGAAATCTAAATTCTACAGGAAAAACGAGTTATTTAAATGATATGATCCATTTTATTGATATCATTCAAAATTCCATTTCAGATTTTCACGTTAGTTCTACTAGGAGGTTTTCTGATTGACCAAGTGAATAACCGACGTGCTCGCTCATAAATTTTGAAAAGCACCCTTCTCGCCCCCGCCTTTTTTATGTTCAACTATGACCTAAAAAGGCGATTATTCAATTCACTTAAGAGGGCGCTGTTTGTTTTACTCTATATAAAAAAAGTCAATATTTTTTAATTCTATTCGTGGGTATGTATGTACAAAGAACCATGTATGTACAATGGTGGAAAAAAAAGAATGGATACTTTTCAGAGTCATTCATATATTTTTTTTTAATATTTCATAGTAGACCACATTAAAATGTAATTTAGGGCTTAATTTAATTATTTTACACGAAAATTGGTTTTCACTGGGACTCAGAGTTTTAAAATATAAATATTTTTCAACTAAAGATTCGAAATAAGTATGGAAACTTTTATTATCTTATAAAACAACACGTAAATTTAATTACAGTGGAATTAAAATTAGCACTTGATAGCATAATTATTAGTCTCTAAGACTGCCCGGCATGTTCTAGGCTAAAAGATGCCAAAATCAACCAATTTTTCTAAGGGAATTTGGAACCATTCTGATTTAATGTCATTTAAAAAATCTCCATATTATCATTGTACCTTGATTTTTGATATTAAAATGATTTCGAATACAGTGATTTAAGAAGTTCCAAATATGTCATCTTTAATGAGGTTTAAATTTGGATTGGAATGACTATCCCAATATACTGGTCAAAAAAATTAGGAGATATTTATCAAATTTTAAAACTTTTTTGGTCAAGGTAATTCTGGTCAAAATGAAAATTGTTATACTGACCAGAAATGTTTTAAAATTTTAAAAATACTTCCTAATTGTTTTGACCAATGTAAGTTACATGTTTCTCACTGAACTAGTCCTTTGCTAACTCGAACGTGTGTTTAGGATCATTGTCCTCTTGGAAAATATGGATCTTTTCTTCAGCAAATGATAGCAATGTATAGTTCAATATGTATCTTCGTATTGAAATAGGTCCTACACTTGTATGAATGACCCAGTTTCATGACGAAAAAAAGACCTCCATATCACTATATTCTCATCTCCATGTTTTACTGTAGGAATTTGGAGATTCTTAAAATAGTTTTCTCTATTCTAGTAGTTTGCCTTGAATCTTCATTTCCCAACGAAGAAAAATGCATTTACGCGCTGATCCCAAGGGTGTTGGTGGAATTATGATAAGTCGGTCTGAGCAGTTTGGGACCCAGCCATATAGGCAACATCGCAATTAAAAACTTGGCTTTTCCTGGGTCCCCTTTAGAAATAACCCCAAGACATTTCCAGTTGCAATCCCGGAACTACGCAGCAAGCATTTTTTTAGAATGCCTTGAATATTGCTTTAACTGATTTTCATACATATATGTTTTTTCCATCAGATTCAAATCGCGACTACTTTGATCATTCCAGAGAACAGTATTCGATTCTTCTATCTTCTTCTAATCTTCGATTCTAGCCTTCCTATTTTTTTAATAAGAGTTTGTTTTTCCAATCCGTCCAAAGAGAAAACCATCAAATAAACGACTTCTTACTAATTGTTACTTCAATGACAATTTTTTCCTAAATTTCTTCATTAACTTGCCATGATGTTTTTAGGGATCACTTTTCGATACACTTAAAATAGTTTTCTCTATTCTGGAAGTAATTTTTCAAGGCCTTCTCAATTTAGGCGCATTACTTACATTACCGCAAGCATTATACTTTTGAATTATTTTAGAAACATCAACACTTTTAGAAACAATTAAATACTTTGCAATGACTAATTTTCTTTTTCTCGATTGAAACAAATTCACCAATTTATGTTTAAAGTTAGACGAAAAATAACGGCGGTTAAAAGTTGTAAATAATAATCTTCGCACGATATCTGTGGTGTAAATTTACGACTTAAGAAGTTAAAATTTAGGTTATAAAAAGTTTTCACACTAATATCGAACCACAAAAACCTTATCTTAAAGAAAATGACAATAACTACATTTTATAATAGTCTAAGTGTGATAGAAATAAATATCTGTAGAACGTCTACATGTTCCAGTATGGTTAAAATATTGGATTATCTATACCAAAATAAATAGTTAACAGTTTCCAGACATTTTTCCATTATTGTATGTGTATATGTATACGTAGAAGATAAAATGATTTTTTTAAAGTATGTTAAAAATATTTGTGATGTTGCTACGTAATTTTCCTATCTTGTTTCTGTAATTTGGTAAGGTTGCAAAAGGCCCCCTCAAGCCAAACAGGAAAAGTCCCGATTTGATGATGAAAAAAATTGTATTGATTTTAGGAAACTTCAGATAAATAAATATACGAGGTAGAGTTAAATAAAAATATTTCAAATATGTATAAATAACGATTACGAGTAAATATTTTTATCATATTATAAATTTAAAGCATGCTAATCTAGTTAGTCTTGCACACAATGACTTTGGCAATCAAAATCTGGATCGACATAGTGTGGTCTTTAGGGAACGGGAAACGTTCAAGAGTTTATGGTTATAGGTGGCTTGGGGAATTTAAGCATGTTAGAAATTCACTTAACGATGATACTTGTGAAAGAAGATAAAAAAATGTAGGTCATGTTCAGAAGATGATACTGAAAGATTAGCATTGTATCTACAGAACACGTTTGAATGAATTTTGCAATTTTTAGACAAAACTACAGAATTATTTCCAAAAATTGTAATTGGTGGCAAAATCTACATGCCATATTAGCGGTATGGAGGTTGAACAATTGGATGGTTAATTCACTCGTCGAGAATCATGTCTATGGATTCATAAATATCACTATGCCAACGACAAAAAGAAAACAACGATCCATGTAACAACTAATTGGCACACCATCAAATGTTTATCTAAAATTCTTAAACTTCTTCAAATTAACGACATCAGTTATAATGCCTCTTTCCATAGAACGCAAGTGATAATGGGTTACTTGAAGCAAAATAACATACATATTTATATAGATATATATGTATGTATCATTTTTAAGATAAATATAATTCTCTGCCATATTAATGAGGCTTAAAAATTCCAATTATGATAGTTTTAGTCATATTTACATTTTTATTACCGTAAATTGTTCGATATTAGATGGAGTCTCATGGGGCTAATTTCAACTTCATAACCTGCCAAACGTTGTCTGTAGGGGAAAGATATCAATTGAAAGAACGACTGGTTTACACTATTATTATGAACTGCTTCGTTCGTAATAACATGAGTATAAAAGAGATGACTTTCTCACAAAGGTTATATGTTTTGTGTACATCATTATCAACTTAAAAATAAAAAAATGAATTAATATAAGATAGAGTAATGGTAGAAAAGGTAAAGTTGACTCTCTTTAGGATGTTAACTGAGGTAATTTTGACAATTTAGTGAGGTTATTGTTACTATTGCTGCCTATTCAGAACTCTCAAAGAAGTAATTCAGGCCTGCCGACAGAAGCAGGAAAAATCTTTATTATTATTTCACAGCAAGTGTTTGGTCAGGTGATACATAATAGAGTGTGTTCAGAATTAAAAAAAATCGTTTAGGTATTCAAGCATTTTTGAAACGATGTATGATTTGTATAAAATGTAATAAGAACTACATTAAAAATTGGCATATGTTTCAATATATGTCATAAAATGACATGACTTGTTGACATATTATTTTGTTATTACGTTTTTAATGTGAACAACACAACAAAATTTCCTTTTTTTATTCTTTTCCTCCTTCGTGATTTAATATAAAATAATGAAGAAAAAATTACATTTTCTTATGGAAGTAATTCAAAAATATTGAAATGTTTATAACGAACAACCTAAGTTGATATTTCTCCTCTGGTTACGTGATAATTTAATTGAGTTCCGTATAAATAGTTCAAGGTCTGGATGAATCTTTTAGTGTTTTTTTTTTGTGGTTAAGAATATGAATTCACCAAATTGAATAGAAACCGTAAGAGTTCTATTCTTTCATCCGATTCAATTTTTAATACCTTTGATAATTGGCGAAACTAAATTAAAGGAGTCACTTATTTGAAACAGTAAAAATTGAAAAATCAAAAAAAAACGAAAGTAAAATAAATGTCTTTTTTTAGGCGAAATATTAATAAACACTGTTGTGGCCCTTGCAATCTTCACCCAAGACTCTTCAATGTCAACCGCGAATTCGCCGGCGAAGGCCGCGATATGCTACATAACTGGAATAATATTAAGCATATTTGGCTTACATTTACATCATTCAGGATTGACCGTCACAAAAGGCTTTAAATATAACGAATAATGTCGTTTTCCACTATTAAATAACGAGAAAATTAATATAAAAAACACAATTACGATGTAACAACTCGCGACGATATATGACACTACTAACTAACAAACAAGTGCACTGCCCCCCTCCCTTTGCGCTTTTAACTTGACTGATATCACCATGGAACAACTCTGACGTCAGCTATTATTGATTCTAGAGAGAACAGCAAGAATACTTAACAGCAACGTACAATGTCGTTATAATAACAATAACGGAAACTTGCAACAATGTTCAAATTTTTCTACTTTAATGTTTCCAGAGATTTTTATATATTTTTTAGTACAATACTGACATTTTCCGGTGATGTCATTATGACATCACATGCGGATGGCTATAAGCAAATTTAAGACCTTGATTTTAAATTACCTAGAGATTTTTCTGCTTAATTATACATACCTATTAGGAGAGTACGTATATGTACATAAAGGTATACAAACAAGTCACTTAACACTTGTTCAGCTACTTACTTTTTTGTTTTCAATTAAAAATTGCCATTCCTCACAATTTTTGTCCGAAAAACACGATTTTTTAACAACTCTTATCTAATATTGATTACTTATTTGTTTATTATCAATTTTGTCTATGTAGATGTTTCACACTTCATATAACTTATCAATGTGACAGCTGACATATTCTGATATATATCTATGCAACCCTACAAACAATCAACAGCGTGACAACGGATAGTGACATCTGTTGGGCATCGTTTCGAAACGTTCATAAAATTAATAATGCAATTAGGAACTCTAATAGATATTCATTTTTACTACCTATAATAAATATTAAATGAATTAAAAAATTAGATATTACTAAAAATAGATGTTTGCAGCACATTCCGAAATTAAGTTATATTGTCAGAACATACTTTTATTATTTAAATTCTTTTGACATTTGTCAAACTATATTACGTCTCGTTCATCTCTTACCAAACTTATCCATTGTTGCTGTGCTAGACGTTTGCACAAAGAGAAAAAAAAATAAAAACCGAGCACTACGAGTCTGTTTTTAAGTCAAATGACATCTAATTTGGCCTTAGTTTACAAATTAAAATAGTGGATATAGCCTTTAATCTTTCATTTAAGTGACATAGAAATATCGAAAATTTAGCAACTATGGATAACTTTCGGGAAGGTTTAACAGATTCCAATTATATCACATAAAACACTAATAAACAGTGTTCTTATGTGTTTCTTCCTGTAGTTGTGGCCTAGTTATATATTAATATGTAACTGTGACGAGTTCCTTGTTCTGAAGAAAGCAAATTGTAAATTATTTATGCGAAAAATTGTAATAGAAAAGAAATAAAAATGGCACAATGCAAAAGTACTCCAGAAGAATTTATAAAAAATTCATTCACGCCTCAAATAGCAGTGATGTGTACTCCAGAAGTTCAAAGATGTTGCAAGAAGAATAACCTAAATTTTACTGAAATTTTGCAACCCTTTTCAAAGCTTATACATGATGGTAAAACAGGAAAACTTGTCTTTAGATTCTTTAACGTTGTATTTTTAGTGAATTATAAAGATCAAAGTGGAGTGGTACACATCATTAAGAACTTACAACTAACCTTCACGGATATTAAGGCTAAACCTCCTCAGAAAACTGTAGCTAAAAAGCTACTTGACTCATCAGTTAGTAGAGTGTCAGATTTTAACATGAAGCAATATGAATCGAAGAATATTAATTTAGAAATCCCAGCCGCAACGCCTTGGTATGAGAATTGGAGAGATATGTTTTTAAAAATACAGTATCCTTCAGATCATGAGTTCACTAGACATATTCTAGCCTGTTTATTAGTTGTATCTTCTACTGATAATAATCCATTTGATGAAATTCTTAAATTAACTCAAAACTTGAATCAAATGTTAAGTACTACATCCGAAAATTCTATAAAGTGGTTTAATACAAACGTTTTAAAATATTATGTTGTACTTCATGATAATGTCGAAGGAAATCATTTAAAGTAAGTGTTAATGAATACATATTTGAATCGAATTATTTGTATTATAAATTTTTAGTGCAAATAGTACATTTGATACTCTTAAATCACAATATGGGAGTCCCAATTGTTTCCTTTTAAAACTAAATTCACGTATCAATGGTGATAATAATGAACATTTGACAGATCCTTGGAATCAGTTTTTATGTAACAAAATTGAAGACCATACACCTGAAAGTTCACCAAGTAGTGAAAAACTAAATTTAGAAATTGGCCAAGAAGCCAAAGAGTCTAAGAACTTAGTTGTTCACCCCTTAAGTCTCAAAATTGACGATATTTCTGTAAGCATGGTTGTGTATATTTTAATTAGATAAATTCAAAGGTGCAATTTTAGGATAATTTGGAATTTGAAAAAGAAGAACGAGAAACTAAGTTAGAAATAGGTAAATATGGTCATGGGAATTGCTTGTCAATGGATGATGTGGAACAAATTAAAATGTTGATATATGAATTTGCTAAATCTTGTTTGTTGCCATACGTTGAAAAACAAATAAGCATTTTACATGAAGCTGTTGCAAATAAAAAGGGAGTTAGCAAGTCGTTACTCACTGCAACTAAACGTTGGTTTAGTGCTAGTAAACCAAACACAAACGCTCTGGCTGTAAATAATTTAATGTAAGTTCATCAAATTGCCAAATATGAAAAACTACTTTAGCCGTTTCTAAGATACTCAGTAGGATCGTCTGAACTGCAAATAAGGAAATTAGGAGATCTTTACTTTATGTTTGGCAATTACCCAGCAGCATTTCAAGCTTATCATACTGCCAAGCGAGAATATAATGCAGATCAAGCTTGGCTTTATTATGCAGGTGCATTGGAAATGGCAGCATTATCAGCTTTTATGTGTAACGAATCAACCAGAAAAACTTTGGATTATATGGAAGAGAGTATTACTACTTATTTAGACGCCTGCAAGTAAGTATAATTTTGATTGTTGTAATTGAGTTTTAATATTGACCCTTCTAGGATGCACCAATTCGCCACAAGAGCCACATTACTGAGTTCAGAATGTCTAAAATCAAAAAAACTTTATGGAGAAGCTGCTCATCAATTTATTAGAATGACTAGTGAAGATTCTGACTTGTGTTCGGCGTTGTTGCTCGAACAAGCATCTTATTGCTTCATTCATTCCAATATGCTTAGAAAATATGCCTTTCATATGGTACTCTCGGGACATAGATTCTTTAAAGCTATTCAAAAAATTCATGCCTTAAGGTAAATTTTCAGTTTCTTACAAAATTTGGAAATAAGTTTACTCTTTTCATCATATGTAGGTGTTACGAACAAGCGTATCAAATGTATGAAAACTCAGGATGGGATCTTGCAAATGAACATATTCACTATACCGTTGGACGATTGGCGAATTTTTTACAAAATTTCGATGACGCTATTATACCGTTTGCAAAATTATTAACTGGTGTTAGTAGGCAATCAACTGCTCAACAAGCATCGTTTTTAAAAGAGTTTCTTGTTATTTTACTGGTAAGTTTTTAAGTTTGAAATGAATTCCATCAAAAATGCACATGTGTTATTGTTGGCAAAATCGAAGAATCAAAAAATAGGAAAGTGTTCAATTCTCTATCATTTATATCGATCGCTTGACTTCAAAATTTCACTGCCCATAATTTTTTGTTCCTATTAAAAATGTCTCAGAAGTTGAATCGACGATACAGTTTTAATAAAAAACAGCGTATTTCGGTTAACAAATAAGGTTTAACGAATTCTATACGTGATCAATTTGATTGTCAATGTTTTGCTGGTTTGTATGAAGATTGGTCGTTGACATTTCACAGATATTTAACGATTGAGATGACATGAAACCCTTAGGATATTAGGTGGGTAGAGCCTGATGTTGACAGTACAATTTATCATTTGTAGTCAACTTAAAGGCAACTCAAGAAGAAGCCACCCAGTGGTTCTACAATCAGTCGGTGTCGAATGCAAAGGCATTGTGTTATCGCCAGTTATGAGAAATTCGTCACAAATGGTCTATCATAGTCCATTGCTTTTGCGGACTACTTAAAACACTAACAATTGATTCACTGTGAGAATTACGAACCTCAATTTTTAATGTATATTAATGGTACAATGGTAACAATAGCATTATTGTTTTAGAATAAGTTAAAAAATGATACAACCAGTGAAATGCCCATCCTACCAGTGCCCAGTCTCAAAAATTCTTCTTTGAAAGTTCTCTTAGGACCCACTCGACCCCTTTCAACTCCAGGCAAATTACCAGCTTTAGGAATAAATTTTAATACTTCCGATGATCCAGATTCAGAACGGAGATGGCACAAACTTGAGGAAATATTATTGGAGCAATCAGGCAATGCTCCTCTTATATTTAAGCCCTTAATTAGTTTATATAAAGCCTCTTCAATTGAGAACGATCCTTTGATTGCCATAATTAATGAACCAATCCAAGTATCTCTGGAATTAGATAATTTATTACAAATACCTTTAGTATTAAAAGACTTGCATTTGGTATGGAATTATAAAGATGCTGAAAGTGAAGTTGTAACGAATTTAATTGAAAATGAATTGGCTGATGTACATGTGAAAACATACGTTGTAAAATCAGTGATTATTCAAGAAAATTCCAGTCAAAATGTCGTTTTGTCTGTGACTCCATTACGCACTGGCATTTTGACAATTACAGCTATTTGTTACACTTTGGCTGCTTCTCCCAATGACAACGAAACTTTATTTGTAAAAGGAATAAAACAATTGAACATATGTGGCAATGTAAATGTTCCGACGCCCATAAATCTAAAAATTGTTCCATACGCGCCGTGCTTACAGGTAAGTTTATTTCTAACAAATAACGTTTGCAAACATCAGTTTTTCAGATGACCTTTTCCGAATTAAACATGGATTTTCTGACTGGAGAATTACAACGCGTGTCAATAGATCTTCATAATAACGGCTCAGTGTCATTAAAAAATGTTATGATAGCAACTTCGGTTCCCCATTTATTGAGTAATTGTGAGCTTAACACCAATCAGAAGAATTATTTTACTTCTGATATAGACCCATCTGTGAATAAAGACCAATGGTCTCGAAAAAATCATATAACATCTATTCCATTACCTGAAGGCCAATTGGACAAAGGACAAAGTGTTTCATTCCATATTTGGTTAAGGGCTCCCGACGTTAAAGGGCATTCTTCAATTGATTTGCTTACTTATTATGAGAACATTGATTCTAAAAGCGTTCCAAGGTAAATAAAATAAGTTTTGTAATGGAAAATGCAAGACTATGTGTTTACAGGTATAGACTGATTAGACACAGTTGGAATTTGTCCGTCCAAGAATCGATTGCCTTGAATATTTCTGCTCAAAACAGTTACAACTCAAACAAATCACAAGACTTAGTGCTGGCATTAAAATGCACAAATCTGAATAAAATTCATCAGTCGATTTCAACAGAAATTACTCTGCTTAACTTAGCGTTACTTAGTGTGAATTGGGTTTTAACTCAAGATATTGTGACTCCTACGTACATAAATTTGAATTCCCAAGAATCCGCTCATATATTGTTTAAAGCCAGAAGGGAAGTGAGTAAAATTGACAGATATACTCATATATCACTGAGTTCAGAACAACCCACACTGCCACATTTAACGACTGCGTATAAAGCATTTGCAAAGAAAAGTCGCACGGGACTGTTGAATATTTTTAATTCAAATTCCAATAATAAAACATCAGATGGTACGTTAATTTTGGAATGGAAAGCTTTGGTGTCCGACGCATCTAATAAAAGAATCGTGTATGGTCATACGTATAAACCATTGCAAGTGAATCAAGATGAATTGAAATTAGATCAACTAATATCCGATACTTGTATTGATCTGTATAGTTCTACTGTTAGTCAGAATGAAGATTCGAAAAATGTCCAAAATCAGGTTATATACAATTTATTGTATCCTTCTGTTATCAATTATGATTTCCAAAGAAGAGGTAGTTGTATTGTGCCCGTTACGCTTATTCTACATAGTCTTGTTAATGAAGAAATTGTAGTTACCATTAATACTATTAATACAAGGTTTGTTGAAATATGTTATGGTATTATAATATTAACCGATTTTTACTTTTTAGTTCAAACGCTAAAAAGCCATTCAATACAAATGTTTGTTGGATATCTAAGGGGAAGATTATTCGAAACATAGAGCCTCTAGCGACCATATCAGTCGAATTATCTGTGATATTAGTTCACTCGGGCACGTTTCACTTAGGATCAAATTTAGAAATTCTTTGCAATAGCTTAAACAAGGTGGATATACCTGTTTTGCAGGTACAAGACGTTCCTTTCAAATTAGTAGCTATTAATTCCGAAATTTATTAAATATATATAATATATTCCTTTAATACGTTCACTAACGACAAACATTTTAGAACAAATTGGAATTTCTGATTTTAAAATGATCAAATGCAATTCATTGCAATTGAATTATCGGCAGTGAACGTAACAATTAAGAAAAAAAAATCGATTTTTTCAAAAAAAAGTTATTTAATATATTCAAGGCAATAAAATTGAAGAAATCGATTCTTGCGCAAATTAGATTTTTATTCTATTTAATTTTGTTGCTAACTAGAAAAATTGTAATATGTATATATGTTTTTTTTTTGTAATTAAAAACCATAGACATATAGAATTAAAAAATTCAATGTGGTTCTTTACCACATTAAATAATTGCGTATGACTACACATACTTACCAATATTTTAGCTAATTTTTACTGTTTTTTATTTCGAAAAATCTAAGTATTAATATTGTTATGTTATTTTTAATAAATAAATTCATTGTTTGAAATTGTAAATTTTTGTAGCCTATTCATTTTTGTATAGATATTGCAATAGAGGTTTCATAATTTAATTTGTTCCAATACAAAATCTTATGTAGTCTTCTTGAATGAGCATAACGAAACGAAATTGTTGGTTGCATAAACTAGGCGAAAAAAAAAACATTTTATACGGAACCCACAATACATTTTAGACATAACGATTATTAATACATTTAGAAAAAAAATCGGGCATAATAAAATTGCAAAACTATTAGGAGGTCCATCGGGGGGTCAAAATATAGAAAGAATCTTAATACTCAAAATAATCTAAAGATGGCAAAGTCTGCATATTTAAACGAGCCATTTTGAATAGAAGAAATATTTGTGGCTAACTTCTCGCTTCATCCTAGTTCAATTTTGAAGTCAGGCAATAGGTGGGCTAGAGCAATTTTTCAGATTGCATAGGGCTATGTAGATTTGTCTCGTGACTTTTAAAATAATTAATGACTCTCATCGTTCCGTATTTATTGAATTATGTCCGAAAATATCGAAATTAGAACGATTATAAGCAATGTAAATATAAACCAAGTATCCGACAGTCCCGTCACTGATCCTGCGGCTGATGCTAAGGTACGTTACAAAGTTTTGTTATCAACAATTAGATATAAATATTAAATTTCTAATGTAAAATGTAAAAATACATTTGCACCTTTTGTATTATATCAGCATTATTGAATAAACATTTTAATACTTAGCAACGTAATGGCCTGGATTTAAAGAAATTTATTTTTGGTCATTGCATATGTAACTTTAATTTTTTAATCTGTTTAAAAATAATTATTTCTTTACGTTCAACGATGATTGTACATGTATAAATTATATTTATAATAAAATTNAATTCCGCTGGTCATTCCGATTTTTGCGTTAGAAATATTACTCAGCATGCATTCGGCAGACGAGAAATTGAGATTGCAGAACAGGGTAATTAACAGAATTTCCAAAACAAATTAATTATACGAACAATAATTTATAGAAATGCCGGGCACAATGGCACTGAGACGAAGAGCAGCTGATGACAAACCATTGAAGAATGCAAAAATTGTTGGTTGTACTCATATTAATGCTCAAACGGCCGTTTTGATAGAAACTTTAGCAGCTCTGGGAGCGAGTTTACGTTGGGCAGCTTGCAATATATATTCCACTCAGGCAAATCTGTAATAATTTTTACAACTATACGTAAAATAACGTACAGCTTTTGTTAGAACGAGGTGGCGGCAGCTCTGGCCGAAGCTGGATTTTCTGTATTCGCTTGGCGAGGTGAAACTGAAGAAGATTTTTGGTGGTGCATTGATAAATGCGTAAACGCAGACACTTGGCAACCAAATATGATTCTCGATGACGGAGGCGATGCTACACATCTTATGCTTAAAAAATACCCGGTTATGTTCAAAATGATTAAAGGTAAATTTTTTCCTAAAACATCCTGAATTTGGGCCATGTACATGTTTTTACAGGTATAGTAGAAGAAAGTGTGACGGGAGTCCATCGTCTATATCAATTGTCAAAAGGTGGTAAATTGACAGTACCAGCAATGAATGTCAACGATTCCGTTACCAAAACTAAATATGACAATTTATACAGTTGTCGAGAATCAATAATTGACAGTTTGAAAAGATCAACAGATGTAATGTTTGGTGGAAAGCAGGTGGTCATTTGCGGATATGGCGAAGTAGGAAAAGGATGCAGCCAGGCTTTGAAAGGATTTGGCTGCGTGGTTTACGTTACAGAAATCGATCCGATCTGCGCATTACAGGCCAGGTATTTATATGTATACGTATGTATTGTTGTATTTGAATTTTTCAATTCGATTTTTAAGTAAACAATTATTATTTATGTTTGTTTAGCATGGACGGATTCCGGGTAGTAAAACTAAATGAAGTAATTAGGAATGTGGATATAGTAATTACAGCAACGGGTAACAAAAATGTAGTAACGCGGGAACACATGGATAAAATGAAAAATGGATGCATTGTATGCAATATGGGCCATTCTAATACCGAAATCGATATTGTATTAAATAACATTACATGACTCAGTCAATTTTACTGTACCTGATATTTATAGAATAGCTTACGAACCCCAGAGTTGACGTGGGAGAAGGTCAGATCCCAGGTGGACCACGTTATATGGCCCGACGGCAAAAGAATCATTCTTTTAGCAGAAGGACGCCTAGTTAATTTGAGTTGTTCAAGTTTACCTTCTTTTGTCGTTTCAATTACTTCAGCTACTCAAGCTTTGGCTTTAATTGAACTTTTTAATGCTCCAGCAGGCCGATATAAGTCCGACGTTTATTTATTGCCTAAGAAAATGGGTACTGAAATTGATACATAACTAGTTTTTATCATATTAAATGATTATTTCCAGACGAGTATGTAGCAAGTCTGCATTTGCCTACATTCGATGCCCATTTAACGGAACTATCCGATGAGCAAGCTAAATACATGGGATTGAATAAGGCTGGCCCATTTAAGCCTAATTATTACAGGTCTGTCTAAAGATTTCCTTAAATGGTTAATGTTAATGGGCTAATTTTCCATTTTAGATATTAGTGCAATTCTCCATGCACGTTTTTATTTATTTTAGTCTAATTAGTAACGTGTCACCAATTTAAACGAGGCTAACAGTGAAATTTTGGAAATTACAATATTAGAAGTTTATTTGAATGTTGTACCTTATATATCCAGGAATTGTCCAGTAAATAATACGTTTAAATATACAGGGTTATTGGATACATTTTGATCACCCTAATTTAGGCTTACAAACTCAAACATTGCACCTACAAGGCGTACAGTAACTGATTCTATTGTCAATAATTCATGTATAAACATTTTAGTTGATTCTATAGCTTCTAAAATGTTAATAATCCCTGTAATTAAACATCGATTTTTAGATACAGGATGTCTTAAATTAGAAGGTTATTATGCAGATCTCGGAAATGATTAGAGATGTGAGAACGTTTAAATTACGGCAAAGTTGCGTAATTTCCTACCTAATGAAATGCCCTTTGAAAATCTAAAAAGTTCTGACTGGTTCCAAAGCGAATGAAACTGTTAGAGCTTCTGTTTCTGATGAATAAAATGGCACAATTAAACGTAATTTTTGTAATGAGCTTTCAAAGGTAAAAAATAAATAAAAAGTGGCAAATCGATCATTACTACTTAGGGTTTTTCTTTGTTTCACAGTCACCTCGAGCGTAAAATTATTTTACAACTTTTCAAGATTAATGCGAAGCAAACGTGCAGTGAGCAAAGTATTAATAAATGAAAAAAATTCAATATTTCACACCCATATAACATTACCAAAGGGATTTTTTTAATAAAATCAAGTTGAATTCTTTATTCATACTGTCATGCAATAAATGGATGAATAATATCCATCGTTGGTCCTGTGAACTTTATTTTTTGAAGTGACTTTTACATTTTTGTTTATTTGTGAAACTAATCGAAATTTTTTGGATTTTCAAATGTCTACTTATTTAGTATGAAAATAGGAAATATGCCATAATTCAAACGTTCTTGTATCTTTTACCATTTTCGAAATCTACATAGTGGCTCTTTAATCTGCGAGACCCTGTAACAGTGACGGGAAACTGACGGATTACAAAAAATACACCCTTTTCGCCTCTACGGAAAATATTTGATAATGTAACAGAACGAAAGGTAATTCAATTCAGAAATATCCTTATATCCTAATTAAATACAAGAAACAACAGTTTTCAATTGTTTTCCACTGTTATTACAGATGAGAAAATCTATAAAGGTATCATGACAAATAGCGGAGTAATAACTCAGACAGTGAGACAATGAATGTGACTCGAGATGCAAATTTCACATTCGCTGTAATCATTGTTTTTATACTCTAGTCATCAAAATATTGTACTATTACAGATACCACATCCTCTTTCTCCAAATGAAACTTTGTCAATAATCAATCAGTGATTAATTAAACCCTTGAACTATACATCTACCTCTTGTACTTTCCATTATCTCGTTGTTATAACGTAAAATTTTTAACGCCATATTAATAATGTAAAATTACCTATTGATAATCAATTGTACGTTGCGAGTATGGTTCAAGAATGAGGAATTTTTACGTACCTAAGTGTAAAGAGAAGAAATTTTCACTCCTATTTGATGTAGTGACTTGTTTTGTAATGTCGAATTTGTAACGAATTTTATGTAGATATACTTAAACAATGTACTTATTTAGCTGCCTGTTGAATATTGTTAGACGAAATGGAAATCGTTCGATGTAAACGTAGTTGACATAATAGACAATATTTAATTTGATATTCATTCCTTGCCACACTTGTCCAATTGTAGTGAGGTAACAATGTAATTGCAGTTGATAAATAAATTATTCTTATTTACTAGTTTCCTTTATTTTTAATCTCTAAATTTCATAAACATATCAAATAAGATGGTGTAGTATAAGTTCCGAAAAATAGTCCCACTATAAGGCACAACTTTTTGATAAAGGTTTTTCAGGTGAAGTACATAGGATGTTTCGGAATTGCATGGCACTATTTCAAGGATGTGTTCTTTAGTACAAAATAAAGAAAAAATTTCATATAAAGTCTTATAAGTCTTAAATTCATTTATTATCGAGTTATTAGAGAATAAATTTATGTATTTATTTAACAATACATCATTTAAAGTAACTGTTCAAAGTGGCCTCCGCTTTATTTAATGTAGCGTACAACAAATTCATGCTTCCTTGACTCTTCGTATGGCATCAAAGCGACGCTTGATAGTTTCTGCGGCTGTCACGATCCGATTGATTAATTCTATATTCAGTTCGTCCCAGAATAGTGTTTAAATCCATTTATAATTCGGCGGCTTGTTATTTGAAAAAATGCTTGAGCACGTCTACTTTAGTTTTCAACTACGTTATTATTAACAGTGAATTAAGATTTATAGGGTGTTCCACAAACCAGTTACAACAATCCTAATTTATTTTTAAATGGAAATACCTATTTTTTACATCATTTTTGAATACAGCTTCAAATGCTAAATATGCTTCATGTAGCATGTCTTTGTTATCTTACTGACGCTATATATATTAATACAACCATTCAAACTAAAACCCAAAATTATCCAGTTTGTAAGTGTCCAATATCGAGAATCAAATGGAATAATTGAATGGTTTCACTTACCTCTTATGGAACACAACACTATTATGTAATCAGGACTTCAAAGGACTTTTGATTAAGGAATTAGAACATTTTGTCGAAGTAAACTAATTTATTAAGAAATAAGGAAGACTTCAAAAGTGGACGAAGCTCAATTATTAAAGACAACAGAGATCTTAAGATCTTAAACCATTAAAAAAAAATGCTTTGACAGTTTGGCTGTTCCGAAGAAGAAAAATAAATTGCCACATCAGAAAAATACATTGCAATCCTTACTAATCCTAAAAAAAGAGATACGTCCATTCAAAGTTTTGTCCCCCCAAAATTTGTTGGCTCGGACCTACAGTTTTTGACAAAAGTACATCGACATCAGAAAGAAAATTCTGTTATCCATAATTATCGATTAATTTTGTGTAAATTTTATATAATGAAAAATCAAGTCAAAACTCAGTTTACGTGTTCGAGAAATTTTTGAAAAGTTCATTTTTAAAGTGCCCTTTGGGGTCTTAGAAAAAAACCCTGTTTTGGAAACTTTTTGTGTGGTGGATATTTTTTAAAATGATTTTAATAATCTTGTAGAGTGGATTTTTCTAAATATATTCTGAAAATTTGATCAAAATCGAACCACAAATAAGGCAGTTACAGTCTTTTAAAATCGCCAAAAATGACCCGATTTCATCATTTTGTATGAAAACCGTCACTTTTTAGTGATTCAATGGGGTATTTTCAGAAAACAATTGCAGCTTTAAATGTTGTGACCATTGTGCCTAAAGTCGATAACCGCCGCCTTGATATTTTCGGGGAAACCCAACTAAAGCAACGTATAGAGAAATCTCTTAGGGCCGTATTAATAGTCGCACCTTAAGTATTCCTCCACACTTAAACATTCATTAAATGTTCATTTGTGATTAATAGTCGTTCGATGCAAGCCAAGGAAGACTTAAGGTCTATCAATTACGTTAACAGGACGAGTATCAAGGGATACTTGAGTGAGGCGTCCTTAAGCGTTCCTTCGTAGTGTGACTATTAATCTGGCCTTTAATAAAGGTTAAACAAATAGAAAAAAATAAATAGAAACAATTTATTGTTATAAACAATTTCGGTTTTAGATCCTCTCCAATAATCAATATTTTTAATTTTTGTATATTTTGTGATTTTGCCCGTCAATTTTCAAGTTATTACCTTTTTTGTCATTACCTATTTTGAGTCCAATACTGCATCCAGCGTCATCTCGCAGTGCAATTACGAAAGAAGAAAAAGACGAATGGAGTCCTATTTTAACCTAAGTTTTATGTATATGTTTATATTTTATTCTCTGTTCTTTGGTGCAATAAAATTAACAATATGTGGCAATCTACAATTTACAATGAAAATTGGGACGTAAAAGAGAGTCAAAGTGAGTATCTTTAAATGTAATTGGTTGAAAATAAAAAAAATTTATTTGTAGAATTCCTAGGCGAAGAGAAATTGCATCAATTTGGCGAATTTTGCGAAAATTACGCCTCAGCCGTAAAAGAAAGTTTCCAGAAATTCGGCAATGTATTAAATTTAGCCCCAAAACCAATTTTAACGGATGTAAATAATATAATTATAACAACGTTATCTACAAAATAAGTTCCATTTGTAAATTAATTTTAAGTTGACAATTGTCCTTGAGGGAAAAAAAACTGGAAGATCAATCATAGTTTTTGAGAATTTGATTGAACAAATTAAGAAGAAAATTGGTGAACACCAATCATAAAATGTTAAATATAAAAATTTTAACGCAAATTTCAGATACAGTGATACACAAATGTAGGTAATGATGAATCTGCGTTGTGATTAGTAGACAAGTAATTTAAAATTTTGTTTACGTTAATATCAATTCAAAAATCGAAGTAAAGAAGCACCAATACCTTTTCTATTCAATCGGAACTTATTTTCTGGATATGACTCGTAAAACAAATATTAAATATAGTGTTATAACAATTTCAGGAGCAAGCAAATGAAAGTTTAACATTCATAGAATTAACTTATTCAGATGACTCCAATTTATCACGAATATTGAGGACATTAGCAGGAATTTGCACGGAAATTGAACAATTGAAACAAGAAGCTGAAGAACTATATACAGTCTTTCTGTATTTTTGGGAAGGTAAACACTTTATTGAATTGCTAGTCGAATTTTAAGTATATTATTTATTAAATTGTTAATTTGATTTTGTCCAATTGGCATCTAAATTTGAGGCAGTAGTTCCTTTAATTGGTGAAATGTTTTGTTTTGTTGTTTAGAACGTAATTTATGGACTAATTGTCCTTTTGTAGTCAAGTATCTGAGCATGCTCTATACAGATTAAGATCAAGAAAACTCGGGTTTTGTTAACTAAAAGGTGTGCTACAAAAAAAAATACAATATTCGAAAATATTGCTTGAAAACAATATCCCAAACTAATGACAAACAGTATAAAACGAGTATCTTTAAATTGAAATCAATTAATTTTTAGATGTGCCAATTAATAGTAGTGGACTTAAATCAATCAGTCAGATTATAGAACCACTACAAAGAACACAAAATTTTATTAAGAGATCCAGATATGTAATTGTTATAACATTGAAGCAGCTTAGTTGCATTTTAGAGAAAGGTTTTTATGTATCAAACAGTACATCGAGTTTTGCTGTAAGTATATTTCAAAATTACCACAGTAAAAAAATCATTTATTTTAATATTTCAGGAAATAATACATTTGTTTGCAGATTTATTAATATGTTTTTTGAAATTTGATGTTTTACTTGATAATTCTAGATGGAAAAATAACTGGCACCTTTATAAAACGTCTATTAAAAATCTTATTCATAAAAATTCACCTCTAGGATTTGATGTAAACGAATTGCGTTCTTTCAGCAACATTTTACTGTCTCTAGAAAATTTACTATTATCTGGTTCAATATTTAAGGTAGATCAGTAAATTTTTGAAATAGCACGAAATCATTTTTTTTTCTTTTTAGGATTCTGTGGATAAATGTTTGGACAATAATCTGATGTTAAACATCAAGAAAAGTACCTTAAATGTTGAGTTTTATAATTTTATATCCAACCGATTTATTGATGTAGAAAAAGATGAAAATAACATTTACACCGATGCTGGAATACAAATAAACGTCCTTGTAGCTTTTATTCCATAGTATTTGGAAATTTAGATAAAAATTCATAAAAAGTTATTGGATTTAAACAAAAAAGTATCTTAAACATTTACATTTCACTTAGCTAGAGTAATTAACAATAATTTCTTTTAGATGTCTGCTTATGTTATTGTAGGAAACATTATATGGTACCCTGAAAAGTTCCTACTCAAACATATTGTATCTCCTTCAAAAGTGATAGATGAAAAAACTATAGACACCCATAGACTAGCCGAATTCAAAGCAAGAATTGCATCACTTCCAAAGGAAACCAACAAATTTTCCTGGCAGGTAATCTGTATTTAATGAAAGAAAAATCTATTTTAAATATGCAGCTGATTTTAGGCATGCCATTTTGTATTGAATCTAGAAAATATTGCGAAAACAGACGTAAAAGCCTTGAAAGTAAAACAATTAATAGAAATAAACGACTTGTTGCATGAAGGATTAAATTTATTCCAAAAAATAAAATGGACTGTGAATTGGCTTCTAAATATCCATATGGACAAAAATTTGCAAGTAACTAAAACTATGCTGAATTGTATATCTCGTTCAGTAGAAGTTTTAAAATGCATTTATATATCTTTCGAAAGGCATATGTTACTGTTAAATTATATTTTTTTTATGATATCACAGTATTTACAACATATTGCCTTATTTAATGTTGAAAGTTTAAAGGTAAATAATTAATATTAACATTGTATCGGCTTGAATTTATTCTCCCTTTTGCTGCAGAAAAACCATATACAATCAAAATCGTACAAAGATGAACAGTTATATATATTATCCTGTTTGAAGGTGTGTGAAAATGCTCTTAAAGGTAAACTGCTAGATGTTTGATAACATACAGATACAATACTATAGATTTCAGGGCCAAACACGAAATCACGTATTTTAGTGACTTCTTTGGCACTATCAGCAAGCGGATTACCTACCTTATCTAAAATAAGATATATTTTGAGGCAGTTGGAAACTGTTTCAAAATTTACGGAATTTCTAAAGGATTCATGTGATTGTTCCATGCTTTATTGGCATCTCAATTATATGCTCCCAGTTTATTTTAGCAAATTAGTAGCCTCAAAATCGAATCTCTCTAAATGTAGCGTAAGTAGCGTAACCGTTAACTTAAGGATTATAAATATTTTTAACAGGACATGTTTGTTGATATGGGATACCAACAAGGTTATCCATGTAAAAATTCTAGCTAATTTCCAAATAGGCAATATGTAAATGTACAAAATGTACAAAATATGAGGAATGTTTTAAAAATTCTATGATTTTCCACCTAAAATAAATATAAAGTATCTACATAAACGGGCCACGATTTTTTGAGTAATAGCGTTTCCCTTAAGAGTTAAAAGATTACACCTAGTCATGCCTGCGAAAAAATTTTCATTTGTTTTTTTTCCTATTAAAAAATTCCAATTTTTATGTCAAACTTTTATTGAGTTATTATAGTACAAAATTTAAAAAGAAAATTAATCCGAATAATAAACGTTCTCCCGGATGTCGTTAATTTTTTGACGCTTTACGGTGATCGCGATAGATTTAGTTCAAATTATCCGAAATCAAAAATACAAATTGCTTTTTATTAACGTTTTCTTGAGGGCTTAAACGAAGGAATTTTCAAAAAACTAATTTTTTACAAAATGGCAGTGATTTGAATGAGCGTTTAATTTTCACCTAAAAAAAGTTGGTTTTTTTAACGATAAAAAGAAAACCCTTCGTTCAATCTCTGTAGAATTATAAAATAAAAGGACTGTAAAAAATTGAACTTAATCGGTCAAGTAGTTTTTAAGTAATCGTGATCAGCGATCTTAAAAATATAGTTTCGAGAACAAATGGCTTTAAAAATTATACCTACTCTTGAAACTTAATTATAAAAAGGCACTATAAAGACTCGTAAATATTTCTGTGTCGTATTTAAAATAGGCCCATTATTATCTAGTATCGTAAAACAATTATATTTTTATAAAGTCATTATTCAAAAAGACATTATATTACCAAAAAGGTACCCTTTTTGAATAGATGTTCAGGTATATGTGTTAAGTACCTGAATTACCGTGACTTCTCAAACTCTCTCTTTCTCTCTGTCATAAAAAAGTCTGTAACTTTTTCTGTTTTGCTTGGATCGCTTTGAAATTTTGAAAACACATTGCGATTTGTGACTAGGTGTAACCCTTCCAGCTAATTCTCAATTTTTAGAAATTTGAAAGCAGCCCTCGTATCTATGCTCTATTTAAAAATATTTTAGGTATTCTTGCGAGCTGTAAACGACTGCAAATCCACAAAGTACAGCCAAGAACTTTTGTTTAGTGATGTGAATGACATAATGAAAGACAAATTATGCTGGCCCTTGAGTCAAATTATAGAGACCAATTTAAGGCATCAGGCCCATTTACACCTGGAGCTCCCTCCTTTAGAACCCTTTCAGAACTATTTTTCACCTAATTTTGAAAAATTGTTTCCGATTCTGTTAAATAACACTTACAAAGGCATTAAGAACGATGTGGAACATTCATTAAGCACGACATTTTACAATTTAACAACTGTAGTGTTGCACGATTGGAAAACATATAGGGAAATGCGATGGTTAATTTTGCCAATTTCAAAACTTCACCACCATAACCGTTTTTATTTTTAGTTTAGCATCTTTAGAATATAAATTAGAAACCGTAGATGACGATTTACCAATGCAATCTTTTGGTCATGGTTTAGACGTATTGGAAATCATGAGGAACATTAATGTTTTCGTTAAAAAGTATTTTTATAATTTGAACACTCAAATTTTCATAGAAGCTAGAAGTAATAACAAACACCTTAATACCATTGATATATCTCATATTGCCAATTCGATAAGATCTCATGGTATTGGAGTCATGAATACTACGGTCAATTATACCTATCAGTTTTTGAAGAATAAATTCAAAATATTCTCGCAATTCTTGTTTGATGAACAAATTAAGTCCAGGCTTTTAAAAGATTTGAAACACTATGAAGATCACAAAAGTGAATTTCATTATATGTATCCTTATGAGCGTGCTAATAAATTCAACGAAGGTATTCGAAAATTGGGCTCTCAAAAGACCGGAGAAAGTTATTTGGATTTATTTAGAATGCTTATAACTCAGATAGGTAAATGCAATTATTAAATAGAGTAATCGTAAGTGTAAAGGTGTTGTTTTCAGGCAATGCAATGGGTTATGTTAGACTAATCAGATCAGGTGGAAATCAATGTTTAGCTCAAGCAGCTTGCTTTATTCCAGATCTAAGCCAGTCGGATTCTTTAAATTATGCAGAGAAAGAAGAGTTGTCCACTATGACCCATGACGCACTTAAAATTCTTATAAAAAACCTTAAAAGTTGTACAGAAACTTTCGACAACAGTATGGAGTATTTTAATCTGTTCGTTAAGGCATTTTTGCCACATTTTAGGAATCCCAATAATACTTATCTAAAATTATTTTATATTATTGTTCCTCCATTAACTATTAATTTTGTGGAACATTCTTTGATTTGTAAAGAGAGACTTTACAAAAAAGAAAAAGCCGATTGTGCCTTTACTGATGATGGATTTGCCTTAGGTATATAGAAATAATATATTTTTCTGTTGTTATTGTATTGAAAAATATAGGTTTGGCTTATATTATTGAACTCTTGGATCAGGAATATCAATTAGATTCACTTCATTGGTTCGATTCTGTTGAACAGAAATTTGCTAAAGACAAAAAAAATTTAGCACATGAGCTGTCTGCATCTAATTCAGACGATGTCAAACTAAAGCAAACGTTAACGTTAACAGAACAGAGAATCAAGACTTTTATTCGTGTAAGTATTTCTATATTTATTTTTTAATGTACATTTTAATGCTCCACATCGAGGTGAACATTGTTTGCATTCAATGTTTCAGAACATTGAATTTCGCAAGTATTGTTTGCGAAGGCCATAGACGATTAATTTGTTTGTCAAAATCAGGCTCCACCTATTTGTATATGCAAAGATTTTGAACGCATCTCAACCGTTGTTTGCAATGTCTCTAATATCGGCTATACAATACATAACAAATTAGATAAACCTAAGTGATGTGTGAAGTTTAACGAACAGAATGTATCGTGAATCATTAGATAAACTTCTTCCAACGTTTGCATTCATACATATGTTCAGAAAGAAGTCTGTAAAAAGATGCACACCAAAACACTGTCTCTGTTTGGGCTTATTAGAGAGATGATTCTACATGTAATGTTTCTGTACCACTTGGCAAATGTAACTCAAGATGGAAATATGTGAACATTTGCCTAGTTTATTATAAAATTCCTAGACGGCACATTAAATTCTTCAGTAGTAATGTTTGTGTAAATATTTACATCAACATTATAAATCTTCTATATCTTCCCTTTATTTGATTTCACCTGTAACATAAAGACTTTTTGAAAACAATGTGATTTTCACTCCTGAGACGATACTGCGTCTATGACAAAAAGTTCATACATATAGACTATTTTCTGTTGTGAAAGTCACTTCAGTTCGGAACAGCCTTTAATATCATTGTTTTCTGGAAGGATATTGCTAAAAAAATTAATTTTCAGGAATTTAAACTTCTGGAATACAGCTACAGCAGTGCCAGAGTATTTTTCGAATCGTAGATTTGATGGATTGTTTATGCCCAGGGCGTTAATCGTGTATCTGATCGATCAAAAGATCTATAATATTGTTCATACTACATGATTAATTTAAATTGTATTATTCGATAATGTGTTATTTTTGTTATTTAAATATATATATAGATATAATTAATTTTAAATGTGTTTTATTTTTATAAACAAAAATAAGGAAAAAAGTAAAATTTGCCAAATAAATACAACTGGTATATTTGGGCATGCAAAATAGATCGTATAACAAATTTTTAGGGCAAAAATAACTCATTAAAACATGTATCGTTCTGAAACTTACGTTAAAATAAGATTATATCACAAATGATTTACTGATAAATGGCTTTAAACTCTATATAAAGTAAATTAGAGAAACATTTGTTTGAACAACTGTTCACCTATTTGCCGTTTTTTACAACGTACATGTACATATCAAGGGTGAAAAAAGCCTTTTAAATACAAAATGTTTGTTTTAAAAACCTTTTTTCATACTGTATTGGTGTTTTTTTTAATTATGTCTTATATTAGACGTCTAAGCAAATTTAATCATTTAGAAGCATGAATCATTACAAATTTTCATAATTTATTCAAAACAACAAAATTTTACGTACAAGTTTATATCCATAGTGTTCTATGTTTAAATAAGTATATTCAATGATTCATCCTCCAACATATTAATGAAAATTACGATTCATATTCGTACAGGTAAATTGAGAAAATGTAAAAATCAGTTTACAATTGGTACCTTTTTTTGTATATATGTATAAGACATATCTCAAATTATGTTGATTTGGGCCAGGAACCAACAAACCAACAGAGGTATATCATGTAAAACTTAATACCATTCATACGTAAACGTATTCGGGGTTGTATTTAATATCAAAGCGGTTAGATCTGAATGAATCTAGATGATATTATGTGGATGTTGATGGACCTGGAGAACCATATCTTTTTCGAGACTTACTCTTCAACTCATCTAAATAACTTTGCTGTGATTCAGCTAGTACTTGTGCCATTATTTCTTGGTCAAAATCTTCCTCAAAACCACCTGAAAATCATTTTCTTTTATTTAATTTTGCAACATTTTTTTAACACTATTTTTACCAATATTACTGTCCATTAATGATGAAGGACCAGGTTGATCCTGTTGAAAATGTTCTGCGTTAAAATTACCTTCCTTTCCGTCTGAAATTCTTCTTGGGGAATTATATACTCTTTTTGCAAAAGCTTCTTCTTCTTTAGTAGGTATATAAACAGGTGGCAAATTTTCTGTGTCTGAATTCGAGCCAAATGTAGTTCGTGGACTAGCTGTTAATAAAATTTCAATATATTGAATGGAGTTTTTAAAAAGCAACTAACCTAGAGGTGATATATTTTTTGATGAAGATGTTGCTGCTTTTGGTGATTGACATCCTTTTGGAGATACCGAACCTCTACGGGAGCATCTAGGGCTAGAAACCATTGCAGAAGTAATCGTCGAGCTACTTCCGCTCGCCAAAGGGTGTCCTTGATCTTTTAAGCGTTTTTCTGTATCGCGAAAGTATTGAATATAAGATTCTCGTGCAATTTGCTCTTCTATAGCCTCGTTTGTTGCTTCCCAGTCAGTTGCCTTCAATTTGTCCTCAAGCATGGTCTAAACACATTCATTTTAGTACATATAACAAAAAAAAACATTTAATGTTTAGTATTTTCTCATAAATACTGTAAAACGATTCGTAAATGGCTATCCCAACATTTTCTAATTCACGTGCCAGTCACTTACGAATTTCAATATGTAATACATATATGAACGTAAAATATCACAATTCTATCAGATGGGTTTAAAATATCCATTGGGCCAAAATAAGTCGATTTAAGCTTAGTTTAGAGAGCCGAAAGGAATTAAGTTTTACTTTTTGAATTGTTTTTTTTGTTATAATTTCGAAAAGACTTAGACGATTTTGTCAAAATTGGATACGTGAACATAACTATATATATAGAACAAAAAAACTGCAAATAAAATTACGATTAATGACATTTCATAAGAATAGAATTTGTGTTTTTCAAATATTTAAACTTTTCAAATTTCTGAGGCATAGACATAGACATTTCACATTTCTATGCCTCAGAAATTTGAAATAAAAGTCCAAATTCTACAGTCATGCAATATTATTATAATTCTATTATCAATTTTGTGATAGCCACATTTTAAATTTTAACAAAACCCCATAAGTCGTTTTTAAATTTGTAACAAAAAACGAATCAAAACATGAAATTTTGAAGTGCTCCAATTTTTGAATTATAAATATCTTTTGGGAACACCCTGTACAATACTACAAATCACCTGTTCGATCAGCAATTGTTCGCTTGCTCTAACTGCGTCATGAAGTCTTCTTCGGTCAATATCTATTGGGTGATAATTAGGTAGCCCTAAGCCAACACCAACAGAGGGTTTATTGGGGTTGCTTATAGAATTGTAATGACACATTCTATGATAAGAAAGTCTTATTGGCTCATTGGAATTTAGGATTCTATTTGAATAGTTGAATATGTTGATTGGTTCTAAAGATATAAATAGTTAAAAAATGCATATAAATAATGTTTAAAAATTAAATTACTAATTTGGTAACAGTAAACTTCGATGGTACGATTGTAAAGTTCGCTCATTGCTTGAATTTCCAAGTGATTGCCATGTACGTGCCAAGTACGTTTTCTCGCTACATATTTGTCAAAATCCTCGGTAACGTAAGGTTCAAAATAATCGCGGTTTTGCACCTAAAAATTATCCACATACGTACTTTTTCTCACAAAGTTCAATATTCTTTATACTAACAATGTAGTTCATACAGTCTTGTCGAACTTGGTGATGAAATTCTTGATCTCCATAAACTTGATCTGCAATTGAACGAAAAAGACATGCTCCATCTTCGTTCATTTGTTTGATTTCCCAGCCCAAACTTGACACGCAACGAGAGAAGAATTCATCTCTCTGGAAACAATAGCACATTAATATTTCAATAGATTCTTGATTAAGAGTACATTCACTTTTTGCCATTCCTCATTTGTAAGAAGCCTGTCTACACTACTGTCATCATACTCATCTTCGCTATTAAAACCTGTGGGTTCTTCTTTCTTTTCAACTATAATATTTTTGTTGCTATTGCATGTTGGTTCCACAACTTCCTCTGCACTGTCAGGATTATTATCCAAAATAGACTCATTTCCCAAGTCTCTTTTGGATACTGAAATTCTATCTCTTTTTTGTTCCCTTCTTATTTCCCTTTTTTGTTCTCTTTCTCTTTCTCTGTCCCTAGTTCTATCAGGTTCCTTGAACCTTTTTCTTAACCTCTCTTTTCGATCTGGTTTGCTATAATTGATATTTATGTTTAAGCATCGTTAAACCACAAATCAAAAATTAAAACATACAATGGGAAAGGTGATCTCCTTGCGTTACCACTGCTCTCCGAGAGAGAGTTAATATCATTTCTTCTGCTATTCCTGTCTATAGCAACCTGAAATTAATCCAAGTTTTATATACGTAACTCTTTGTCTTGTGTATTTTAATAGATGACATAGGCTTCTGACTGATAAAAAGTCCACAATAGGTTCTGGGGATCACCATGATTACTTACATTTTGCTGATTACTTTCTTTGTTTTCTTCAGCACTATTATTCCCCTTACGAATGGCTGGTAGAATAGTCATTATTTCTTAATTGATGTGATTAATAACGTGAATTCAATAAGATTTTTGCCCGAAAAATTATCTGAGCCCAAGATGGTAAACTACTATAGAATGAACAGCTGTTGTCCCTCACTCTTTTGACTTCAAAGTGACACATGACATTAGTAACAGGATAACCAACTTAATTTTACGCATTTCTTTACATAAATAATGACAGTTCGGAAAAATTGATCATTGTTGATGATATAAATTAATATGAATATCATGTATCGTATATCCTGAGTGTATTTTCTTAGTTTTAATGCACCTTTATATCTATAAATGAAAATTGAATTGAGCGATGAGCGGCGACATAACAGGACTAGCGCTCTCTAGTAGATGTTTGAATTATAATTTTAAAAGACATTGATTATAGCTCCATCTACCATAGAGTTGCTATATTACTTAAGGGCAGAGGTGAATATTTGTAGAATTTTGAAATTCAAAATTTCAACAACAACAACATTAACAAAACACTTTATACTTTTGTAAAATATATTATTTGAGAATCACTAATTGTGTACAAATAGCATTTTTCGATAGAAATTGAAATAGAGAAAATGCCTTGAAGTTGACTCCGCCTTGCGTGAGCAACGAGAGTTACAATTGGACAGTTCAATATTGTAGTTAGAGGCAAACAATTTCTATAGGTGGCTAAGAAGAACCGAAGAATTGTGAATGTGTGAACTGTGTCGGTAGTCAAGTCAAAATCGTAGGTGTATTGCTGTTATTTGAGTACGGGAATTTATTGTAAATTTGTAGACTTTGTGATCATTTTTAGAAGACTGAACAAGTTTCGTGACTGAAATACCTGTTAATTTCGGGTGTTTTCCCTAAATTAATGCCCAATAGTGATTTTCACGAACAAAGAACTGGCGTTTACAACCTTCTTCTGTTTCTCTTTCAAAATGGAGTAGAATGATATTTGTTTTGATGTTAAGGCCGTAAGTTGCAGGAATAGAAGTCGTGTAACTGCAAGATAATTCGATATAGAAATGAACTTTTGCTTGAAAATCGCCGGCAAAAAATGGAAATAAACATTATACAGTTTATTTCATGACCAAACCGAAGAGAAACTTGAAAAAAAAAATTCTTGGAATATTATCTTAAGGCATTTAGTGCATGATGATCTCCATGACTCTGGAAACTGCGATTACTTTCTACATTTTATTATAAGGTAAGAATATATTTAATAATTGATCTAGAATTATATGGTAGTGTGACAAACAGTATTCACATGAAATACTTATACTTTAATAAAGTTAAAAAGTAATTTGTTCTGAATTTTTCGAAATGATTTGAAACCAACAACTCATCAACAATACTTATTGAAAAGTTATAAAGTGTATCAAAAAACATGTTTTCCAAGAATAGTTAAGTTTTGTACCTGATACTTAACCTCTTAAATGATAAAGAGCGTATGTATGTATTATTAATATATGAGAAGGATTATTACCCTAATAGCGAAGAAACTAAACTTTGGAATTTAAAATATTTGATTTTTATACATAGTTTTCTCTTAATTCAAAATGCTTTGTACAGTAAACCTATAAAGACTAAAGGAATTTATCAACTCGATTGTCAACTTGTGTTGACAGCAATGTTGAACGTCTGTTGACAAATTATTGATTGACATTTCATGTTAAAACAACGACTGAAATGGGATCAAAACCGCAGATGGGCTGGACCCGATGTTAACAACCAAACTAATTGTTTTTAGATCTCTTAAATAATATTTTCATGAATTGTGATAGAATCAAATTTATACATTTTGATTTAATATAAATCATTGTTTCAACACGAAATGCATCGTCATCATCAACTTGTCTACGTAAATTCAATATTGTCTTCAACACGACAAATTGATTGTCTACAGGCCCTTTTAAGCCTAATCAAAAAAGGTGTTTCTCATGATCTGAAAACAATCGTTCCACAGTTTTGATCACTTCCTTACTAGAAGAAAATTTACGTGGAATACTAAAGTGAATAGTTCACTTTCTGTATGACAACGCTCCTGATCATAAGGTCATTCCTTACTAACAAGTTACTCCATTGACTATTATTTTTTTGAAGATTTAAAAAAAGTTTCGGGGAAACATGTCTAATAGCGATGAAGAACTGAAAAATACGATTTTAGACCATTTTACAAACAAATTTCCAGACTCAGAGACCCACAACCTTTCTTCAAGATTTGTGTTTTTTTTTACCGGAGACATACTCAATGGCCATGGCCTATTATTTAAAAAAATGCCAATAGAACCTATAGAATAACAAGGAATATAAAACACAATATATCGCAAATTTGTCTCAGCATTTTGTTCATTCCCCCCATCATAATGTTAGAATAATTTCTGAAGGGCTCCTTTAATGCAAAAAAAAATCATTATTCTATGTAAATCAATTCAATTTTTTTGCAAACATTGAATGAAATTGCCTTTATTCGCAGTGTCATACTCGATTTATTTTATACCGTTCAGTTGCATAATGTTTTGTTGTCAAAACTGAAAAAAAAACACAAATTTCTTTGTGCACCTGGATTTTTAACAATGGCGGTTAATTAGCTGCTACTAAATGAGCGTAAACGAGACTATATTAATGTTTCCCCTCAATGATATAATGGTGTGAAAGAAACGCGACAGATCGAAAAATATTAGGTGCTAAATCTCAATTGATTTAATTCATTGCATCCTTTTGACAGCTATTAACATTTACAGAAGTCACAATATTAATATACGGAGGGTTTAAGGATTGTATGCATTCAAGTTACGGTTACAGTAATTTTTCTTTTATAGACATTTTTTATAAATTACAAACGGGCTGTATTAAATTATGTATGTCCATTCGTATAAGTGGTGGCGTGTTCAGTTTTCCTGAAATTGACCCTTGATATTTTACATTAAAGATAGTTGATAATGATGTAGACAATTTTTCTTTCTTGGTGTAATTGTTTTAAAGAAGGCTCAATTGTCTTTTGTAACGTAATGCTTCGAAGTTTAAAGGAGCACATGGAAAATCGGATTTTTGTATTTTTCCTTTCAGCTTCTTGAATATCAATAGAAATTTTAATTAAAGCAGATAAAGATAAAGTAACGTTGTTACGGAAAGCAAAAGACATCGGGTTCAGCATTAAAACTAAAAATGTTCTATACGTTTTCTGACATTTTCACGACAAATTTAAATTGAATTCAAACGTAGAAATGGAATTTTTATTCAAGATGTTTTTCATTCGGATTTAAATATTCCACGATTTTAATGAATACGAATCGCTTTTAAATTGCGTCTTTTTAACTTTTTCGCAAATTATTTCACCAATTATTCAGTAATTAGTTCGGTCTTGGAGATTCCAAAAGAGATGTCAGTTATATTTCGTCAGTTTATTTTCCTTAAAATTACGTTAAGAAGTCTCTTTTCCTCTGGAATTATTAATTTTGAAGGTTTATTTATTTAAAACAAATTTCCAACTCAGTGGACGATCTCTCACTGTTAAAACGGTCCTACTGAATAATGAAATTATTTTTTACGAGGTAGTTTCCATATTTTCTCTCGTAAATTATATAACGATTTAGGATCAAGCACTTTTGCAAAAACCAACTCTTAAACACCCTACACACGTAACGATGTATCGTACTGCAGGTAATAGAGAAAATCATATGCAATGCTGCCATATTTTCGAACAAGTACATACCGCGAATAATCCAATTTTTCCTACACACGCTACGATTTCTCGTTACTGCTGAAGTTTCAACCGATGTCGTATTGCATGTATTACGATAAATCGTTATATGTATGTATGTATGTGTGGGGAGTTTTAACCTTGTAAATTAGTCCATCCGGATTTGCAACTTTTTTTTACGTGAAGTTTTTTCTTTATTTTTAAGCTTTTTTTCAGATTCGAATATAAAGCCAAAAACGGCCACTTTCCTTTAAATCAGTTGCACTTGCTCCAATCTTCATTCAATTGCTTTGAAACTCCGATCCATTTTGTACCATTTCATGAATCGAAGTCATTCCATCTTTCAATTATTGACAATTCTTTTGAATTTATTTAGAAAGAGTTAAATCGTAATGCTTCAATCTGTGGAAGGCCAACTAACGCTGTATTCTTTTCCTTAGTGCTATAGTGATTGAGTTCAACAACATCCTCAAACTGTTCCCCGCGTGTCCTGGAATATTCTTTAGATCTTCCATTGGCATTTTCACATTTTGATATAATAAATTCATTTCTGATTTCAACTGTTTGCGCTTCATGGCATGGGACATTATGCACTTTCAGGTCTGCTGGTTGCATTTCGTTGTTCACTTTGACGTTTAATTAGTCCAGTTCATTGTTTAACTTGGGATAGTCATAGGTCTCATCTTTACCGACCAGCTGGAATCAATCACTGTAGATATTGTTTAGAATTATTAACCAAACTGTTCGCAAAAATGGTAAAAACAAGATAACACCCCAGGATACAAGTTGAGCATTGCCATGAATAATCTTTATAATTTGGGGTTCGAATTAATGAAACAATTTTCATCTGATTTAGCTCCTTTGAATTATCACTTCTTTTCTAAAGTGACACGTCAAAAATTTCTTCCTACTAGGACATAATTGAGGCACTGTGGAAAGATGGACAGATGAAGAGAATTTCTTTTGGCAAGTTTAGAAGCATTAAAAGATTATTTAAAATCAGAAAATCTTTTGTATTCCACAGTATATTTCCTCGTACCCTACTGATTTTAAAAATTTCTAGTGAAGTCATACTTTCTAAACAATCAGAAAGCCTCAATAAATAAATAATATGGGTAAATTGTTTTGTTCACTGATACTTGTAAATGCGGATTGGTTAACTGCTCGATATGAATAAGTTATATGGCATTTATCCAAAAATATTGGTATTTTATCAGGATTTAATTTCATTTTATCAAACGGCCATTTTTTATTTCATTTGTTCGTTTTTTTTTCATGTTTTATTGTAGCGTGAATTTTAAAATAAAACTGTATTTTATTGGGGAATTATGAAAGGTAGCTTTTCCCAATGCACTCAAGTTATTATAATTTGTTTTTTCATTTTTTAAATGCAGCTTGTTGTAAACAGATTTCTCGGTGGAAATGGAAGTTTTATTTTAAAAACAATACGAATATTAATTATTAGAGTTTTTGAATAGAAACATAGGAGGTTTTTAAAACTAATATCTATTAAGTTAGGTGTCTTACTATTAATACACCAATAACCTACAGATAAAATTCTTTAACTTGCTCGTATAAATGTTCTCCACTTGCAAACTCTACTTCAATAGTAAACCGTTAAACATAGTAAGAAAAACTACTTCGGACTTGACAATCACAAGAAGTCAAGTCGGTAGTGCAAAGCAGGGTGTAAACTATTGCGGAACGGAACGGAAACGAGAAGAGACGAAATTGAACTGTGCAGAACAAAGTAGTTGCAGTGGTTACTTCAAATAAAGAGTTTGCAACTTTATGACCGCCATTGTGCCGCCTTCAAAAGACTGACGTTCCAATTCTAGTTCATAGTGATATACCATGACTTACCAATGGCACCAGTTAAGCGTAGAAAGATATTACTTGGTTATTGAAGGCAACCATGAACATTTTTCAACTGTCACAATGCTGAGAGAAGAACAAACTGCAATTATCTTTGACCTTACACTAGTTGTTAAATAAACACTATTAACATATGAACTTTTTTCTTAATTAGATTTTAATTTTTATTCCAAACACTTTAAATACTTCTGTTTTACCAAGTTAAAGTACTTTTTTTTTAAAAACAATTTTTTCTCTTGTCTAAATTGCTGTTTCTTTATCAATGTAAAACGTCAATTCACTTAAACTTTCAATTTTTAAAGAAAAAAAAGAATGAAATAAAAAAACAATGAAGAAGATTATTGTCTAAATTTAGACTATTTAATATTTATTCCTTTAATGATGATTTTACATTTGTTTTTTTGTTTGGGATTCTCACCCATCTTAATTCTTTCGATTAATTTTATAAATATTAGCGAAAAATATTGACCACTTGAATGATAAAATTTAAATGTTATTTTTTTATTGGAAAGTGATGCAATTATAAAATTAAAAATTTTAATAGTGCAAAAAATTCTTTTGGTATTGGTTGCACCAACTTTCGACATTTCTCCTCTTTTACATTCTTCTTTTAGGTATTGTTTTAACTGCTTTTTCAATATTACTAAGTGGTTTCTAATCTGAAGTTTCAATATAATATAGTATAATAAATTAATATTATTTCAGAAGAGCTCCATTTATACAGTTGTATCAAATTATTCAATCATTTATCGGAATATATTAAACTAATAAACGAACGAAACACCTTTCAAAGATGCATAAAAGAATGTCTGATAGATTTGAAATCGTATTCTACTAATGACTATTTACAGAATAAACGTGATTAGAATATAAAAAGTTATTAAGTACATAAGATATGGATCTGTTACTTTCTTTTTCCTTTAGCGATGGGTGGTTGTGGGTTATAACATGGAAGATTTTTATTTGTAGCTCTATTTTTTTATACTTTACTAAATTCGGGAACTACTNCCATTGTGCCGCCTTCAAAAGACTGACGTTCCAATTCTAGTTCATAGTGATATACCATGACTTACCAATGGCACCAGTTAAGCGTAGAAAGATATTACTTGGTTATTGAAGGCAACCATGAACATTTTTCAACTGTCACAATGCTGAGAGAAGAACAAACTGCAATTATCTTTGACCTTACACTAGTTGTTAAATAAACACTATTAACATATGAACTTTTTTCTTAATTAGATTTTAATTTTTATTCCAAACACTTTAAATACTTCTGTTTTACCAAGTTAAAGTACTTTTTTTTTAAAAACAATTTTTTCTCTTGTCTAAATTGCTGTTTCTTTATCAATGTAAAACGTCAATTCACTTAAACTTTCAATTTTTAAAGAAAAAAAAAAGAATGAAATAAAAAAAACAATGAAGAAGATTATTGTCTAAATTTAGACTATTTAATATTTATTCCTTTAATGATGATTTTACATTTGTTTTTTTGTTTGGGATTCTCACCCATCTTAATTCTTTCGATTAATTTTATAAATATTAGCGAAAAATATTGACCACTTGAATGATAAAATTTAAATGTTATTTTTTTTATTGGAAAGTGATGCAATTATAAAATTAAAAATTTTAATAGTGCAAAAATTCTTTTGGTATTGGTTGCACCAACTTTCGACATTTCTCCTCTTTTACATTCTTCTTTTAGGTATTGTTTTAACTGCTTTTTCAATATTACTAAGTGGTTTCTAATCTGAAGTTTCAATATAATATAGTATAATAAATTAATATTATTTCAGAAGAGCTCCATTTATACAGTTGTATCAAATTATTCAATCATTTATCGGAATATATTAAACTAATAAACGAACGAAACACCTTTCAAAGATGCATAAAAGAATGTCTGATAGATTTGAAATCGTATTCTACTAATGACTATTTACAGAATAAACGTGATTAGAATATAAAAAGTTATTAAGTACATAAGATATGGATCTGTTACTTTCTTTTTCCTTTAGCGATGGGTGGTTGTGGGTTATAACATGGAAGATTTTTATTTGTAGCTCTATTTTTTTATACTTTACTAAATTCGGGAACTACTTTTGATTAGGTATTATATTGTCACGACAAGGGATGATTCGGGTCATTCACATCGGCATATCCAAAGCAAGCGGTATCTATATATGTATGTACTTTTATAGTCAAAACAATCTACTTACATCTTAAAAGAAATGAGAAATAAAGGAAAATCAGAAACCATACGTGGAAATTGTAATCAGGTCACTGTTGACTAAGGGTTTTTTTTGTGGGGGTACCGAGGTAATGACGGTACCAATGAACAAGAAAAGATTCAATTCGAGTTTGGAGAGTCTTCTCAATCGAACTAATAATAATTGATTTACCCTGTATCCTTAAAACATCAATGCGACTCAGTAAAGCAAGAGAGTTCCTTTTGTGTAAGTGCAACTACCAAGAGTGTCCTTTAAGGTACGTAATAAGTTTGTATCGCTATGTTTGCATCGATTTATAATTACTTCATTAATTGTAAGCGGCACGCTTTGTCGTACAATTACAATTGTATTTGATTCATGTTTTACCGCATGTTTGTGAAATTGTACACGGTACAACTTATACTAAGATTATATGTAATTCTATAATATCTATATTCTGCTAGATCAGCGCATTTTATTATTACCGGCTGATTATAGTCAAGTCTTATATTTTATTCTATTTTCTGTATTTTATTATTATTAGTATTGAAAATAAATATTAATTTGTCTGTCGTAATCCATTAGTTTGATTTAGTTCACAAAAGATCCCAGCAAGTTATATTTAACGTGACAGTTCACGAATAACGTGACAATATACATAATTTCAAATAAAGATTTTTACTATTATACTTCATTAGTACTTAATTTGATTTAATCAGTGATTGAATCAACTATTCAAAGATCGTATTACAGTTTTCCTCAAAATTTATGACAGGGAACGTTACCATTCATCTCCAAGTCATAATACTGTGTTTCCCATGTTTTACTATTGGTATTGTGTATTCTTGTTGATATTCTTAGTCTACTTTTAGATAACTTTTTTGTTAAAATGCTGTATAAGAAAGTTCAAATATTGGGTCGTCAGATCAAACGATATTTTCCTAGATATATTTCCGGTGTTGGAGTCTAAAGGTTCGTTCACACGACGACATTAAAATGCGAAATTAAGTCGCCGTGGTAAGCATTTAATGCCGCGACATTTAATTGCACATTTTATTGTCGTCATGTGAATGAGCCTTTAGCGTGTTCCCAGACGATTGGGGTATTCGACCAATATTTGGTATTTTTTGCTCATTTGCGTAGCTTGTAGGAGGTCAACATCGCTCGAATCTGCGTTATTCGTAAAGGTAAAGAGAATATTTAAAAAATGCCAAAGCATTGATATACTTACCGAATACAGGCATCGCTTGGGAGCACCATGAAAGACCATTCATAACCAAGTTTTTTGTTTTTTTTTTGGCCTTACATCCTTTCGAACCTGCTTCTAAAGTCTTCTTTTAGTGGTTCTTTCAGAAATTTGTCAACCTATTTCTAGAGATAAGTCAGGCGTGAGGTTAGAATGTTTCTTTTCGATTTGTTAATGAAGCTCTAGTAAATTTTTAGTCACAACATTTTAAAGTAACTCTTTCTGTTTATCCTTCTAACCATTCCAGAAATTCTATTTGATGTCTAATAGATGTTTAGCAAACCACACAGTTAAATCTGCTTTGATACTGTTCTTTTAGTTTTGACGAAAATAATAAAAAATTTAAAGATGTTAAGGGGAATAGAAGTTACATAAACAATTGTTCTAGAGTTCTCAATACAAGGCAGTAGGTATATAAATCGTTTTTTAAAATATTATCATTAAAATTCTATTGACTGTAAATAATTGCTCGTCATCAATATTGGTTGGCAAGCTAATAGTTTCGGGTTTTAGTTTAAAATAATACTTGTTCTGTTACATGGTCACAAAAGAGCCTTTAATCAATTATATATTTTCCGTTTTAATCGATGACTTTTTACCAATTTTCTAGCAGCTTTATGATTCATCATTCATTCATTCGTAAAAAAAGTGAACCAAGTACGATTTCAGGTCATCATCAGTGATCATTCAGAGAGTTTTGCAAACTTCAAGATAAATGGTAACCTGAAGATACAACATCAGGGCTATGCGATGGATATAATGTTATTTCAAAACCAAGTTCCAATTATTTTTTGGCGAGTTGCCAAATATGTATGTGGCTCAACATTGTAGTGATGAAACATGACTCCTTTACGATTTACCTAATTTGGTGGCTTTTCTTTCATTGCTTCTTTCAGTTTTATTAGTTGTTGACGGTAAACATCTGAGTTGATCATTTGGTTCCTTGGAAGCAACTCAAAATAAACAATACTTTTATAATTCTACCAAAGTGAAAGAATGCTCTTTTTTATGCAACTCACGTTTCGTCGTAATCTGTGCTGGTTCATGAGGCTTGAACCGTGATCGTTTTCGAATAACTTTATTGTAGACGATTCATTTGTCATCGTTAGCGATTATTTGTTTCAAAAACAAATCGGTTTCATTACCCTTATGATGCAAATCTAAAATTCTGTTTCGCTGTATAAAATTTATATTATTTTTCAATTCATATGGAACCCAAATATCCAGTTTTTTGACATGTCCAAAACGTTTTTTTATGATTATCAATTAATGTATGTAATGAATTTAATATCTTTGCACTATCTTACACATTTGTATGACGACGCGACTCAATTATGACTTTGATTTGGCCATCATCAATGTTAATTGACCGATTCTGTGTCTTTCAGCAACAAATATCTAGAAAGGAATTTTTAAATCATTTCTTGAGTATACGTTCTGTTAAGACAACAATACTATACATTTCATACGTCTTTATAAGCCTTAGCTTTCTTGCCTTTATGGAAATAAAAAAGTAGAATATACCGAAAATACTCGTTGCTATGGTCCATGTTAAGGTCAATACTGAATAAATAGCTGCAAACAAAACTATGCTTCAGGCGTCAGCTCAAAATGGCAGTCACTTAACGATCAACGAAAAAAAAGACACTTTGCAAATTAACAGAAATAACAAAAAATTCTATTTGTTAAAACCTACATCTTTCGTGCCAACCTAATATGTACATTTATTGGACCATGCTCTATTATTAAAACATAAAAATAAATGATTGAATATTAGTTCAGTATGCAATTAAAATTAATACACTAGATATATTAAATTAAATTATGTTAAAATAAAAAGTACAAATTGAGTTGCAAAAGTTAGCTCGCTTCTATTGAAACTTCGTTCTCTTTGATCAAATATATGTCGCAAAAATACTGGGGCTTCACTTTAAAAGTTAGGAAAATGTCTATGCAATAATCACATGTAGTGCTAAAAATGATAAAATAGATGTGACACTATGTGGTCTATTAAGATAAAAATAAATACAAAAAAATTGCGATTGTTAAAAACGGAAATTGATTAAATTTATATTAAAATTCCAAATATAAATTTAAATTACATTATAATCTACGTGTTTAATATAATTTAATTGATTGTGTGACATATTATCATCGGTAATGCAGAATGTTAATTGGACTGCAAATTTTATTACCAATATGAAATGTAAACTCGCAAAATATTAAAGCCACATACACATTATTGACAACTGGATAATTTACAGGGAATAAATTTCATTTCAAATTATCTATAGAATTATTTGCATTTAGCACGTGGCAAGGATTTATGTATGTTCACAGTTTTTTTTCAGCACAAAAGCCTAAATTTTAGTATTCAATTGGCACCCTTGCCATTGTTTTACAAACCATTTAAGAACGTCTGTTTATAATAATTAAAATACTTAAATTTATAAGGTGTCTCAATATTTTCAGAATAGCTGTATTTGTCATCCTATAATTTTTTCTATTCATGTTTGATTGCTTGTATTTTTAGTACGAAAAATTGTATATCTTTTTATTTTATTGGTTTCTGCTTGTAAAGGTGAATTTACACGAGGATTGTGGCTCAAGACAATAACTAAAATTTAGTAATTTCTAATTTAGTTCTGCTTACACTTATTTTTAGTTCGTATACCAGTCTTAACATTTAAATTTTTAAAATGGCGATAATTAAAGAAATACGCATTTGATATATCTTAAAACAGTATGTGTTGGTTTTCTTGCGAAAAAATGGTTAATTTATGGAAAAAGCGTATTTGGATCAGAAAATGGTCAACTTGTAGAGATTGTAATGGGTAATGTTTTCCTGTATGTTGTTAAAAAACTTGAAGATTAAAAATTTTGAAAAATATAGGAATTGTATAAGAATTACCCCAGACCAATTTGAACAACTACTGTATAGTCACTCTTCTTACGATAAAATCTAACGCCCTTATGAGAGACACTATTCGGACGAAAATAAATAAATTCGACATCTTTTTAAAATAATTTTAAATTAAAATTTGATTGCTTACTACCCACTATACCAAACAAATTTGTCTACACTTGTTTAGTACACAATTTAATTACAAAAATCTGTGGTCGGGATACTGGCTCCAATAAATAGAATCTAGCTCTATTCATTTGACTAAAATTTTCATTAAATTTGTCACTGTCGCCAGTAATAAAACAAATGTTCACACGATAACACTACTTAAATTTAGTTGCTATCTTTAGCCACTATCGCCTTGTAAATTCACCTTAACAAAAATCATAATTGCCTCTTTATGTGAATGAAATATATCGAAAATACTAGGGATATGCAAGGGATATTGTTTTTTTTAATGAAATAGGTTTTTTTCATTTAGGTCATAGTTATTATTCTTAAAACAAGCACTGAGATTGGCTATTATAAAGTCTATTGATTTTTCCTTCTATTTATATAATTTGAAATAAATACGTTTCTGTGCTCTTCAAAAATCCGTTTATAATTGAAATTGATTTACTTTTTCGCATTGTATCGAAGTAATTGGCTTTCAAGTAGATAACGAATCAAAATAAGCAAATACATTTTAAATTCTTTATGCTGTTTATAGCCGAAATAATAAATTTTATATACGGAATTTAAATCATATACATTCTATAATCAGTCAAAACAGTATTCATACATGTACCACCTGCATTTTGTACGACTTGTTTATTAGTTTTAACTATACAATTTGAACTATGATAAAATATGTTTAAAATAACAAATGAAGCTTTGCCAATATACAATTCAATAGAACAATATATGCGAAATATTTCATTAAAACTATATATTATAATGAAAATATATTTTCAAAAATTATATCAAAAGTCATCATACATATTGGAAATTTACTGAAAAACTGTTGCATAGTCAATTGCAATTCATCAATTTGTCACTAATTTGGTAAATATAAATCGAATTAGTAATTTCCTTATTGTTTAATGTGTCATCTGTTGTAAGAAATTTTAAAAATAATTCTAAAATGAAAGAAAAATGAGTAAAAAAAAATTGAAAATTCGGTATTTAAAGAGATTTCAAGTCATTCGTTGAAAAATGGAAATTCATTGACAAACACAGGAAATATTATTGAATACACACAACCCCCTAGAGTTAAATATATCGTAAATCAGTGTAGCTTTGTATAAAATTTGGACCCGTTACGGTCGCGCCAAGAAACTAAATCCAACGAGAAGACCGGAGATTTTAAGAAAAATACACTAAAGGTTCATGAAAAAAATCAGGAATATTCTCAAGAAATATTTGTTCACGAACCGTATGGAATGTTTTACACAGAGCAGGTTATCGAGAAACGTATAACGAGGTTATCGAGAACGTATAACCAGGAAAAAGACCTATATTTCAGGAGTCAATTCCAGGAAACGGTTAGCGTACGTTTCTAGACCTTTCCAAGTTTTGAAAAATCATAATCTTTAATGATGATACTAAATTCAAACTTTTTGGATTTGTAGCAGCACTGATTATGTGAAAGAAGAATATGTATTACATTAAACATTAAAGAAATAATTTTGCTGTAAGATAAGATGATGAAGGTGTTCTGCTTTAGGGATCCACATCTGTTAGAAAACTTCAGCTTTATTAATAATACGATGGATTATAGCATTTTAAGATAAAATTTTAAATAAAGTGTTGAAAAATTAGAACTCAGATTTATTCTACGTTCGATAAATGTTTCAATTTGTGAGACGAATTAAAACGGTATATTCGAAAATACAATTTTATTAATAAAGGAGAGCTAAAAAAAAATATTTAAGGCATGGGAGAACCTGTTTACAGAAGTCGCAAACAAACCCATTTTCAGCATGACAAAAGGGTTAAAAGAAATTATTAAGATCAACGGTGGTCCAACAAAATTTTATATTGAAGCATTCTTAATATTCCGTTAATTTAATATTCATTATGTATGGATACTTTTTTGGCATGATTTTTGTATTTTTTTTAATTGTGATGTAATATTTAATTATTTTTTTCCAAATATTGTTTTATTAAATTTTATATGCAAAGTTTCAGCGATTATTTTAAACACGCTTTTTTCAAAGATTTTACTTTACTGGTTGGTTAAAGTTAATGTAGTGTAGATAGACTGTGACTGACATATGCAATTGATCGTTATTTTTCGAAAATTTCCTAGAAATTCTTTATCTTCTAACTGACTGCAAAGAGACCAGAGAATATATTTTCGTATACTAGACATGTTTTTTTTATCGGACATGCGAAAATGCCTTTCAAACCTCAAGGCATGCTTTGTTGAAACGCCTGAACATTAGTCGCGAACAACTGAACAAATATAAGGATTGATCTTTTTGTTGTTGGTAATCGGTTTCCATTTTATGAAAAACAGGTCCTTTCCAGCACCTTTAAGTGGCAGATTATTATAAAAGTCTTCTCAGCATTCCTTTTAATTTTCGAAATCTGATCATTTTGTTGAATGTAATGAACACCGTATAGAATTATCAGAAATTGGTTCGTTCTAAAGATGGCAACGTATTGTAACCCAAATTTAAAATATTACACAGTATACTTAACCTTTTGACTTTTCTTGTAGAGAAACCAATCTCCGGCATGTCATAGCTTTAAAATTTCTTCTAACGATTTCCCTCAAAAAAGCAGCTCGTTATAAAGTAGAACATGGATAAGTGTGATTAGGTGGTAAACGTGAACATGCCATTTAAAATTGCTTCCAGAAACCAGATTTTAACCGCTTCTACCGCTCGTTTTGTGTACTGTCATAAAAACGTGTGTGCAAATAAGCCCCCCGTCAGTATACCGAGTACCTACCGATTTTAAGCGTTTCATTTAAATCTTGTTTCGTGTTGCTGCCGACGACATCAAAAGGTTTACTTCTGATTATTTAAATTGAGATCATTAACATAGATACCCGGATTAGCAATTATTGATAATTTAATATGTTGTTTGTGAAATACCGAAAAAGGTTTTAAAATTTAGGGGCTTCTTAATATAGACGCGGCGCCAACTGAACTAAAATATCTTCAAGATGGTTGCTAGTTTTCCGGTAATTTTCAGAATATTTTTAGATTGTTAAATTTCTTATTAAACTTCAACATAATTTTGTATGACATTTGTGATGCCTAATTGATGATATCACGTAAAAGTAATAATAAGGATAAGATAAATAATTTTGCAACACAGTCCCGCCTCCTAGCTTCAATGTATTTACTCGAGCAGGCCAATTCTTGCAAGTTTTAAATTTAGGTTTTGTAGCTGTTATATTTTGGAGTGTGCTGATGGATTCAAGTCTTATTTACATTTATGAATTAGCGCAATCTGCTCCGAAATAATTTTACAAACCACTTTTGCCTCACACATGAACAGTCATAGTTCCCCGTTTTATGGAGAACTTTCTCATATCCACAACTATAAATATACTCAATCTTATTCTTGGCGATTTTGACTTTTTTGAGCATTAAAAAATTAAGAGACAGAACAGGGGGTCATGGAGCTAACTTATTAGAAGAAAAAAAATAATTCATGAAAATTGGATTTTTTTATATGACATACTTTGACGCGGAAACTTTTCAACCTATTTGAAGCAAAACATTATTACCGTGAAATGTTTCATTTTTAATTAGATAATTATTTATTTTAGTGATGATTATCTGCGCTGAAGCGCGGAAAGGCCCGCTTTTGGGCATGCCTGTTCTCAGGCCTCCGCCTTCGAGTCATCCGCGGTTATGGTAGGGCTGTGGAGTGTGGAACTGGCAGCGGCGGCCTGGCTGTGTCTGGCTGCGGGGCTACCAAGGGCTCCTTCCGGGAAAACTCCGTTACCCGGCACTGGAACTCTTTTAGCCCAATATCCTCGACCTGGAGAACCTCCACTCCGGTTGTCTCATATGGCGATTGACCATAAGACTCGCAGGATATACGCTGCTGGTATGATAAAAAAAAGCTTATTTCCCATTAAAGTGTCTATCTTATATTATCGCTTATTTAGGTGTTAATGTCCTCTTTCAACTGGACCCAAATTTGAACCTGGAACACTTAGTGCGAACCGGCCCGAAAAATGACAGTCCTTTATGTCACGCTACAGGTTGCACCACAGATATACAAGTTTCCCTTACGGATAACTATAATAAAGTACTCCTCGTCGAACCCGATTCTCGAAGTTTACTGATATGCGGTTCCTTATATCAGGGCGCATGCTCTAAGTACCGTCTCGGTGACATAAGCGCAGAACCCAAGTTTATTCCTAAAAACGTAGCCGCGAACGACGCGAACGCTTCAACTTACGCATTTATCGGTTCTAAAAGTTACAATTCTTGGGGTTCTTCGAATATTCTTTATGTGGGTACCACTTTTACAAACCAAGGCGAGTACCGGCACGATGTTCCAGCAATCGCTAGCCGAGATCTGGACACGATGGAATACGCCGAGGATTCCTTCAGTAAACAATCTATGGTTCAAATCGACGTCAAATATAGAGATCATTTTTTAATTCAATACATATACGGTTTCAACGCGAGTGACTACGCGTATTTCGTTATAGTGCAAAAGCAGTCGCATCTTCCGGGCCAAGAGGAACAAGGATATGTGTCGCGATTGGCTAGAATTTGCAGTAATGATCCCAATTATGACAGTTATACCGAAGTGACTTTACAATGCACCGACAAAGATCAGAAATATAATCTAGTTCAAGATGCTAAACTTACTTTAGCCGGCGAAGAATTGGCCAATGCTATGGGAATAGAGGAAAATACGCCAGTTTTAATCGCAGCATTCAGGCCAGCTAAGGGTATAACTAACGAACCCCAGAACCATTCGGCTTTATGTATATTCTCCCTCAGAGATATAGAAAATAAGTTCATCGAGAACATTCACATGTGCTTCAATGGCAGCGTTAAATATCGGTAAATGTTATTGTAATTCAATACACAGCACAAAATTTATGAATTATATTTGCAGAAACATGGGTTACATTTCCGGGCCTGTCTTGGACGGCAAATGCCCGGCTAGCGGTTCCGCCGGTAATATCCCAAATTTCTGCGGAGACGTGGGTTTGAAAATCAGCGGTGTCACGCCGATTTCTACAACTGCTTCTTTGACTTTTCCTAACGTATCATTATCGGCTGTTGCTACAGCATCCACGGGCAGGCACGTAATGGCTTTTTTGGGAACCACTGATGGGTATATTAAAAAAGTACTTCTCAACGGTCCCTCTCCACCGGAATATGAAGAAGTCGTCGTTGATGCTGGCAATCCGATTTTACCTGATACGAGTCTGTCACCTACCGGTGATTATCTTTACGTTTTATCGTCATCCAAGGTGAGTTTTTACGGAATTTTTTAAGTGTCATTGAATTTTTGTGTTATTTTCGCAGGTATCCAAATTAAGTGTAGAACATTGTGGAACATACTCTAACTGCTCTATATGCCTAGAATCAAAGGATCCTTATTGTGGTTGGTGTTCCTTGGAGAAACGGTAAGTTTGTAGTGTGATTTCTTGTTGCTATTATTTAGACCTATGGTAAGGACATAACAAATTTAATTTTCTGTTATTCAAAAAGTAGTTTTTCCAAAAAGCTGAATTTTGGATTTTTAAGGAAATTGATTATAAATATATTAAAAGTTTGTTTACCGTGAAGTAACGACGAAAATCATAACTCCTGTAAATTTATCTATGTAGTGATTCTATACTCTGCGTCCCTAAGTTCTCGCACAAATTGGATTAAAAATCAAGGGTAGGTTTGTTGTAAAAGCGCTCATACACATCAAACACACAGATACAAGGTGCATTTCTGATATGCACTCAATATATACAATATTTCTCAAAAAAACTTGTGACCGTAACGTGGATTTTTTTAAATGAAAATTATTACTTTTTTCATTGTTATTATTTATATTCTACATTATTATTCTATATCTATTATTCTATATCTATTTTCAACTATTTTGAAGAAAATGACGTGTGAAGTCAAAATATTTTCCACATAACCCCCATAATTTTTACTTTCGATTTATTTTAATAACATTTTATATGTTATGCTCTTGCTCAAGGGATCTCAAAAACTTTTATGAGACGTAGATTTCCAGATTAATGCTTTTGATAAATTCACTCATCATTTTTCCTAAAGTGGTTAAATATAAAAATGTAAGATATATTAAATAAAAAATTCTTAAAATTAGAAATAGATACCACGAAAATACAAAAAAAGAGAATTTCCATTTAAAAAAATCTACTGTGGAAGATTTTTTTGGCTGTATATATGTATATAAAATATGTCAGAAAATGCACTTTTTATTTGTGTGCTTAATATGTATTTATGAACGCTTTTCCAATAAACATACCCCTGATTTTTAATCGAATTTTTGCAAGGCTTTAGGGACGCAGTGTATAAGAAAGTAATAATAAATCTGAAACCGCAATTGAAGAGGCTCTCTTAACTTTAATTCTAGTCTATTCATTATAACGTGAGATTAAGTTTTAAGCATTATAAGAAGCTTAACGAGCTGAATATAGATGATAAATATCCTCTCCAAAATGTCATTCAAAATATTATTAAATACCGAACTGGAAAGTTATCTTTACAAGTTGAAAATGTGTATGCATTGCATGATGACTTTTAGCAAGTAGGTAAATCTCAGTTTTTGCCTGTTTAATGGAAAATTCGACTATTTTCAGGTGCACTGTGAGAAGTGCGTGCCAAAAAGCGTCTCATAGTGCTCCACGTTGGTTGTCGCTAAGTACCGGCCAACAATGCATCGATTTCGAACACGTCCAACCAGAATGGATTCCAATCAATCAAATGATTACCGTCCATCTAACTATAAGAACCCTACCCGAATTGCCATATGGAGCAAAATATAAATGTGTATTTGGTTCGTCAGAACCAATTGACGCCCAAGTGACCGATTTTGGATTAACCTGTCCGACCCCTGCTATAAATAGTAGGCCAAAAATACCTGGAAAAATGGATCACATTTTGGTACCCTTAAGCGTACGTTCATCGGAAACGAACAAGGATTTCGTCTCAAGGAATTTCGCTTATTACGATTGCGAAAAGCACACTACGTGTGGTGAATGCGTTAGATCTAAATGGGCTTGCAATTGGTGCGTTTACGAGAATAGGTGCACACATAACATATCGAATTGCCAACGAATCGTTATTAGTGGCGAAAACGTATGTAGTTCAGGTATATTTATTTCTTATACGTTTTTATAAGCAAATAATTTATTTAGAATCCAACGGTTTTGCCCAATCATGGTTTCGCTTATTGTCCTCAATTCAAGAAACGAGATGTGATACTTTTACCGAACAATGTTCTGAAAGAAATTGTCTTTGAAGTGAAAAACCTTCCCCATCCGCAAGCAGGACACTTTGGGTTCCAGTGCATAGTAGTTATAGAAGGCGCCACCATGTTAGTGCCTGCTAGAGTTGATGCAGATAAATTTATCGTTTGCGACAAAACAACCGTAAGTTTAAAGTTGTTAGTATAGTTAATTTGCTAAACTATTTCTCAATTAGTATTCTTATGAAGCCAATGAAGGTGAAAACGAGGCAAGCGTTAAAGTTGTATGGAATCGCAGCCATCATATAGATTCTATTAATATTATTTTATACAAATGTGATATATTGGGTTCTCATCGAGAGCACGCGGACTGTTCCTTATGCGTTACGCGAAATTCTAAATATCAGTGTACCTGGTGCGGCAACTCCTGTCAGTATGCGGAAACATGTCTGCACACACCACACATCGAGTGTCCTAGGCCTAGAATTGATGTGGTAAGTTTTAGACTTTTTTGGTTTCCGTCTAATAGTAGATATACGAGATTTGTTATTCTTACTTGGCATTTATGATGTAATAAGCATCCTGCTTAGTTAAAAATTAATATCGCAAATCTGCAGATTTGCTCTGGACGAGGTTTTAAAAGCAGATCTTGTATAGCAGCATACTTTTTGAATAGTAATTTATTAAATAATTTTCCAACCTTTATAATAGATAAAACCCTTAAGCGGTCCTATAGAAGGCGGAACGTTAGTAACTATTGAAGGTAGCAACTTGGGATTGAAAAAAGAAGACGTTCAAGGAAAAATTAGAATTGGAGACGTCGCCTGCAAACTTGTAAATTATGAAGTGTCTGTAAAAATTCAATGCGTCACTGGACCATCAAAAACCGAACATACAGCTCCAATAATCGTGGGAAACGAAGCAGGTTATACAAAATCCAGTGTAGAGTTCAGTTATCAAGATATAAAATTGACGGGTATCTACCCCACTATGGGCCCTCAAAGTGGAGGTACCCTAGTGGCGATTACGGGAAAATATTTGAATATTGGATCGGAAATAACAGCTTATTTAGATAATAATGTATGTAGAGTCAATCTCACTCAAGCATCTAACGGAAGATTAACTTGCATAACATCCCGAGCGCCAAAGGCATTAAATATTCAAAGATTAACATTAAGTATTGACGGTGCTAATCGTACTTTGGATGGAAATCCATTCAACTACACTCAGGATCCAACTATTATGGAAATTAAACCTTTAAATAGTTTCCTATCCGGAGGAAAAATGATATTCGTTCATGGAACGAATTTGGACAGCATTCAAAGACCGGAAATGCAAGTGTATTCTTACAACGAACCTGATATTCCTATTAACAGCACCGTCTGCACCGTTTTGAGTACAACTCAAATGGAGTGCCCCAGCCCAGCTGTTAATAGAATATTTGAAACTTACACTAGCAGAACGACAAGAAGTTTAAGAAAACCTGCAGCTATTAAGGTTAGTATATTTGTTATTTATTCCTACGTTTATTATAGAAAATTTAATGTCCAGACTAAAGAGCCAAAATTAATCCTCAAAGTGGGTTTTATCATGGACAACGTTCAGTCGGTGCGCAATTTAGAAAAACACTTCCCGAACTTGCGTTCGAGCATTCTTTACGTTGAAGACCCTATGTTCATTCAATTCCCCAATAAAGTAAAACTGTATAAGGGAGACACTTTAGTGATAGAGGGTGAAAATTTAAATGCTGCAAGTGATGAAGCAGACGTACTAGTGACTATCGGGACTAAACCTTGCAATGTAACAAGCTTAGCTATGACTCAACTCGTATGTTCACCTCCAGAAGTTCAACCTACAGATACTGACGAAAATAACATTAAGGTTTTGATATAATTTTACTTAAATAGAATTATTACTACTAGAATGTGATTTCAGACTGATACTAACCTGCCTCTCGTCGTGGTAAGAGTAGGTAGAAGTTTGAGGTTCCCCATAGGATACTTAAAATACGACTTGTACAAAACATTTGCGTTTCCTCCAGAAGCAATTATTTTAATATCAGCCGGTATTTTGTTGTTCGCTTTTTTCTTTGTGGCTGTGCTTTTTGTCTACCGAAGAAAGTCTACCCAAGCTGAAAGAGAATATAAACGTATCCAAATACAAATGGACACTTTAGAAAGCAACGTTCGGTCAGAATGTAAATTAGGTAAGTGTAGAAGTCAATAATATTAGGACCGAATATTAACTTCGTTTGTTAGCTTTTGCAGAACTTCAAACTGACATGACTGACTTAACGGCTGATCTGGAGAGTTCGGGAATTCCTACATTGGACCACACTACTTATATAATGAAAGTATTTTTTCCTGGGGTATGTGATCATCCGATATTAAATGCTCTTAAGGTAAACAATGGTTAGTTTTTAAAAAAGAATAGTTGAAATATTCATTATTTTAGAATCGTTTTAACGGACCTAAAACAAACTACGACGCCGCAATGTTGCAATTCGAACAATTAATCAACAATAAATATTTTATTCTCACATTTATAGACATATTAGAAGAGCAAAAGTCTTTCAATATCAGAAATAAGTAAGCAACACAATATATTTTATTCAGTCACTTATGAGTTCCTTTCCAGAGTTAATGTAGCGTCATTACTAATGGTAGTATTGATGAACAAAATGGAATATGCCACGGATATTTTGAAATGCTTGTTATTGAGATTAATCGAAAAATCAGTAAATACAAAACATCCACAAGTAATGCTTCGTCGTACTGAAAGTGTAGTCGAAAAAATGTTAACGAACTGGATGGCTCTGTGCATGTACCAATATTTAAAAGAATATGCAGGATCTTCATTGTTTTTACTCTTCAAAGCTATTAAACATCAAATCGAAAAAGGCCTTGTAGATGCGGTTACGCACGATGCAAGATATTCTTTATCCGAAGAAAGGTTGTTAAGAGAAAATGTCGAGCACAATGTAGTGGTAATTATTTTGATATTTTGTGGATTTATTGAAGATTATGATGGCTTTTTTAGACGTTACATATTGTGCAAGATGATTTAGATGAAAAAATTCAATGTAAAGTTCTGGACTGTGATACTATCAGTCAGGTAAAGTCGAAAATTTTAGATGCTTTATTCAAAAATACTCCATTTTCTTTGAGACCTTCAATTCACGAAGTGGATTTAGGTATGTATAGAAATATATCTACAGAAATCCAATAAATACTTATTATTTTCTTTAGAATGGAGACACGGAAGGGGTGGACATTTAACTCTACAAGACGAAGATGTTACCAGTAAAAATATCGACGGTTGGAAGAAATTAAACACTTTAGCTCATTACGGAGTGAAAGAGAGTGCAATTATGTCGTTAATATCACGTCAGAATGGCAGTTTTACTAACTGCAGACAACCCTGCCACAATTGCGTTTCCACTATGTACTTGAATAACGCGCAGACACCCATGATACCCCATGCAAATGGCGATATAGAGGCACCAAATCATCCGAGAATATTTCACTTGGTGAAGCCAATTGATGACCATCATTTTCCTAGCAACAGGTCTCATCCAGAACGAACCCATAAAGCTATTCCAGAAATATTTTTGACAAGATTGTTATCGACGAAAGGAACCATACAGAAATTCGTAGACGATTTCTTTATGACTATTTTAACTGTTAACGAGGTTCTGCCTCCAGCTGTTAAATGGTTGTATGATCTTTTGGATGAAGCGGCACGCAAGCATGGGATTCAGGATCCGGAGGTCGTATACGCATGGAAATCAAACAGTCTTCCATTGAGATTTTGGGTTAATTTCATTAAAAATCCCGATTTTATTTTCGACATTAACAAGACTAGCACTCTAGACTCATGTTTATCAGTTATAGCACAGACTTTTATGGACGCGTGTTCGACAACTGAACATCGTTTAGGTAAAGACTCTCCTTCAAATAAATTGTTATTTGCCAAGGTAATTAATGTTTAATTTTACTTAATGTATTGACTAAAAAGATTTTGTTTTTAGGATATTCCAAGGTATAAAGAGATGGTGTCTCAATTTTATACCAATATTGCTATGCTTCCTGTCGTTACCGATCAAGAAATGGGGTCGGCTATGCAACTTTTGTCTGCACAACAAGCAAAAGAATTCGACACAGTCGCAGCTCTTAAAGAATTATACATATATGTGGCCAAGTACAGAGAGCCGGTAATATGGAATTTTAATTCAACTTAAATTCAATTTTTGATACAGATTTTATATAAATTAATGAACATAACTCGGAAGTTAGTTACATCTTTAGAGCTCTTGTTTCGCTCGGGTGCCAACGATTAGTTGATATAAAGATTAAACTATCTCCATCTTCACATATGTATTATACTATTATGTTTATAAGCTATAGTGATGTTTTAATTTTGCTAGTTGGTGCAAGCGCTTTCAACGGATCCCGTTTGTTGGCGACTGAATTTACCGCAAAAATTAGACGCCATAGACTATACTCTCGTGGAAGAAGAGAATTCTGGCTGCTGACCTCATGAGTCACCTGATCAGGTGTTGGATCATCTGTTAGCACCTTGACTACACAAACAAGACTTCAATAATTTATTATTTTTTAGAATCTCACTACAAGTATGTTTAATTTGTCACATGATACTCATATGTCAAGACTCGTATATTTTAAGTTTGACTAGTTTTTTACCGTTTTTTAACTATAAGAAAATAATCACTTTAACCCATTTAGAAAGAATGAACGGGTTAATTTGATAACAATTTTGTCAGGGTTTCCTTTCTCGTCTAAAAGGAGGCAATTTCAAAGGATCTCTATCTCGTATTTTTAATAGCTATAGAGGAGAATGGAGTCACCCTGCATAGATATAGAGATGAAAAGAGTTGTTAAATTTAAAACTCATTTTGTACTAATTTTATAGTTATATTTCGATTTTTTATTTCGTGAATATCATGATTAATTTTTTTCTTTGGTCAGGTTACTGCAGAACCGTTTATTTTTCGACCATAACTATTAACAGGTCAAATTCCTGCTTAATTATATTTTTTTTGTTCGAGAGTAACAACATAACTGTTCTAGAACTTGCTGCCCACCGTTATTTTCGGTCACTCTGAATCACCGACTTTCATTCGTTTTAGGCGTTCAATTTGATATTTAACGTGGAAAGTTGACAATCTGTCTACACGCCACTTTAGTGGACTATTCTTGCTCTGGATATCTTCTCTTTTTTTATTGGTCCATAGGTTCAATTGCTCTGTGGGAAGAAATTTAATAATAGCTTTATTCTACTTATAACAACTTCCAGACGAATAGCAGTTCTAGATCTGTTACGATATCCTGTGAACTCCGTAAAATATTGAATAAATGACTTTTTCTACGGGTGATTAAATAAAAGATCACTTTATACATCATCATTCGATGTCAAAAGTTGTTCTTTGTATTTGTTTATCTATATCCAACTTTAAAGATCATTGCTAAGACCTTACAAGCATATAAAGAATTGTTTATATGCTTGCTTGTTCAGAGCCATTTTAAGTGTATCGTTTTAACGTTTGTCAATATTAAATAACAAAATTCTAAATATTGATAGATGTCATATATGACAATAAATTGTTCATAAAGATATATCACTGACTTCGGAGAAAAACGACGTAAGTCAAATGAATTTCCTATTGAAGTCAGTGATATCTTCCTTTAAATGAAACTTGACCTTTCATTTGTAAAAAATAAATTGTTAAAAATTTTGCTTAAAATATTCCCCGTAGAAAAAACATATGTAATACATGAGTGAAGATGTTTTATAACATTCGTTCGAATTTTTTTGTAAAACTCCCAAACTCATGTCATAAAACGTCACATCATTAAAATTTATTTAAATAATTAAACTATAGTAAAAATCACGTAAGAATGCTCGCCGTCAAATGACACGATTTGTGAAGAGGGTTATTACTTTATAATGACTGCGTTTCTACAACTTATCTCCCTTAAGTTTTGAATTCATTATTCATCGTTGTATAAAGAATATATTTAATATACTATGATATAGATACAAAATTTCATGAAATTAGCTGGAAGTAGTAGAAAGATATTAAAGAAAATTTGATTTATTTTTTCAACTTTGACACCCTGTAGCTCCGTTATTATTAACTTTTAGACTAAGGCAAGTTTAGTTGAATCGGTTTATATTTACGCACGTAATCATCAGTATCATTTTGGCTATGCAATTTAATACATCCCGCATATTGATTAAATAAATAAATGCCTGTTTAACTTATAATTATAGAATTGTTTATTGGCTCTTTATTTACATTTAATTAATAATTATTGCACATTTTGATTTTATTACCGAAAGTAATGCAAACGTAATCCATCAAAAAAACTGTCAATAATTTTTAAAATTTTACAATATTGACAGGTTGACTGTTTGTTTCGATAATTTTATTCCTAGTTTTTCTTTTGAAATCTTTTATAGTTTTAAATATAAAGCCAAACTGTTCTGTTAAGAATAACTACCCTGTTTGAACAGAGATAATATTATTTTATTTAGAAAAAGTTTTCTTACACACTTGGGCAACGTTGATATTTCATATCACTTCCTAATTTTCCCCTAGTGATGACGGCGGGCACTCTTATGTGATTTTTACTATAACTAAACACATTTTTTAAATAAATAATTATTATGTATGTGGTGCGATTATTTAGGGCTATTTTCTTTGCCTCTTTTTCTCTAGACAATGCCTTACTTTAATTGGAGGACGATTAACGATAAGGTTGGTTTAGCAAAAATAGACATCAGCGCAAAGAAAATGGCTGTTAAAAAGTTGCAATGTATACACATAGCGATTTATCACCCTGGTAATCGTTAATGTTTAGGTCGTGATGTAATCACTATGTTTTTAATATTGTCTATCCATCAAGTTAATAGACTATAACACTTATTAATAATGAGAAATCAGTTCTAGGATGGTTCTGTTACATCACTGCAATAAAGCTAAATTTGTCATGATATTCAATAAAAGAAAAATTCGTATAATTTTGTTTTTGATAAAGGTGTATTGACACGTGTGTGCGTTTGTCCGTGTTATTCTGTGATATGGCGCAAGGTCAGGTGGCTAATTCGATAATGATGTGTACTTACCCTCCAGCGGTCACTAATTTCCTTCCTGAGTGCCTCGCCACGCTGATGGGAGAGATAGTGTTTTGGCGCGCAGAAGAAATAAACCAGAGCGCGCATAGATCACTGACTCTTGAGCGTTTATCCGTTTGAGGAATATTGTATGGAAGTGTTTAATTAGTTTCATAGTTAATTATTATAAATTGAAATTAAATAAAATGAAATATGACTTAAATCTCTTTAATGAATATCCGAAACTAGAAAGGTTGACCCACATGCAGAGTATAACATTACCTGATCTGATTTTTAACCTTAGGATATATAAATAAGAGGACTTCCAATATGTTCAGGTGAAAAATCCAAAAGTAAAGTTCCTCTAAATGTGGGTGTGACATATGTATGTAAAGAGAATCTCGTGTTTTTTAAAAATTATTCGAGAGCTCCTATAAATTTTGATGAAAATATAACTCGTCAAATTTAGCATGATACATGTTTTTCTTGATGCTAGGCCGTATCTTCGATGCTCAGAAATGAGTTGTTATTCAACTTGCACATGTACAGTCTGAGCGAAGAGAATTTTTTCTTAAAATAAAAGCTTCTTAAACTTAGAAATTATTCCGTTTTAACATGTTACAAATTTTGAATCAATTTGTTACTGGGAGTCTACAGGACGCTATATAAATTTCGATTGTACGTGCGCATGTCGTATGCGTAGGCGGCAAGACTGGTAGTTGTCAAGCTATATTTGATGAGTGGTACTTTAAATTTGGATTCTATTAAACACTTCTTAGAAAAGTCGTTCAGCTTCCGGTGGTTATTCTATTTCATATTAGAAACTAAGAGGTTTTTGATACAATTCCAATAATGTATCTAACGTTGTATATATTACCTATGTTAGTGACTAGGCTTTTTAATTTTATTTATCAGTTTTAACAGCATAAATATTTTCTTTTTATCAAATTGGCTCAATNTTGCTTTTTTTTTCTTTTTTTTTAAATTTTTGTTGCAAATAGATTGATTATTTATACATTTTAAGGGGGGATGGGAGGTAACTGCCCTTTTTCAAGTTGCAATCGTCGATAAAAATTGAACACAGTTTTTAAGGATATACTTAATTATGAACCAGTATGAAGATTTTGTGTCGAAAGTAGTTAAACATTAAGTTGCTAATTGTAAGATTTAGTTAGGACTCGACTGTTCAACTTCAAAATGTGATATACGATTTTAAGGTCACATTTGTACTGGTGTTCCGCTTTATCAATTGTTGATCGTCAAGAACGGAATTTATTTTATTTATTTCAGGAAAACGTGTGTATGCAACCCTTAAGTAATAAGGGCCGTATTAATAATCGCACCTTAAGTCATCCTCAGCACACATGTCTTCCTTGACCAATAAGAAGTGTTTGTTTGCAATGAATAGTCGTTCCTCATTGGTCAAGGAAGACATGAGTGTTGAGGAAGACTTAAGGTGCGATTATTAATACGACCCTAAGAGATGGATTGACAAAATATTATTTGTTCGTTACTCATTGGGTGCCCTATGCTATTTTGAACTAAAAAAGGTCTACCCTAGAAACCTTTTATTAGTCAAACTAGACGTAATTTGCTCGTACTTTACAAGTTAACACAGGTTTTATGAGACATGCTTGTATCTTTTTATGTCAATGAGCATTTTCTATCTACAACTTTTATATGTCTATGGTAATTTCAAAGACTCGATTCAAAAGAAGAGGAAAAGTTAACCTAACTTGAATGCAAAATAGTTTATTACCTTTTGTTTATCCATTATTTTTCTGTTTCTTTAAAGTATATCTTCGTGTGTGTTTAACAAATTGAATATTGTGGTGTTAATAATTGTTTGATTCAGAATAAAATGTCATCAACAAGTACAGAACAACTTTCTTCGTCTCAAACTCGAATGAACTCGACAAATTTATACGTAACAACTACTCAAATTATATTAAATTCGGATCCAAAGAACCCACAATCATGGCAGGACTTGTATAGACTAGTACCTTATTTAAGAAATTCATTATGTTGTGTAGTGTGTTCGTCCTTACTTCTGGATCCACTTACTCCAACTAATGGATTTTGTCAACATCATTTATGCCGAAGATGCAAAGGGGGAAGAAAACGAATCAAGCCACAGTGTGAAAGTTGTAAAGATTGTTCAGATTATAGTAGCAATAGAGGACTAAGAATTTTAATGCAATTATACAAAAAAATGTGTTCACATTTGATGAACTCGTCAATTTTTAAATGTATAAAAATTCAAGCTAGCCAACCGGGAACAGGGTTCGAGAGAGGTGCATCAAATTTAATACAACTTATAAAAGAAGGAGCTTTATTTGAGGACAATTATGAAAGTCAAGGTGGCTTACCTAAATCAACTTACTCGATTTTACCTTGCATATATACTAATTCAGCAACAGCACAAAACATTCCTATTCCTCAAACTTCCCAAGCAGAATCTTCAAAAACTTTCCATTCAATTAACCAAAGTAATTCACCATTGTATTCAGTTGTTTATCCAGGATCTGGTAACAAAATTACTATTAAAAGAAAATCCAATGAATCTACTGCGATAAATCAAAATACAAATCATGTTCAAATACAAGAATTTACAGAAAAGGTATTTGTATTAATGATATACATATTAGAAATAGTCGTTTATTATAATTTCAGGTGGTATTCAAGAAACCATGTGCAAAACCAAAAAAAGGTTGTCGATGTGGAAATGCAACTGCCACCCCTGGTAAGTTAACGTGCTGTGGTCAAAGGTGTCCCTGCTACGTGGAAAGTAAAGCATGCATCAGTTGTAAATGTAGAGGATGTCGAAATCCTCACAGGCCTGATGGAAATAAAGTAAGGCATTTCAAAAAATTGTACAAATTTTTAGAAGAATTCATTACAGGTAATGCCTTTTATACCTGAATTGGATCCGTCACAAATTGTTATGCCTCCCATTCAAGATTTTCAACTTCAACCAATGCAGTTGTTACAATCACCTCCTACATCAGCAACCGCTCCTCTTATAGAAGAAGAACCAATGACCGGTGTAAAGATAAATAGTTTCCCGATCGAATCCCAGTATTTTTCAACTGAGCCTTTAAGTTCACAATTCAAAGCCTATAAATGTAAGGAGCTAAGTTTAAAATAGTCCATTAGATGTGTGGTAGAGTATCTATAGCAGTCCGTTGCATTTTTTGAGATTGGTGGTATTAGATAATTGGATGTTTATGCTCGCAGTTTGATGCAGTATCATGTGATACAAATATTTATTCATAAATATTTAAATCTTTTTTTAGTGTTAGGCATTGATATACAACCCATAGAGAATTTGGTTCCTTCCCCTTTTGTAAGTTACCGATTAACTGAAGATGAAGAGGAATCAAATATAATGGTAGTATAAAGTTAAATTGGTCTCTGTTACAGTAAGAGTTTGAACTTAGTTAAAGTATAAAATAGAGAAAGGAGGGAACATTGATTAAGATGTTATTCCACTAGCAGAGTGAAATTGATCAATTTTTAAAGCAGATTGGCCTATCAGTTTTTACCACACCTTATTTTTAACATAATTAGTTATTGAGATGGTGTATTTTACTTCGTTTTAATAACTTATATGGTGTTAATTGGATTAATACTGATCCATTTGTTATAATAGTGGTAATTTATGTAAAAATAAAATTAGAAATCTTATAGTTCCAAATAAAGAAAGCGCCTATAAGCCGCCCATTAAGCCCAGAGATACACAAGCGATGTTTTATTTTTGACGCACGATAACCGTGTTTTCAGCTTATTTCTGAAGGTAAATGCCAAACTCTGGTGTACTTCTCTGCTCAATAAACTACATTTTGTGAATTTTCGGAACTTTACTAGGAAATTTATATTTCCTCCTTTCTCCGTTTGCTCGTAGATAAAATTAGGAAACGCATATAAATGATCGTCATGCAGGACAATTTTGATTTGAAGAAATCATTTGATAAAGAGAAATAGACCCGAAAAGGTACATTTTTAAATCCAACCAAATTTTATAAAACCTTACATTAGTTTGTATGCAGTGATTGGTTGCATTTAATTCTGATTAATCTGTAGGTTTTTCAGTTCACTCTTTCGCCATAAAATATATTTCCACATGTAAAATGTGTTTTTCATCTTAAACAAAAATTAATAATTTATGAAAAATACAACCTGAAAGTTATTTAGAGTATTTGTTTAAGAGTATTCCTAAACGGTGCGTATATTTGGTCAATATTTGACAATATTTGATTATTTGGATGACATGTGGGAGGTCTACGTTACACACAACTTTCATTGTTAGTACAAGTAAATAATTGCCATATCCGCCGAATACGCGCATTGCCTGAGAGGATCCTAAAAACAAATCCCCTAAATTATGCCTAATTTTAAAAAATCTTGGACTAGTTTATGCATGTTGTGATATTTTTTTAATAATAATTATTATTATAAAGAAACAATTTTGACATAGTTAAGAAGATGATTCTACCAGTCTAGAATCATATGGTTTAGCCCAGTTGAAAGTTATGAAGATCATTCATACAAAAAGATATTTTTAAATCAACGTTTAAAAATTCCTCGTATTTACTCAAATTGATCGTCAATGACATGTGTCCGATAGTTTGTTGGACAATTTATGTGATGCGAGAAGTTCATGGTCATCATAACCGACAAAAAGAGAGTTTCTTAATCTGTTAATTCAAAAGTTCCAGTAAATTGGCTCATTTGCAAATAAGTCAACATTAATACATCGTAGATTTTGGAGAAATGTTTAATTGAAGGTCAATATTGTTACTGTAAACCAAGATATCATCCAATTGCCGTTATTCCATGTTGGTCTTTAAAACTTGATCAAATTCGACTGAGAAAGTTTTTTCTCAGACGCTTACGTGAAAAGAATTTTGCATGAAGTTGTCACCTACACTTTGAATCAGGAATCAGTTTAGGATTTGTAGTGAAAGGTCTGCTTTTTTTTATAGAATTCGTAAGAATAGCGGTACTCTTTTTTTTACGATTTACGTGCCATTTCCAGACAAATATGTCAAAGATTGTCGTCCTTTTTCGTAATTTTAATATACAGGTGCATAATAATATTGCCTTTAGTTATAATCTATTCCATGAAAATTTACGTTTTAATAACTTTATTATTTGTCATTTTTCATGCATTGCAATAAACGAGTTTTCTCCAGAACTATTGGCTTTGGTAATATTTAATAAGAATACCTGCCTTTTCTACGTAGAAGATATCAGAATCAAATTGTTATAGAAAAATATCCATGAAATGCATCTTTAAGAATTCAGAACAAGAAATGTATATTATGTATAGTCATTTTCTTTGGTATGTCAAAATTGTGTCCATACCCTATATAGTATATACATATATATATATATATATATATAACAAGCAATTAAAGAATTGTATATTTTTTTATTTAAAAAGTAACAATGTATTGTATGTTTTGTCAAGTGATTTTCAGAGTATCCCAGTGATACTGGGATAAACATTAAAGAGTTATAGAAGAAGGAATTATAAATCATTTTTATTAATAAATTTAGGGCATCTAATCCAATACTCTTCTATAGCTATTCAAAATTTCTTCATAGGCGAGGGTATACGGTTGTAGTGATGCTTTCCTTGTGTTACCGCCAGCCGCCCCGTAAACAAAATGCGGGATGTTTACATTTTTAACATTAATAATTATAAAAAGCACCACTTTAATTCACAGTTGCGGGTTTGACTGAACGTTAGTAGCCAGTTATTGGCCGTATCTACTAGGTACATCACTAAAATATCATGCATTTACCTGCGAAAAACCTTGTACATTAGAAGCTCAGATTCCCCGAGGTTAGTTAACAAAATGTGTTTATATTTACTTCATCTGCAACCCTTTAAAATCTTACACATATATAAGTTGTCCCAACTGAGACAATCTATACATATGTATGTGTGTTTTCCTTAAACAAATATATTTCACTTGACTTGACTAAATATTTGTATTATTGTTAAAATAAAGGTCGATTTACACTATACATATACTGTTAACTTACGTATTGTTTCCGTACACAGACGATCATGTTCCATCCAGATACGCTATTGTACGTGCAATCTGATCCATGCTCTTGAAGTAATAGGTTGAGTGACATAATAGGACATGACATAATCCTGCAGACAGCTATAAACCTTAGATTTGTACTTGTACTGCATGGTTTTCCACATTCGGTTGTCCTCAGCTAGTTATATGTTTTTGCGAAAGTGTTTTATAAATAACCATGTTCTCTAGAAGAAATTTAATTCCATCTATTTATGCTTTTCACCTTAGGAACTACATGAATTTAATATATTTAAGAATGTGGAGCCTTCCGCAGTTAATTCTCACCAACCTGGTCAAGCAAATCTGATAGGTAGGTAATGTCCGAGTTGATTTTAATTTAACGAAAAAGTCAATAAGTAAAATAAAGGTGACTATGGAATGATGATCTATGTTAACCTGGCGTTGGTACGGTGGGGAATGACATATTCCAAACACGTTATATTTATATGAATGTCATTCCCCACCGTAACACCGCCAAGTTAATATCGAAACGGTATATAACGAAAGTAATAGATGCTGTCGACAGAATAGTTTGTTTAAAGATAAAAACAAAAGAACAAAAAGAATCTGAAAGTGGCGGCTATGACAGGAGGCATTCATAGAGAGAGGGAGATTGACTAATTTGGTGGTCAGATGACAATTCATCTGGCAACGAGGTGGATTCGGGACTATAAAACATGTCATCGATTCTATGATTGATATTAGATTTTCATGAAGTAAACATGAAAATTTTATGTTTGCTTTTGCTACAGATTTCTATTCGTCCTGCCTTATTACTATCTTCATTTTTTACTTAAAAAACATTCACCATGTTGTCATCATAGTATTTTTATTCTCACTGAAAAGAGCACATTTCTTAATAATAATAATAATAAACCAAATCTAGTGAAAAAATTCGTTATTGAAGTAGATTTTTGTATTTTTTGTTTCAGATCCAATCAAAATTGTATACAGGAGGTGCAACAAATAATCACTTTAAATAAAAAATCGATCAAAAAACACATTACTGATGTGTCAAAATATATTCTAAAAATGTATTTAATATTCCGTAGGTACTTAAAAATTTTAAAAATAAAATACTGTAGATTTTGTAAGTTTCGCCAACGATAATAATCGTAAATCTACATAATTATAGGACCAGGAAAACAAGTGGTAAAAATGTCAGCCACTTACAGTAAGCTATTGACTTGCCATAAATATAAGAAGAGAATTTCTCAACAACATAAAGTGATAGCTCTAAAACCCGCCCGTATTTAGAGAAGCCCAATAGAAACGAGAGCGGCTCTAATTGAGGGAGGAGTTTGCGTAACCGCAGCCCCCAGCGTTTCTATGGAAACCGCTCAACTTTCAAATGGTTATTCAGTTTCGTTCATATGATCCTTCAAAACATAGCTTTAGATAATCGCGATAATAATGGAGAAATTAACACAGTTCGTGTCAAAATCATTCGAAAACAATAATAATACAGGGGAACAAGGCATAAATCTCAGTTTCGAAATGAAAAACAACGACTCGCCATCAAGTGTTAAAACAGAAAAAGAATACATTGAAGAACATATCAGTAAAAAGCCGAAAAATTGGCTTATTTCAGATATTGAGAAAAGTCCTCCGGCTTCGCATGGATGCATCGATCTCAGGCTTCACACTGAACATTCAGAATTGAACAAACAAAGTGAAAAACATAAAGGAGAAGAAAATTTAAATGTGAGTGTTGATGACGTGGAAATAGGCACTGAAACTGTTAATTGTGAAAAACGCGAGGAGAATAGTCAGGATGTCTCTTGTGACGAAGAAAACAGTGACAACAAAATCCGTAAGTTATGGGAAAATTGCAAATTTCAGTTTCAGAGGTCCCTTAGAAGTCGATGGATTTATTTAGATAGGCTCGACAAGCATATTTTGTAACTTCATTAAATTAATAGAATTAAATTAATCTGGGCGCCATTCTACGGGCTTTATTGCTCCCAAATGGGCGAGCGGTATTAAATTCAGTTGTTTGGTTCGGTAATTCCTCTCGGGGGATGAATTTTGCTTCACTCTCTTTAACTCACACTTTTCGACTTAATTATCTTTTAAAATTTCACATGGAACTTCAAATATCGTTTGGAAAAAATTTTGTTTCACTTCATGCTTATCCAGAAATTAGTTGGCACTGGCAACATGATTACAGAACGCCGCATCGGCCAGCGGGACAGTGAATGTGACAGGGATCAATGCTAATTTGATAAAAGTCTTACAATAAATGCCCCCCGTTGTTCTGACATTTCAAATTGTTCCCCAATGATTTGCCATTCGAAATACGATTAACCAGTATAGGTTGCGAACTACATGTAAAAATCACTTACATAAATATGTACTTATATTTTACATTTATTCAAACAATATACAAACAAACTGTAGATCTTGAATATTATACGGGGTGTTACAAGTTTACAATACAATACTTACATTTTTCAGGAATATATAAACGTCAATAAGCGAAATTCTGAAAAAAGAGTGCCTACTGAATGTTAGTAGCTTTCTAGCAATTTAACATAATCTGTAATTAGTATGAATGTATAACGACAGTTGACACTAACTTAATCATCACTTAATCACGCCAATTAAAGTTTGAGACAAATAATTTGAACAAGTTTGTGTTTGTTTTAATTTGACCTTATTAAAAAACCACCCTGTATATGTGGCAAAAATGCCAGTGGACATCCAGAAACGAGGACAAAAAATTCGAGCATTTTCTTCACGTTTTATTCATGTTTTATTACGTATTTGATGTATACAGTGTCCCAATTTTGTTAGAATTACGGGGTAATATACTTATTGGCAAGGATAAAAGTTACGTTACTTTTACGACATTAAATTACTTATTTGTAAAAGTTTATTTTTACAAAATACCTATAAAAATTTGAACACTCTGTACTTGAATTTAAGAGAAAACCCTGTCCTCTTGCAGCAATACAAGCACTATATCTAGTACTGATGACATTAATAATACTTAAAAATTATTCTGCTGACACTCGGTCCACTATATTTATGATTTGATCCCGCAATATCTCCCTTAAATCGATCGGCCACCCCAATTATCACCAATGAACTTTTTTGTTTGGAAAGCCATCAAGAAAAAGGTTATTTCATTTCGATCAATTCAACATTTATGTAATACAGATTCAAAATGCAATTTACATAATAAATATGTCAAAATTTTGACATCTATGTAGATATATTCATATAGGTATGTATAGTTGAGCTTAATTATTTAGAAAATAACAAAACAATATCTAATATTTTAGAATGCATTGCAAAATTTCACGTTAAAAAGTGATAAAATTAAGTCATAACTGGGGATCACCTGTATGTGAAAGGGTTACAAGGTAATAAGATGTACTTATTGTTAGTACTATTTCTGGTGACTGCCCTTCAGCACTTCTTGTTAAAATTTCGGTTGTTTTTATTTTTGAAAAGAGAAACTTTCTCCATTCAAGGTGACGACAAGGGAAACCCATTTCAGTGTCAACTTGAGAAAATATCGATTTAATCCATGATTTAATGCTATCCGAACGTCAAATTGAATTCCAACATATAGCTGAGACCCTGGACTTGTCATACGAACGAATCCTTCACATTCTTTATGTTGATTTGTGTAGGAAAATGGAAAAACTCGTTGAAATGGATTCCAAATTGCATGAAAGCAACTACGATTGAAAACATCGCGCTCAATCTATGCTAAAATTGAAAGCTATACGATTTTTTTTTAAATGAATTGACACCATAGATACAGTGTTACGATCCAGGATAAAACTGGATACATTGTTATGATCTAGAGACTGAATAACATTGAATGGAATTAAAACATTCTGGATATTCATGACCAAAGAAATGTTACATTGAAGAATCTACTGGAAAAATCCTTTGAAAGAGAAAAATTTTTCAATCGAGATAAAGAGAAATCTGAAATACTTATTTTACAGTCAACTTAAAAAAATATCAATTTATTGCTTGACAAGGCCAAAACCTATAGCTGAAACCCTGTATGTGAACACGTCCATATAATGTTTATATTGATTTTTATATGAAAAAACTTTCTACGAAATGGATTCCTGAGCCCGAATTAGTAGTGAGCACGAGTTGAAACACTGCTCTCAATCTGTATTAGAGTTAAAAGCGATTCGAATTTATTTCAACTTAATTGACACTAGATGAAACCTGGATTGTTATAATCCAGAAATTAAACAGCATTGAATGAAATTCGAACATTCCGGATATTGACCAAGTAAATGTCGCATTGAAAAATGTTCTGAAAAAGTCTTTGCCACAGGTTTTTGACATAGTCATGGTATTATCTTTACCAAAACTTGGAAAAAGTAAAACAACAATTTTAACAAATGCATTCCCAAGGAAGCTGCGCCCAAAAATAATGAAAAGAAAACGCTGTTTCCAAAAGAATTTTGTTTTTACGAAGCACTGCAACAGCATTCAATCTTAGAATTACTATAAAGAAAATTCCTAATTAAAGGCTCTGAGATGGTAAGATATTCGGCTTATTTACCTGATTTAATTCTCTCGGGTTATTATCTACTTCCTAAACTGAGGAAAACTTTAAAAGTCACAACATCAACATGAGTAATACCGTGAATAGATCGTTTGTACATGAAGCAGATTAAAAAGCACTGCAGACCGCTGAACAAAGTGTGATAAACTAAGGGAAGACTTTGTAGAAAAATAAAATATTTTCGATTATACAGGGTGTTTCAGAGTTGTGGTGACAAAAGTCTAGGGGAGATTCCTCTCAATAAAATATGACAAAAACTTACTATGAGCATATTTCTTAAAATGCTTTGCTTCCGAGATACAGGGTGTTAAAATTTAAAAAAAAGGACATTTCTTTATTTTTTAACGTCCAAACGGCTTAAGATTTTTTAACCAAATTTCGTATATGAGTTTAGCATATCGGTAGGCTTAATCCAAAAAATTANTCTGAAACACCCTGTATAGGATAGACTATAAAGTTTGTACGATATTCACCTTCTTTTTTTAATGGAATGCTGTCTATTTTATTATTTTATGTTCTTGAAATCGTAACGCATCAATTTTATTGAATTAATGTTGTAAATCAAAACAATTAGTAATAGATATACAGCATACATACCTGTAATGACAGAAATTACATGTAAATGATGTAAATATAGGATGTTTTTAGACTAATTAGTGAGATAATAATTAGTAGATAAATACTTTAGAAGTTATTTATTAATTAAATGCCATTACTTCACAGGATGTTCTATTGGAAGAATAAAAGTTCCTGTAAACATAAGGTCCAAACTTTTTAATGGTCGAGATATAGGGTGCTAAAATTTTAAGGATTTTCTTATTTGTTTGATTTACTTCTTACATTTTTTAAAATAAACGATTAAAATTACCCCGAGATCTTATAATAATTTGACACAATCTACATACTGGTTTTACTGATGTCCCATTCATGTATAGTTACTCTGCAGTCCGCGAACTGAGGATTTGAAATGACGAAGAGACCTTAAAAGAAAAAAACTCCATATATACGAGGTTTTTTTTTGTCATAGATATAACACTGTAGGTCCAGAACTGTCAGTTGACTACACGTGTGTGTTTTTAAAAATTATCAGATCTGGACTGTAGATTAAGTATACGTGAATAGACACCATACTCACCAGAGCTTTTTTCTACTGCTCCACCGGCATTCATTAATATAATTTTTTTAATCTTTGTATTTCTTAGAAAATATTACAACTTTTATATTTTTTGAGTATTTAGTACGGTTTTCAAATTACTTTCGAAAATAACCATCAAAACACGTTTCAATTTAAATTTTTTTTTCATTCTTTAAATTCTGGGAAAAAATTTGTGATGACTTCAAAATGTACGATTTTTTATAGATTATATCAAATTATTATAAGGCCTGGGCGTAGAAATTGTTATTGTTGTACCGCATGCAAAATATGAATAATTTCTCTTAAAAATGTAGAAAATAAATTAAACAAACAATACATTTTTTTCAAATTTTTATACCCTGTATCTCGTATACTTAACATTTTGGACACTATGTTTATAGGAATTTTTCTTCTTAGAATAAATCAGGAAATCACATCATTAAGAAACGCTCTGTATACACATACTATTCTTACACTCTGTATACAGAGTTTAAAAAGTTAAGATAAAAAGTAGCATAAGAAAAGCTTAATTTTCGCGTAAAAAAGTACGGCTAACGGCTTGACATATTCATATGTAACACCCTGTAGAACCATGTGTTTGAAAGAATGAACAATTTATCAACGAATGTGAAAAGTAAAAGTTAAAAAAGTAATATAGAAATTCTTCTGATCGACAAAACTGTATTTATTTCGGTGATTTATGGTTGAGTTTATATTTTTCGGGCAACAACACACACCTAAATAGAAAACAAATTTACAAATTTAAAATCGCATCCTTGTTTTGTCGAGTTTGATCGGAAACAAAATAAAACGCCCCATTTTAGCAATTTAAATAATGTCCTGATAGGATGGAGAGGCTCCACCCCCCATGAATCGTTCGATCCTTTGTTTTCCGTCCCCGTTCGTCCCCAAAACATTGTTCCATAGTGTGGTCAAACACATCTCGTTTGCCTGGCAAAAGGTATTTTAAATTCAACAAGAAATATACATATAATTTTCTTCAAATGTGAAGATATTTTTCCGGCCTTTAAAAGCTGTTAAGCAATTAGGGTGAAAAAAACACTCAGCAAATTACATTACTGCCGCCCTAAGATTTTTAAAGCACCTAGGGAATTTACGACGACAAATTTATCTCTCAGATAATTAATTGCGTTTTCTTAATTAAAGTACTTTAGTAACTCGCGAGATTCCTTGTCTCGTACAACTTTAGAATGTAGGTACATTTTTCCTACATTTGAGGAGCAACTTTTCAAAACGCTTTTTATGTTCATTTTCGGACAAAATTTCATTTGAATATATCTTATTGGTGTCTTTAAAATTACGAATATAAACTGCATGAAAAAGTATTAAAATTGCTATAAATCCTATATCGAAATACGAGTTCAATAGGAAAACGCATTTTCTTCACTCATATTGCCACTTTAAAGGGCAATTATTATTTTGGACATAATATGCATTTTGAAAAGTTACACCTCATTTGTAGAAAAATGTTGTAAATTACTAAACACTCTGTATGTATTTTAAGAATCAGTGGTCCAGGTGACCAGATAATCAAACTTTCATATTGGATTATACAACAGAAGTTTCTGGAAAGTCCATTGGTAGATGAAGATCGACAGACAGGCCTGTTAGGTGTCCAGATATTATACTTTTTGTTTTTTTTGTGAGATTATTTGAATTCAAAAGAGTAAAAATACGAAAAGGAGTAGGTGCTATACACACAAGGAGATAAGTACCATAACACGTACTGGAATTATTTAGGAAAATATAAATCAAACGCCCAAAAAAATATTTTTATGGGTTTTTATTAAATTTTTGTATCATACATACAGTGGAAAGCGTAAGCATAAAAGTATATTAAAAACCTACTGAGAATTAAAATGACAAAAACTCATTTTGGAAAAAATGCCACTTATCCCCTTTCGTACTTCCCCTGCTCTACAATTAGCTACGAAAATATGCTTTGACTGTCCAGTTGAAATTTAAAGACATGGGTTAGCGTTCATACTCTAATATACTTACCTCGAATTTGTCGGTAGCTATTGTCTAAGATAATAGCTATAATTAATGGTTCAACATTACCGTGTTTCACTCATACGGGAATTAAACATTAATATTTCCTGGATATTTCCAGAAATAATGAGGATGTTAAGAATAAAATAACATATTCTCTTAGAAATAATGTAAAATAGGCTTAAGACAGGTTTATAAAGCAATTTTCCCTTAGTAAAATGTGTGTTGAATTAATTTGAGAAATACAATCAAGTGTTTTAGCCAGTTGCTAGAAGGAATAATTAGTTAATTGAAGCTTATGGGTGGGTAAGAGACGCGGCCTCTTAATCCCGCGTCTCAAGAAAAGGGTTGTTCAGAGCGAGTCAAATTGATTTTTATTATGTTGCGATTATAATGCTGTTTTAATCCAGATATTATACAGCCTTGGCCGAAAATACTGAACAGTTAAATTCTGAAAAATGTCTCTTCAGAATTCTCATTCAGAATTAGTGAACACTAATTTAATAACTAAATTAAGGTGTAGTTATTTGAGTCTCTGCTGTAATTTATGTAGACAGTTAAACGAAGAATACGAACCTGAATGCATAGTACCCATAACTGAAGATCGTGGTGGTAGAGTAATGAGCTGCAGATCTATGGTAACTATTAGGATTGTCCAAATTTTGTTTGTGAAGAAACGTATGGATTAGTACTTTTAGTATGGAAAAAGCACTTACAATTAGAGGGAAATGGAACGTCAGCATGCATGTTACAAAAAGTTAAAGATTGCTTTGAGTAAAACAAGATAGTAAGCGTTTTGAAGAAGTTTTAAATAAACTAAATTATTAAATCCATTAAATGTATTAAAAACATATCGATAAAGAATATCAAATATAAAGTACAACATACAAGAAAGGTGCTTTTTAATATTTCCTTAGTATGTCCTTAAAACCAATAGAAATTGGAATATAATTCATTAAACAAAAAAAAAATACAAGAAATCGAATGTTGCAGTAGGCTCTGTAACAAAAAACAAATGGTTCCGTTTCAATCAATAAAGTTGGCCATGTTTAAAATTTTTCAAATTTTAAGTTTAAATATACTCGAAAGCAATTACAATTAAAATATCATTTTTTGGTACAATGAGTGATTTATTTCAAGTTTAAAATATATTCAAAATCACGACATACTAGATGTAATGATTTTGACGTTATTCACTTTTTTATCAAACATTTATATTGTCAGAAAAAGTTGAATATCGTGAGTAGTCTGCATTTAGGACTTCATAGATGTATGTACGTGAAGTCATATTTAAATTGAACATAATACAACTATGAACAAAACTATAAAGGCTTTCATTTAGTGGTACATTTTTGGCATACTCCGTATAGTTGAAAATAATTTTAAATGTTATCCAAACCATTGTTTTTAATGATATCGCTTGTCTCGGACAGTGTCATTTTATACGAAACATCCCTGTATATGTACATATAAATTAAAACATGTAACGATTTTTATAGATTAATTTTAAATTTTATGATACTTGTCGAAGTTAATGGCTGAAAGTGAATCATTTTAAATGAATTATTCAGCTCTAAAGCCAGAAATTATGATAATTACATTTTATATTCCTAGGGGTGTATTTAACGTCTTGGTCTTTTGAGCAATTGTTGTAAGAAATTTGACAAAGCACGACAAGAGTTCAAAATTTTATATAACATATTACCCTATCATCCCCTAGTTAAGGGCGCAAAATGAATTAAAGCTTCATAATAGCGGGGTTTAATCAAATTTTGTGTGAAGAAACTGCCAGGCTATAAATCGCTGACACATCTTCTGACCGCATTCATTTTCTGCTTGGAATGTATATAAAATAACTTGATAAACAATACTAAGCCAAGTTATTTTCGATAAATTTCCAGAGATAATAAATCCAAAAGAAGACTCGAATCCAGAAGAAGCATCTTCGCTGTCCAGACATTCTTCGCCTTTACTGAACGCTTCAAAATCAACAACAAAACAACGACGATCTCGAACAAACTTTACTTTAGAACAACTTAACGAGCTGGAAAGGCTATTCGACGAAACACATTATCCAGATGCGTTCATGAGAGAAGAACTCAGCCAAAGATTGGGATTAAGCGAGGCAAGAGTGCAAGTAAGTTTATTTTTTCGAAACACCCTCTTTACGGTTGCGCATCCCCTTAAATTAGTGCAAAACACTTAGTATCAATTTATTAAGTGGTCTGTAAGGGCTGTAAGTGTCCAGCGAAGCCGTTTCGTTCAGACGAATGGTTTTCGATATCAATCACTTTTAATGTTCCCCTAATGCCGTTAATCTACCACTTAATCGATGCCACTTGCTCGATTTCGATTCCCTTCATGTCATACGTATTCATTAGGAAATTATCAGCTAATACAACCATTAGCCTAAGTAATAGAACGTTTGAAACTTGAACAGCTTCTTAAATGAGTTCTTTTATCAAAAATTTAAATGAAATTACAATTTTCAGGTCTGGTTCCAAAATCGTAGGGCGAAATGTCGGAAACACGAGAATCAAATGCAAAAAGGTCAGTAGATTGGGTGATAAATTATTTATGTTGAACTTAGCTTTCAGTCTTGGAACTGTTTTTTTTTTTTTTGCAGCCTCCTGTATAGTATATTGTCTTTTATCATAAGAAAAAAATTCCTGAAAAGTAACTCTATCAAATTATCACAAAACGTTTTTCTATATCCGAGGGAGGTTTGAGCAGTTTAAGCCGTAAAGTGGTATATAAATTAGGGCTGCGCCCTCCGCAGGAAAAAAAATCTGCGGTACATAATCGAATTTATATAGAGGAGCGGACCTAAAAAAATACCGCTAAGGCGAGAGTTTTCAATCAAATGAAATAATTCCCCCGGAGTGCAATTTTCCAACATTCAGTCATTCAAATGGCGAGCATAAGAAGACCGGCCTGCCCCCGAGTAGCGTGGCCCTTTGGGGCTACTAAATTATACTTACTGCCTCTTGCTTACTTCATCGCTTTCAAGGGCGTTCCTTATGTTTTATTACACAAAAAAAAACATATCATTTTTTAATTTTATATTTGATTTTTTCCTGTAATTGACTTTTATAAGTAAATTTTTAAAATGCACTTTTAGAGGAAGATTTCTAAGATACTGAAATCCATCTTTTTCATTGGAAGCCTGCCTGCAATTCCTCTGAGTTTCCTATTTTTTTATTTTTTTTTTCGCAACTTGCAAATTATCTTTTCATATTTCCAAGTAGGCCCTCGTTGAAGAAAACTTTGACCTCTTTTCTTCACTCTAACAATAAGAACAAAAAGATAAAAATCAGAGTTAAATCAAATTAATGTGGAAGATGTCCTTTAATTTGAACCCCAAGGCATAAAGTTTGTTCATGTCAGCTTGTGTGCTGACAAGTTGTCTTGCGAAAACAAAATTCATTTGGAAATCATTTATTCATTATTTTTGAACGCAGCTTTTTTAGTATTGTTCCTGTGATAAGTTTTTCACTTTTTCCAGGTAATTGGTAAAGATGAACCATGACTATGTCAAAAACCTCTAGCAATAACTTTTCCAGACGATTTTTCAATGCGACATTTGTTTTGGCCGAATGCTTAAATTCTATTCAATACTGTCTAATTTCTGGATTGTAACAATCCAGATTTCATCTAATGTCAATTCGGTTGAAATAAATTCGAATCGTTTTTAACTCTAACACAGATTGAGAGCAGTGCTTCAACTCGTGCTCACTACTAATTTGGGCTCACGAATCTCTTTCGCAGAAAGTTTTTTTTTATAGAAAAATCAATATCAATATTGTGTGGACGTGTTCATATAAAATATACAGGGACACGGCTATAGGTTTTAGCCCAATCATTGAGTGATCTTTAAATAAGTTTTCCAGGTCTCATCTTATCTTTAATGGAAAATTGATTTCTTTTAAAGAACTTTTTCAGTAGATTTTTCAACGAGATATTTTCTTAATCAACCCTCAATGCTTGAATTCCATTTAATGCTGTTCAACATCAGGATTATAATAAACTAGGCTTCATCAGGTATTGATTCGTTTAAAAAAATTCGATCACATTTCACATAATTATGGAGTGAATTGATATTTTCCAGGTCCTCTTCATCTTAGTCTCTCCCCATCCTGAATAGAAAATTTTCCTCTTTTAAAGAAAACAATCCACTTTTTACCAATGGAATATGAAAGGCAATTACCATAAAGATTATTCAGTATTTCCTCGTAAATCTCCTTATCTCGTAGTCCCTTCAAATTCAAATATGTTTTTTGAAAAATGTTTCTTTGTAAGGGATTACTTAAAATTTTTTCACGTAAAACTAAGTAACTACTTTTCAGAAATGTCATATTTTGTTGCAATCGAAAAGCAATTGTTTTCTTACTTTTTAAATAATCAAAGTCAAGAAAAACATATCAATATCCCCCCCGTAAATTCCACCACCGACTAATCACAGATAGACAATTGCAAAAATCTTACATACACAGAATCCTTTTAACAAATTTCACAAAGAAGCATACTTTGTCATCCATGCTTCTTTCGTATACTTACCCTTCTTAGTAATGTACTAAGTAACAGTTGCTTGAAAATAGTATGTTTTCATACTGAAAATAAGCATATGTATTCCTGGTTCTAACGGCTAGAACGCTATCGGTTTTCATTCAAATAATCACCTAATATTTCTGGTTTTTAAGACATTTAGCATAACCATGAATAACTTGTAAATTTCATTTGTTTTTAATAAAAAAACATCAAATATTATTAGATTCTACGTCGCTGTTGGTTCGTTGAGAGATTTCAAATTGACACTTTATCATAATCACCATGTACTTCAAAAGCAAACAGAGAAATTTACTTGCGAGATTTCTAGTTTCACAAAAAAATTGGAGCGCGCAGCGAAAACCACGTTTTTTCTATCTCAAATAATACGAAAGAAAGACCGTAAATACAAATAAAAATTGGGCCGCCCTTTATACATATTCAAAATGATCCCTTAATTGTTATTAGAGCGACAGTTGTCCCTAGCTCTTTTTTCTTAAGGGGTCCAATATTATTTTTATCCCGGGACGTCAACCGACGTTAATCCTCTTCTGCATTTAAAAATGATAATCAAAGAGAATTAGATCGGGTGATCGAATCGGCCACTTTACTGCACCTATTCGTGTTATTCAATGATTTTTCAATGTTTCGTTTATTAAGTGGGTTCATGGCGTTTTGTGGTGACAGTCCATTTTTTCAACTTAAAAAGCTCATAAACTACGTGCATTTTATATGAATATTTTTCAATTTTATACAGGGTATTTCTCGACGAAATACCGAAAACTGTAGGAGAATTTCTACACGTTAAATAGGACAAAAAACCCGAATAAATTGAAAATTGGGAAAAAGTTAAAAGTTTTTTGTTCTATTTGATGTGTAGAAATTACATATCAAATAGAACACCCTGTACATACTACACCCTGTATATACTGCAATGCAAATATTGTTCTGCGTTCTAATGCTGATGATCGACCAGTTTTACGTAGTTTTTGCAACGTATTTAAATTCGTTACTTTTCCAATCAAAACACTATATCAAACGAAAAGAAGGAATTAAATTAAAAAGGCCTTAATAGGCATATAAAAGGGATTAAAGGAAATCCCTGTGTACCAGTCGAGGAAAGTGATTATTTGTGTAGCATTTAACATATCTCCGCCTATGGATAGTTAGAGATTTGGTCTCACCCCAGTCTGGCACATTCGCAAATTACATTTACAAATAGGGGGTTAAGTCAGGTTTATTCATTTTGAATATGAACTAAACATGTTACCTATTTATTCATTGCTTTGGCATACGCTCTCGCCCCCCTTGGTATTGGGATTTAGTTAAACGGATTTGCTAATCGAGGGTCCTCTACATTGATTTTTTAAATTTCCCACTCGTCGGAAGCTAGAAACAAGCAAACTGGAATATTACTCAACTACGGGAGCTATAAATTCAACTTAACACGTTCCATTATTAAGAAACGGCCATTTCTATCTGAATAAAACATGTCTCGAGGAAGAGCACCCTCGTAAATTCTCGTTTATTTTTTAGGAATTATGATGAACAATTCAAGCCCGCCTTCAAGTACTCCATTGGAACCTTGCAGAGTAATTCCGTACATGAACGTGCCGGCTTTAAGGGGTATTTCTGTCGGACCAGGAATGACGAATTATGACAGACTTTCCTCTGCATCGTTCACACAACAGGGCACAGCTTTTTCTGCTATTAATTCGGCATTTATTACTGCAGCTCATCAGGTAAACGACAATCATTTTCAGTTAACTTTATCTGAAATCAACTTGTTTCAGTATGCAGCTGCTGTAGCTGTCGGAGGGAATCCTGCTGCCAGTATATTGTGCCCACAGTACCCTTTGGAATTTGCAGCGTTAGCTGTAGCTCATAAGAATTCTAGCATTGCGGATCTAAGGCTGAAAGCTCGGAAACATGCAGAAGCTTTAGGACTTTCTGCAAGAGAAAAGCCACAAAATTAGTTTTTTCTTTACATTTTATGTTCTTTCGTAACGATAAGTTCTGTGATATTTATTTTTAACTGTGTAGTTTGGTGATTTATGATAGTAGGAAGCGAATATGCATTAAAGCTTTTTTTAACGTGTATTTATTTACTATAGGTCTTCAAATTTTTCTATAGAAAAACTTAATTTCAACTCTAATAAACTAAATTCTTTCGCAAGATTATTCTCTTCATTTTCGAGGAAATTCAATCGATTTACTGAGTGAAAGATAAAAAAGACAGACCCTAGTGTTTGTTTTAAAATCACAAATCAAAGTTTCGTGTGGCTGACCCTTGTTTGTAAAGCCACAGAGCGCTGCTAACGCAATTATATCCAATCAACAAGAGCAAGAAGACCTAATCATTTATGACACTACAAACGGGAGGGCTCTAATTTAATAAATGTTAAACCAATAATATCGACCTGTCGAGTCGTATTTAGTTCCTTTTGCTGTTGGAAGTAATTTCGTCCAGAAGTCCTGCTTGATAAACGCTCACGTGGAATATTTTACCTTTTTATCTTTAGAATTGCGCTCTTGACGCCATCTATTTATTGAACTCTAAATTACTATTATAGAGTATATAGAGCTTGAACTACGAAATTAATGACATCTATCCGTAGTTGTTAAATAATCCTTACATTATTTGCAACATCTTTATAGAAACAAAATTTCCAAAAAAGGGAAATAGCCGTTTCAAAAAATGAACAACAGAGTTTTATTCGTCTCTAAACGGCCAAATTCATAGTTTTTCTCCCTCTTTATTGTATTTCTTCCTGTCTTTCCTTAAAAAAAAAAAAGCAGATGCAGGTAATGATCCCCTTGCCACGAAGCAATTCGCCAGTAGAACTTCAATGGAACCCATTGACTACTCTTGTTTGTACCGTGTGTAGCCTTTCCAGAATTTAGAAGGGTACCCAACAGTCAGGACTTAACAGCTATTATAAAGGGTACTCAAAAGGTAATGGATCAAACGCAAATAAGAGGTAAGGGGAAGGCATTTGCAATCAAAATGATTAATAAATGATGGCCCGTTTATCAATCGTTTCCTAGTTATTCAATTTTTTTTGCTTATGGAAAATAATATTTTTTTTTGTTAACGTTAAGACTTTGGAAATAAAATTATATTTATGGACGATGTTTTTTGACAGTATATTTTTGAATAAACATTTTTTTTTACATGAACAAAAAAAATGGAATAACTCTGAAACAATTGAGAAACGGATCATCCATTATTAAATTTTTTTATTGTAAATTACCTCCCCTATCTCCCATTTACCTTTGATCCATTACTTTTGGAACACCCCGTATATGCATTACACATTATTAGGCAGTAGAACCACAATGAGTTCACATTCAGCTAGAACCAAATGTGAACTGATTGTATTCTTGAATTTGACTTTATATATTTTAAAATCCTTCACAAACTATAACAACTCTAGCATTTTATCGGACAATTGAAATTCTAATGGATTATTAGCGTTGACTAGTTACGTTCCTTTCAAGTTTAATCAATAAATTTCATTATTTTCTTCTTTTTGTTGTTGCAATTTTCATATCATTAAAAATAACTCGGAAACAATTAGGAGACAGATTATTATTTCTTAAACTTTTGACTCGATATGGCCGTTCTCCTATTTGATCAGTCATCAATGCAGTTGTGTAATTACGTTTTTGTAATCACACGCAGTTCAGATAAGGAATTCCCAATTAGATACAACGATTTGGTAATGATACTGGGCCAGTTATTTTTAAGAATATTTAATTTGGAAAAAATACTGTAATAAAAAAGGAAACATTACATATTCTTATACAAATATAACTCTGCACTAATCGAGTACACCTAAAAAACATGTAATACTTGAAAAATTGTGTACAAATTATATAAGTATTTTTTGTTTTTTAAATGGGACAAACTAAAGGTAAATTGCAAATTTACCATTGTCAAACAAATAAATTAAGATAATAAAGATCATATTATTTATATTCTCCTCACAACAAAACGCTTTTCACGCTCTTAACATCTAAGGAAATTAAGACTAAATTACGACTTGGTACGAAAACAATAAAATATTTTTTTTTAAAGAATAAAACAAAAATTTAAACTGAAAACATTTAAAACAAGGAAATTCACATTATTGCAGGTGGCATTACGTTACGATGATATACTTTCATTCAACCGGTGGTTGTGGATTAGAAGAACGATCTTTCTAAAAATTTTTTTTTTTTGGGGATGATGATGACAATTCGACTTAGCCGAGTATCCTAAAGAGAACTGAACGAAAACAACCACCAGGATCATAATACTTAATTAAATTGGTCTATTATAGTTATATATGTATATACATCGACAAACTGTTGAATATAATTTATAAATACACGCGAGAAATATACAGTATGAAAGGTACCAATGAAGATTGCAAACGTAGCAATAAGCAACGGAGTTTACTTTTATATGTATGTATATGTATATACTACTAGTACACTATTAGAACAAAAAGAACCGTCATTCGCCATCATAATTTGTACTAGAGTGCGACTCTTAGCCAATAACAAACCTTATCTAGACTCGCCTGCGAAAATACTTATTTAAGAGACCCGAAATAAATCACATTGTCTACATGGGCAACAGAGGCTAGCAAACGACGCGAACCAACCGATGAGCAAATTTATATGTACAATATTAATACATTTGTGTTAAAGCCCTTAAAACTCTACGCATCTATCTTACACACTCACTTAATTTTTCTAATATTTCGGATTGCTGTCACACAAGATTGAAAAAACAACAACCATCTTTTGAGGGGGTCCCAGGCCCCGGTTCACCCTGTACTTAACCTACAATTAAAAAGGAATGACAATATGAATGATAATGAAATGCAATAATTATTATTATCATTATCATCGGCAGCAATTTTAGACGAACATTGCCCTTTTACATAAAACGTAAATTTGTGCTTTTTAATTGCTAGATCTGCCGCCCTAATTTCTAAAATTTTATGTCAGTAGAAGTACCGTTTCCTCTTGCGGGGACTTTTCCGACACTATCTTTTCTTACTAAGAATCACCTTTTTATTTTGCATGGCCGTTTGATTTTTGGGAGAATGCATTCTTTTTCTAGGCCCGCGCGATCCGTTGAAACACAAGCAATTCATTTTGAAATTTCTTCTCACATTCTTCGTGCCATGAATAGGACATTCATCAATTCTCTCCTCTTCCACAACAATTTCTTCAATCTCCATTCTAGGTTCATCAATAACAGTTTCCTCCTGAATCGCTATCGGTGTTTCCTCCTCTTTGACGACTTCCATAGCATCTTCTGAACTTGTAACTTCAGACATTTCCTGCCAATTCTCGTTAGATTGTTGCTTAATGACTTTTTCTCCTTTTTTTCGATTAGAATATTTATATTTGTATTTATTAGGGGTATGTGAACTATCATTATAATCCGGAGAAATTGGAGAATTCAACGTAACTTCAGACATATTGCCACAATTTTGAAGTAAAGTTGAATCATTTTTCGAAACATTATTGCCATTAACTCCGGATTCTTGAGGATGGTATTCCACGTAATCGAATAAATCGCTATTTAGTGGCCCAGAATTTTCATCGTCTGTGAATAAATGCAAATCTTTGGCTTTTGCTTCTGGTGCTTGCATCTTTTGTTCGTAAGAAGGAGAATGATTTGAATCAAAAAGCAAATCGGCTTCAGGAAATAGATCACTGGTACTCGGCTCGTCGACCCCTAAATCTTCACATTCTTCTGACAAAGATTTCTGGAGACGCAATTCTCTTTCTATAGCAGCTTGCTTGTGAATTTCACTATCTACTTTCTTGCTTATAGATTTTTTAGTTCGTATAGCATAATAAACTGCATTGTTCTTGAATATTTTCGTAGCTGTTGCAGGAACCTGAAATAATAAAATTTATATTACAATTATCTAGATACTCATTACTAAAAAATTACTTTTGCAATATTTCGATTAGCTGATGTAGGTTCGCCTTCGTCAGTACTTTTCCTGTTATATCTAGGATTCGTATGTGAAAGCATTGGACCATTTGAAGACGATGCATTCACTAGAACTGAATCTATACGATCGTTTGCTTTTGGAATATCTTCTAAACAAAAGAGAAAATAAATGAAACCTTTACTAAGGTATTGTCAAAGAAAATCTTACTTTTTGCACTTGGCTCTCGAGGATGCTGCTCAATTCTTTCATTTTCCTTCTTAATGACCGATGCAATTACAGAAGTCACGACACAATTTTTCTGAACATTGTCGTAAACCTCGTTCGATTTTGAAGGTTCTCTTTTAATCTCCTCGCAAGTGGTACTACTGTCAGGTTGGGGGATTTCAGGTGTTTTTTCTACTTTTACAGCTTCTCTAGGTTGTGCAATAGTGAGTAGGAGTTCGGTGTTGTTAACTCTATTATTTTCTTCAATTTTCTTTAAAGCAATCGGTTGTCCTAACGCAACAGTGGCAACGGAAGTCGAAGGAAGAACTACAGGAGATTGAGCATTAACTGTTGTAACGCTCTGAGCGGATATTGCTGAAAATGGTTGCAAGGTGGAGTACTTAACAGCAGGAATAGAGGCTCCCTTTTTCTGATTAACGAAACTCTGAAAGAGTAACATATTTTGCCCAGTCCTTGTAGGCACTGTTGTCAGAATTTTGCTGCCTCCTGAAACAACAGCGATTTGTTGTCCTCCTTTTACAACTGACACCGGCATGAGGTAATTTCCTGGCATAATTAGAGTTGTACTTGGCATTTTCAATGCCTCTCCCACGCTTGAATCTGCTATGATAACGTTTCTAGGTGGACTAGCTTCAGTGACTATAAGAGGTCTTGCAGCAGAAACTGGTGCTTGAGAAGTAGTAGGTTCCATGTTTGTTTCTGGAGGAGTTATATTTGCATTTTGCGATTGTTCTTCATCAGTCATTGACAATTGAACTACGTTTCCATTAGAGCTGTCCTCACTCCCCATAGTTAAATCCTCATTGTCAGTTTCTACCAACGAAGAATTACTACTTTTCTTTTTCTTCTTCTTTGTTGAGACACTAGTATTCGAATTGGGGTTGGTAGGCGGATTAGAGCGCCTCCTAGGTGCAGGTTTATTATTTAAGTCAGGAGAATTCCTTAATTGTTCAGCGTATTCTGCAAGTATATCAAAGATTCTTTGAGTAGTATGTTCGTCTTCTTGGGGTTTTTGTTGAGGTTTCGCCACAGGCGGTACAGTGGTTGGGGAAGTTTTAACGACGGTATTTTTAATTGTTTTGCCTTTACAAGCCTTCACAGCGACTTTAGGCACAGTTACAGTACTGACTTGTGTGATAGCAGCGCCACTTTGAGTGGCAATAGCGGGAGAAATTTGTTGAATAGGACTGTAACTGCTTACTACAACCACAGGAGCTAGCTGAGTGTATTTTTGCACTTGATTGACATAAGTAAAGCTGATTCTTTGTTGCTGCGCGCTTTCCTGTATATTTTGAGTTGTGGACTCTGGCTGAGCCGAACTGCGTTCTTTAACTTGTTCATAGACCAAATCGAATTCCCTAAGTTGCTCTAAAGTTGTAGAACTCACGTTCGGTTGAGGAGCCCTAATGACATTCGCGGGAATTTGCAGTTGCATTGGTTTAACTATTCTTGTGGCATTTGGAGGAGCTGCACCAGGTCTACAAAGCGTTATTCTTGTTGCTGAATATTCCTCTACTACTTCTCCATTTTGCTCAGTAATTTTTGGTTTTCCTTGAAGTGCTGCAGCCAAAAGAGCGCTCATCTTATTTTGAATGACTGTCTCTTTAACTAAACTAATTTGCTCGTGAGTGGACCCAGTTATTCTAAACAATTGTCTGGTATTACTTCCTGGAGGAATTAAGCTCACTGTTTGCCCTACGGGCACTTGCCCTCGAAATATCACGTTTCCTGCGATAGGCTGCACGTTAACTGGAAGTTTTGCTGCAGCAACTTTTTTAGCTTCTACTACAGTAGCCATCTGAGGTTGCGAATTTGTCTCGTTGGTTTCTGATGAGGCAGTTGTTTGAGCTGGCATTTCAGTTTGATAGACCGTCTTCCCGAAAGCCTGTTGAAATTTAGGCAATGAAGAACTTTTGCAAATAAACTGTAAAATAGTGCCTCCTTGAGCAGGAGAAGAGACCGTCGCTTGGCCTCCTGCTTGTGTAGTTGTAGTTACGATTCTTAAATTAGTATTTACAGTTTTGGTGGCTTGCACTTCGACCTTTTTTTCTTCGGGTTCTACTTTAATAACAGTAGCGGTCTAAAAATAAACAGTGATAGTGTCAACATATGGTGAATTTTCTTGATTTTTCAAGCCATGCACTATTTTGCAAGCCAAAATAAGGTGCGACTAATAAGAAAGGACATGCTGGAAAACAATGATTTAATTACTAAACAACTGAAAAACAAAAAAAAACGAAAAAAAAGAAAGAAAAAAAAAGACCACCCTAATAGCGAAGAAAACAAACTAAGTGGCAATACATACCTGGTGGTCTATTGGACGAATTGAGGGTCTTAAAATTTGTTGCGACAAGATATTCACATAAGGAGCTCTTGTGGGTCCAGATTTGGTTTTTGGAGAACTCAAAATATTAATCAAAGTAGATGGTTGTGAAACTGAAGTACTAGGAACGCTCGAGTTAGAGGGCGTTTGTTCAGCATCCGGCTTACGATCAACGATTTTTGGTTGCCCAATTCTTTGGATATGAGGTGTAACTTGTGTACTGGTTTGAGTGTTCTGATTAGGGACGGTTGATGAACGAGGCACAGAATGTTGAACCACGTTAACAACGTACTTAACGTGTTTCGGCAATATTTCTGAGTAGTCATGTAATCCAGGAATGTTCACAGGGCTTTTGGTTACCATACTATAGAATTTATCCTCGTAAATATTAATATTCACACCCTTGTTCTTGGTTTCTTCAAGTTTCTTCTTTTGTTTAATCGGATCGCGTTTATTCGAAACAGTTAACGGTGACAGTTTTTCAATTTTTTGTTTTTCTAATTTTTCGTGGTTTTTTATAGAATTGTTTAAAATGACTTTGACATTAGGTCTGGTAATTATTTCCGGCAGTCGCTTAAGATATATTGTCAGTCGTCTTTTGAATTCCTTCTCTTGATCTAATTTGAAACATGGCACATCATCGTGTTTCCTCTTTCGAGAGTTTGAATATTTCCTACAATCTTTGTTCTTTTCAAAGTACATTTCAGGTTCATTATCGGAATTGGCAATATTTTCCTTGTTAGAGTGGGTAAATTTACTTAAGAATATGTCATGTTTTTCATTTTCTTCTTGAATTTCCGAAAAACTATGACAATAGTTGTGATAATTCCTAGTTTCTCGATTCTTCAAAAGAAAATCGCTAGTTCTTGAAGGAATTATTTCTACCATGTCTGAAAATGATTTGGTTGTCTCTGAATTGGATTTTAAATCATCCGAAACAAGTTCCTTTTCCGTTTCATTCTGAATTCCAAGTTCATTGATAGTTTTTGAAGGAATTATATCTACTACGTCTGAAAAAGATTTGGTTGTCTCTAAATTGGGTGTTGAATTATCCGAAACAAGCTCCTTTTCAGTTTCATTCTGAATTCCAAATTCATTGATAGTTCTTGAAGGAATTAATTCTACCATGTCTGAAAATGATTTGGTTGTCTCTGAATTTGATTTTAAATCATCCGAAACAAGTTCCTTTTCCGTTTCATTCTGAATTCCAAGTTCATTGATACTTTTTGAAGGAATTATATCTACTACGTCTGAAAAAGATATGGTTGTCTCTAAATTGGGTGTTGAATTATCCGAAACAAGCTCCTTTTCAGTTTCATTCTGAATACCAAATTCATTGATAGTTTTTGAAGGAATTATTTCTATTGTGTCTGAAAGAGATTTGGTTGTTTCTGAGTTGGATTTTGAATCATCCGAAACAAGTTCTTCTTCCGTTTCATTTTGAATTCCAAGTTCATTCGTAGTTCTTGAAGGAATTATTTCCACTATGTCTGAAGATTTGGTTGTTTCTGAACTGTGTTTTGAATTATCCGAAATAAGTTCCTCTTCCGTTCCATTCTGAATTCCAAGTTCATTAATGATAACCTCTTGATTAAAATTAAGATCATCAAAAGGAAATTCTTCACATCCCTGGGACCCTAGCAAAATATCTTTTGAATCTGTAATATCAAGTTAATAATTAGAAATTTAAAAATGATTTATTAGGTAGAACTTACCTATACTTGAAGATTTGAATGTCTTTAACTGTTCTTTAAATTTGGCTAAATCTTCAGAAGTAACATTATCTTCTAAGCCTAGAGATTTATCTTCAATCCCTTTTTCAATTAAGTTTGAAATTCTAGTTTTTAAATTTTCCAAATTTTTATTGGTGTTACTCTTGGCTTGGAAGAAACTTGTAGAATCCGATTCTTCATTGGCAGGTACATTACTGTTGTCTTCATATATGGCACTTAGAGGCCTGGTTAACAGGGAATTGTTAGATATGGGACATGGAGATCCTGTCGTACTATATACATAAGTATCTTTGGTAATATTACAAGTTTCGAGCCACTGCTGTAAGCTACTCTTCTCGTTATCACAAACTTCCGCAATTTCGCCATCAATATCACAGTCCTCTGTTATATTTACAATATTATTGCCGTGTTTCCGAACGTTAGAAACTTCAGTTGTCGGCTCGACTTTATCAGTCTTTGTAATACTATTAACGTTAAAATTATCTCTGTCACAACTCGCTGTTTTTGGGGCGGTTACAGTAAATTTGGGAAACAAAATTTTTGTCCGAATTTTCGGCTGTTGAAGGTTGTTGTTCAAAATTCCAATATTCTCCTGTTCCATTGGAGAGTTGAAAATTGTGGCTTTGGGTGGCAAAGTATGGATTATCTGGCCTTGCTTCTCCAGAGGCACTACAATAGAGTTGTCCAGATGTAGTTGAGATGTTGGATTTTGCTGTGGCGTTATAATATGACGGGGTTGCTCTTGAATAGTTTCGAAATTGTTCCGAATTTCCGTAATTTGTTGATTTGGCTGTGGAATAACTGTCTCCTGTTGTTGATGTAGAGTGGAATTCTGGGCAATAAGTGGAATATCCTGCGGAATATTTTTGAGGCATACTTGCAACTCCTTGCAAGTTACTGCTGGTTCCTGTGGAAGACGGGATATTGACACTTCTGCTGGAATAGGGGATTGAGTGGTGATTTCCTGAGGTTTCAAACGTGTTAATACAACTGTAATTTCTTTTAACGACTGATGTTGTGTTTCGGCCTGGAATTTTCTCATGTCTATTGGTGTCAGGATAACTTTGAGGTTTTTGACGTGGATACTCCCAGGCTCGTGATTGCATTGCATCGTGTTCATTACGTATTCTTCGCTGGTACCATTCAGCAAGGACGTTTCTGGCAGTAATTTCACTTGGGGTTGTACTTGGATTACACTGGGGTTGTCCGCCACTTGCCCACCAAGTTGAGGCAAGGTGGCAGCTGCCCCGTTTTTTGACTCGTCTTTAGTTTCCGCAAATTCCGTATCAATATCTTCAACTACCTCCTTAAGTAGGGCATCCAAATCTTGCGGAGGATTCTTTATTGTTGTTTGACATTTGTTTATTTTTGTTGGGCTTTTATATACCTTTTTGACCTTTGTAGATAATGAGTGTCCGTGATCGTCCTTATTGGGAGAAGACAGCGTGACTTTTGGAACCCCAAATGTTAGACTGCTCTTTATTATGTTAGAAACATAGCTGGTTGACGTGACGCTACTTAAATTAGTAGAGTTAAACACTGAATTTAATGGTTGAACGATTGTGTTTGGAGTAGTAGCAGCCGGAGGATAATTACTTGGAGGAGTAATTTTCGCGATTTCAGGTAAATAACTGCACCCAGGTTGTTGTTTCTTTGTTTTTGACTGTAGAACAGAGCCATCTTTTTTCCTTTTGAGGTTGGGCCGAAACATTCTTAGACTTTTAAGTGTGTTAGGATCTGACTTAGGTTGCATCAAAGATAAATAAGGCTCTCCACTTCCATCGCTTAACAAGTCATTAACAGGCCTATCAAGATTTGAAGATGAATCTTCACTAACTGTAGAATTTCCTTCATCGGACACAAAATCTAAATCAAGATACTGCTCATATCCTTTTTCGATACCTGAAAATTCGTCAACTGGTTCACGTTTGATATGATCAAACATTGCATAGTCTACATCGACAAATTTAAGTTCTGTAACAAAGTTCTTGGTTTTCTCTGGATCATTTAGATAGAGAATGCATAATCGATACAAGTCTTCCCAAGACAAGAGCCAATTTAATATTTGATATCTTGGATTTGATACACAAACCACCAAATCGTCGCAAAGTGCTTCTGATATCCCCAAAACTGACTCTTGTAACGCTTCTTGAAGAGGAGTATTCATTTGCAAAGATGCCGTTAAGTGCGGTTTGCACATCCATTCTCCGCAATCTGGGCAAATCCAGGCCAGTTCATCAGTCGAGAGTATAGGAGGATGAAGTCTGCATTTCCATTGTTGCCCTGTTAAAGTTGTATAATTAATGTAATGTTGTATTGACATCGAATTAGTTAATGTTACGTTGTGTGCAAACAGGTCAAACAAAAACACTTTTACGCAAAATATTTTTGAATAAGTCCTTGTAAAAGCAGTTTCTACTTGATATGATTTTATATTGAAACGTTTTGCCATTCCAATGTGTTTTCATTCATGTACCTAACATTAAGCATGAAGTCAATTATCCAAAAACATTTGGCTTAAATTTGTTTTTGGTTGGTAAGAATATAAGCAGTTTTAAATTATTTTTATAACTATGCATACCAGTATCCAATACAGGGAAGCCGCTTTGCTTCGCAAATTCTACTATTTGATCCAAACGGTCTTTTGTAGGCTCTAAACTGAATGCTGTTAAAATACATTCGCGAGCCACTTTGACATGATTATTCAGGAGTTCCGCTAAATTCGAGAAAGAACGGGCTAGTCTGGCTGTTGTTAACTTAACTTTTTCTTCCTCCTTTACGTGTTTTAAACGTTCCAATTCATTCATATCGGTTGTTAAGGCTCTGATATACATTTCAATGGTAAAATGACGCAGTCTTTCACCAGCCTAAAACAAAGAATACTTTTAATAAGGTGTTAATCACTATGGCTAACCGTACTTCTCTGTGAATAATGTCGCACATTGCGCACAATCCTTCGGCATCAGCTAGATTTGTCAAATTTCTTGTAGATTCGACAAATTCTTGCAAAAGACTTTCGGTATTTGATAGTGAAAGATACGTTTTCACTAATTCCGTGAGCGAGTCTTTTAATTCACTATTATACTTCATTAAGGCCTTAGAGAGGAAGAAACGTGAGCCAAAAATTGCAATTTTGTTACAATGGCGCCAGATTTTTGAAATTTTTACTCGTTTCTTAGCGAATCTTTTTATCAGTTGTACTCCTTCATGTAATTGTAAGTCTTCAAACTACAAATTGTTTTCATAATTAATATACCTAAAATTAAATGGTTATTACTTAGCCTACCTGTTCTATAATCTTAGCTTTGTTATGGAATTTGTACAATAGAGCTATGTATATGTCAAAAATAAACCATAACTGAGTTTCAGCGGCATTAAGATTAAAATTCTGCTCGGTTGCTTGCTTTTTACATTTTAAAAAATTAGTTACTAAGTTTAAGGCCAGATCTTCACAATGGTCTTCGCATAATTTTTTTAGACGCACTGACACTAAATAAGCTGTTTCTACACAGAAAAACTCAATTTCTAAAAATAACAATTTCATGACATATTTATCATTAATGAAAACTAGTTCTAGCTATTTACCTTTTGATCCGATTTCTGCATCCCTGTCTTGAATCAGATTACACAATACTGGGTCTCCCCAAGGTTTTTTAACCACATCGGCTAATTTTTGGCAGCGAGTTAAAAAGGCATCATTGACACGTACCAAGCTTTCCTGAGCTTTTTGAATACAGTCCAAAAGACCATTTCTGAAGCTTTCTGCATAAAACAAATATTTTTTTTGGAGTTTCACTTAAAAATAAATCACTTACCTTTGATTGAAGTCCATTCTCCTGTTAAAACAATATTCAAAGCGTGCAATTTGGCCCAGTCTAGGATCTGTATGATGTACTTGATATCGAATTGGGAGAAGTTCAGTAGCGAAATGCTTTTCCATACTTCTATTAAGGATTGAACTTTGTTTTCGAATTTTTCAGACTTGTCATTTAATATTGAGTCAAATTTCTGTAACAGCCAAGGTAGAATTTTGATTAGTATATTAAATTGAAAGGTTTTCTCTAATTGCAAAGCCACTATACTTTTAAAGGTCTTTCATTCCTGACTGGACACTTAAAGATTTCGAATCTACATTTTACAAACTAAATAAATAACTAGGGCTTTACTAATGGGAATAGCAATTTCATAATCCATTAACTTTGAAATGATTACTAAAACCCTTTTTTGATAAGGATGATAAGGCCACCACAAAACTACAAGATAAACTACATACTTAAGAAGGAAACCTAAAACTTGGTTCTGTCTAAATTGTATGACAGTTAACGGACTTTAGTAATGAAATTACTATTGCTTATAGAGAATTATAAGAAAAAAAAGGAAAAAATATACGTGCTTTGAAAGGCGCATAACAAAACGTATCTTCAGATTCAGAACTCATCTTGGACAAGCAATTAAAACAAACAAGCTCCAAAACTATGTAAATTGTCGCACAGAGAAAATTGCAAGGAGTTTCAGTACACTTTTGGCAATCAGTCTATTGTGTAACAGGGCCGGTTTCACTCAAACTAAACTATTATTTTCCACATATAATCTTTCTCCTTCAATTGTGAGGTGACCCGACACCGAATATGGCGGCCAAGCGAAAATGGCGAAACTACACACGTTTATCACAATTACATGCGATATATAACCATCTAATTATAACTAAAAGCACGGAAATTTCAATTTTTCACCTTATATACATTTAGGTTGTATCTTTCTTGTTCTTTGTTTACATTTGAAATATACTCAAGTTTGTTATCATCTTCTTGAGACGCCATATTTACAACAGAATTTTGCACGCAAACGCTTTAAGCGCTACGCATGACTCTTTAAGTTTGACAAATGACAATTTAACGGGGGAAATTTAAATATTTAATATTTAAATTTTCATTATTTTAATGTTAATTTGAAATTTTTAACAACATAATTGATTTATATAATGTTATATTTAATTAAGCTCTTGTTTAGTGTTTCTTAGATGTTGCTCTGAAAACATCTAATTTGGAAAGTGGCATTTAACTGTTCTGTTCATATTTATGACTTCCAACACCTATAAATATAATATTAATAACATTAAGTATAATTCAAAATCATGGGCTATGTTTATTTTTAAGAAAAAGTTTGAATATTTTAAACACCATTAGATGTCGTATCGCTAAATGGCTGTAAAAGGCCCTTTTATCCAGAAGAACACTAATTTAAATAAAAGAATTCAAATTTTTTACCAACATAATACCTAAAATCAGTTTTAATAACCAGAATCTACAACAATTAATCAGAAATGTTTATTATTATCAATTATTGATAATAAATTATAATAAATATACAATTTTTAATAATTTTGAGTTTCGATAGATGTCGCCACTATTTTTTCGGCGGGAAACTATTTTAAATTCAAATTTAAATTCTGTTAACAATTAGTTGTTCCACAAAATGTTCCATTGAAACTTAATGTAAAAATGATAATATAAATTTGTAATAATAAAATGTTGGATGAAATAAATAAGCATTAACCTTTTTAAATCATCCTTATCCAATATAAGAATGGTTGATATCATGGAGTGAGGTCAAAAGGCCAGAAAGTTCTACTATTTAAACGTTGTTGTCTATTGACAGCGTAAAACAAAGCGGAGTGTTCCATCTTATTAAATGGGTACTAATCTCGTATCCAATAAAATGTGTAACTTATGATAAACGTAAGATAAGAGAAAAAAATAATAGAAATTGTCTCAGAAGTTCTGTCAATGTGGTTTGTTTTTCAGTATCCGTTAATTTTGCTTCATTTAAACGCTTAACACTACTTTAAGTCATTAAAATCAATTTTATTGAGCCAATTATTATGTCATCTCGCGATGCCTCTGGTTTACAGAGGTTTTCTCATCTCGTAGTGGCAAAAAACTCTATACAATAGACAAAAATTAATAACTAATCGAGAGAATTTTCGTGGTCCTCCACGGAGAGTCAGATCGGTTTAATTCACTCCGCAATTTAGCTCGTTAAGCTTTATTAGCGTTTCAAACCAGTGTAGTATGATGTCTTAAATTTTTTTTCCTTCTAGTGATGTGATTTTTGTTGTAAATTATGACCTTTTGTTTTCTTAAGAAAATTATGGTAAGTAAATTTTTAAATTTATCATATTACCTGTCAAATTTAATGACTAATAATCAGATAAATGATAACTTGACAAATTAGACTTTTAATCAAATTTAATCTGAACAAATAGGTAAGTTTAACAGCCATTTGCAAATAAGTAATTAATATGTCCCTAACCGATGTCGTATATCGGAAAGATATTTAATGAAAAATGGTAATAAAAGTGATAAATTTTTAAATAAGCATTGGTTGATTTGACTTAAAAAATCAGTTTATTGTCCAAATTAATTTACCTCATTTATTACCGTCGTGAAAAAAAAAAACTTGTTTGCACGAAAAAATACTTATTTTAGTTAAATCAACATCACAACTAGGAACTATGCCTTTTAACAATCTCTTATGGATCTTGTTACTTTGCCTCTTACTACCTGGATGGGCTTTCGACTGTAAAAATGAAAAGAAATGCAAAACCTCAAGAGTACATGGCCTAAAGACTTCTGATTGTTACAGAATGGATTTTAAGGAGTTCCCCAAATGTTTGCCCAACAACATTGAGGTGAGTAGAATTAAATTTGCACTTTTATCTAACAATGGTCATTATTAGTCACCACACCTTAATGACATTGACGCTTTGTCCGTTTCTAGGTAATTGAATTATCCTATAACAGAATAAGGAAAATTTATCAGGAGGATTTACTGTTGTACACTTATCTTCAGCATTTGTACTTAACTGATAACTTAATTGTCCAGTTGAAGAATAACACTTTTGCCGGTTTGGAGTACTTGGAGACCCTCGATTTGTCTGTGAATGGGCTCCTTAAAGTTCCTCCTTCCATATTTCAATTGCCGTCCTTGAAAAACCTTTATTTAAGCCAAAATAAAAACATAAATATAGCTGAGTCTATCGAAGAAGCTAAACCTATTGGATCTACTAGCTTGACCAAACTGGATATTAGTTATATCAGTGAAGATTCACCTGTAGAGTTTCCAGATTTCAAAGAACTGCCATTAATAGCATTTTTAAATATATCGGGTAAGAATGAATTTAGTACAATAGGAAACTTTAATTTCTAATATTTTTACCAAATAGGAAATGCATTTGATTACTTGTCACCTAAACATTTCGCTGGATTGTGCAATCTTCAAATATTGGACAACAGTAATGTGACTGCCCAATATGAAAATAACTGTGACTGTTGGATAATTAACCGTTGGTTAACTGAAAGAAATGTAGATTTTCACACATTTCTATGTCCTCTCTTTTCTCAAGGTAAATATTCATAGAGCTCTGTTCAAGCCAATTCATTAAAAATACTTTTAGAATGTTCCAATGAACAAATGGATCCTGAAGATTTGAAGGTATTTGAGGATTGCACAGAGAAATTCAAGAATATTAAACAATGGCATGTTTTAAAGAAGGTTGCTTTATGGTTGGGTGGTGTCCTATTGGTTATNGACCTATTATTTCTTGACACACTATACTATACTGAGGACAAAAAGTCTGGAACAAATTGATTTAAAATTCAGAGGTTTGTTTTTGGAAAAAAACGCTCGGACCCGTCGATTTTTATTTTTGAATGCGCTTTTTTTTGACGACAAATTTATATATACAAGGTAATCCAAAAACCAGGTACGAACACCAACTTCATTTTTTCAAATTGAAATCCCTATTTTTTTATTTCATTTTCGAATTCTACGTAAAATTTTACGTATGTTTCATGTACCATGTCCTATACCTAAACTCAACTGTTGTCGAGATATTTACAATTGAATATCATAAAAAGCACTCGCTAAATAAATTTATCGGAATCAAGTTGCCTTAGGTTCTTGGTCATCTTGGTTGTCACGCAGGTTACCATGGATAATTTACTCAATAAAACTTCCGTGTGGCACATTTTGTCAAACTCATAAATTTTAATGGAACGTTTTTCTCTTCTTTCTTCATTTTCTTTTGTTCATCCTCGTTTTATTTATAAAAATTTAATAAGTCTAAGTTATTTTAAGTTTTAATATTTATTTAAGTTAAGAATAATAATACTTATTTGATCGTATTTTGTTTTTTGTTTACCCTGTATACATAAATTTGACAATATAATATACGTAGAATTTTACGTAGAATTCGAAAATTAAATTAAAAATAGGGGTTTCAATTTAAAAAAATAAAGTTGGTGTTCGTACCTGGTTTTTGGAATACCCTGTATACATAAATTTGTCGTCAAAAAAAGCGCATTCAAAAATAAAAATCGACGGGCCCGAGCATTTTTTTCAAAAACAAACCCCTAAATTTTAAATCAATTTGTTCCAAACTTTTTGTCCTCACTGTATATATAGAACATATGGACACTCTGTGTTTTGGAAACGAAGCGTTTTCGGATATATATTTATATAAACTTTTCTTCATATTTTTCGTTGTAGAATAACCTGTTAAAGTTTGGCAGGAAAAATCTGGAACACCCTGTATACATACCTAATTTAGTTTTTTTGAATTATTATATTTTCATAATTACAGTTTCACATACAGTTTTCTCAGTTCGTTTGAAGAAAAGTATAAAAGATTGAAAATATTCTTCCAAAAATCAAGTGTAAATCAAGTCTGTTTTTTCAGGTTTAGAGGCGTTGCAAACTCGCTATACCAAGTGTGTTAAATTCAGGAGATATATAGAAAAACAAAATATTTTCAATCCGAAAGTTTCATGTTTTCTACAGTATAATAAGAATAACTCTTCGTATATGAGAAGAAACAGTGACTAACTGAGAAAACTGTACGTTAACCTTTTCGGTTATGTGGTTCTCATATGAAGATATACATATTAAATAAATGCTTGTTGTATTTGAATTTGATATATTTTATTGTTGGTTGCAAAGAAAAAACAATTTTTTTTTGTACAAAATGTACTGTTTTGTTTCCACAAAACCAAAAATTGTTTTTTGATTATCAAAATTTATTTTATCATTTTTTTTAAAATTCGTCACCGAAAGGGTTAAACAGTGCAGAAGATTAATCTTCCATTACACGCGTTATGAGTAAAATGTTCACATTTGGTGCGTTGTCCCGGTTACAAGAGATTCACATAGGTATATTTTGTTTTATAATCTCTTGTTATATTAATTTTGCTACCATTAATAGGGGTTATTTTTTGTTGAAATTGTAAATCATAATGTACAATATGTGTTGGTAATATAAATGTTTTATTTTGTTAGTAAAATAGTAAACTTGCAAGTGTGAACAAAATATATAATATACATATGTATATATGTATATGCGTATAATAATGGCGTACGAAAATGAGGCGCCTGTAACGGGGGGTCAAGAAAAAAAATGTCTACATTTTTAAATAGTATCGTAAAATATGTTGACAAAATGGTGGTAAGTATTTTAATATTAATTTAATTGAACATTCACCATTTTATCAATTACTTGTGCGGTAAAATTAATTTTCACTCTATTCGTACATTGGGTAGAAAATAAAAATAAATAAAACATCTAAATTTTCTTTTATTAAGATTATATAAGTCTTGTTTTACAAGTACGTAATTTCCCACTTTCATAATCCGAACTCTAACGAACCACTCTCCAAAAATTTTTATACAAGGCACATTTAATGCGATGATACTTTGATATTACTACATATTGTAATAGGAACATTGACTAGACGAATCTTCAGTATAACCCATTCGGCCTTGACTCATAAGTGTCCTTTTGTAAATTAGACAATGTCCTTCAATTATAAGTGCAAATGTTACAACTATCTATCGTCGTTAACCGACAGTTAGTATGTTTATATGGCATTACAGGCAGATTTACCCAAAGTGTGACTCAACTGCCTAATTGAGTGAACTTGTAAATACGTTTTTATTTATATACATTAATAACTTGTCTTAATATCTATTATAATCACATTAAAAATTAACATACATATAATGAATTAACCCTGATTGAAGTGCCATTTCATACAAAATCGATAATAGTTTAACATTCTATGGCATTATGAATTTTTGTTTTACAACTAATATAACATGTATTTAAGAAATAAGTATACTTAAATGAATAATAACTTAAAAATCTAATACAGTCAGTCAAAAAAGTTTCTATACACTATCTGTATTCTGTACATTTTGTTTATTAGGTTTGATCACCCAATCGGAACTATGAAAAAACATGTTTAAAAATACAATTGAAGCATTGCCAATCCAAAATTCATTAAAAGAATATCTGTAAAAAAAAGTCTCCATACACTTAGGAAATTCACTGAAAAATTCTCGCATATTCACTTCCAATTCATCAATTTGCCCATGATCTGGTAAATATCAATCAAATAAATGTCGATTCTATTGTTTAATGTCGTAACCGTTGGAAGAAGTTTTACAATGACAAAAGTAGTGAATGAACCTGTGGAAACATTCGAATACGTTTCAAATGATTTGAATTCATTTATTGAAAGACGATAAATCAGTTGGAAACAGAAGAAATATTATCGAAGCCACACCCGTTAAAGTTCAATTTATTGCAAACCAGCGAAATCATAATCTTTAGGGATGAAAATAAATTCAGACTTTTTGGATTTGATAGAAGCACATCGTTTGGAGGGGTAGAAAACTTAAGCTTTATTGATCATAAAATGGATTAGTATTTATCTCAATATTTTTAGATAAACTGTGGAAAACTTAGAACCGAAAGATAAATATTTTTAAGAAAGATTCTATTAATTTATTGTTTATTATTAATGGTGAAGGCAACGGGGACTGACATGTTTGTCATGATTTTTTATTTATTTTTTTTTTGTTAAATTCAGATGCCACGTTTCATTAATTATTTTTTTCGAATATTGTTCTATTAAATGTGTATATTGGCAAAACGTGAGCTACTATTTTACATGTTTTTTCATAGTTTTAATTACCACTGGTGAAAGTTAATGGACAAAATGTATTGAAAGCATGTAACACAGTGTATGGAGACTTTTTTGACTGTGATTATAATAATAAAAAATAAAATAATGTTAAAACACTATCCCAGATAATAGCAGTAGAACTTTTATTTCGATTACATTTTGAAATAAAAGTAATATTGGTCAAAAACACAGTAATATTTTGATTATTTAAACGACAATAGATTGAAAAGCAGCTGAGAATGATGGCTTAAATTTGGTAAAAGGGTCTTTTTTCTCCTCATACTGACAACTTAAAAACGCTACGATGAAATTCGGCGACGAATTATTAAAAGTGAAATATCGTTAATGGTACACAGCCTTTTTGTCCAAATTGAAACGACTAGAATGAACCTTTATGGCGACAACATTCAGCATTCTGTCAACAATAAGTTCTTAAGCAAAACAAATAATTACACACTACAACCTTGGGAGCATTCGTCTGTCGATTGTTGACTCCATCTGCATTGAAGATTATTATTGCTGTTGCTATCACTTCGAAGATTCTGCTCCAACTCCAGAAGTTGACCCATAAAATTTAAATTCGGGGATATTATCGGCCGCACTTCTTTCACTTTCTTATAAGCTTCCCACATGGACATTTGTTTGTATTTCATTATATAAGCGATGGCTATTGTCGCACTTCTCGATACTCCTGCTTGACAATGTACCAGAACTCTCGAACCGTTTTTCCTCGCTTGTTCTGAAACAGGAAAAATATTTTATTTATTTATTACTTAGGTGCGCCCTATTTAAGAACATTTTATCTTTAAATTATTCAATACAACAACGACTACGACCTTGCTGTTTATTTCATTTTTTTATTCGATAAAAATTATATTTCAAATGGCAAAATCCTCTATTTAACCGTGCCCTATGGCTTTTAAACGTCCGGATTTAGTGGCATGACTCACACTTCCCTCGATTTTAGCCTGTTGCTCATCTGGGTCAAAATTTTACTACACCCCAATTAGAACAGATATTTTTAGCCATTAAATGTTCACTCCTCATACCGATGTATTGGCAGACGTTCTGCGTGCAGGGTTGCCAACTGATTAGTCTTGTTCACTAAACAGGATTTTTTATGGATTATCCAATAATCAGACACAATAAAGAACCCATTTAAAGAATCTATAAAGCAAATTAAACCGTCATGGATTGTTTATAATAAGGCCACTGAACGACAGAATGTTATTTTGCAAAGCTACAAGCGATGATTATTCAATTCTTTAAAAGTTGATTAAAATATTTCCTTATCCAGGTTCGAATAATCATCCACGTTGAACCATCCACAATTACATTGATAAAATATCAAAATATCGCCAGTGACTCACCGAATCTAGTCGAGTGCATCGGCCCTCAACAATGATACCTCGATGAGTAACGAGCTAGTGACTCAAGACACAAGGCCATTTCGCAACTGCTGGCCTGCCATTCATAAGAACAAAACAACTGACTTCTTGGTTCCATGTCGATGACCTACATCTGGTGGTCTGTGTGCGTGTGCAATTTTGTCATTTTTTGAACCATCGCGCTATTTATTTGACAGTTTGTCATTTTGTTTTCAATTGAAATTGAGCAGTACAGGTCAGGTCGAGTTGTGAATGAACCTTTTATCTAATTAAAACAAAAATCTAAACATTTAAATGTTGTAATAGAATGTTTTCTTGATTGAGAAAACTTTTCCCGATAACCCGACCTTATGTGGCGCTCATATTAATCTTATCATTCTATTCGAATTGATAAACGTTTATGAAAGTTTTGTTTGTTTAATACAAATAGAAAGTTGTCTAAAATGAATTTTTCCGATATGGAAAGAATACCATAACTTTCCCCCACCCTTTTTTTATATATGCATGACCTAATGTTTTTGTTGGCTAAATAGTTCATCTGTTAAATCTTACGTAACAGGGATTGTAAATATTTATCAGGACCAACTGCGTGCTTTTAAATTGATGTAACAATAATAAATGTCAATATATTGTTTAACTCGTTCGGTTAAATTCGTCGTTAATACTCGGTTTGTTTCCTTTAAATTTTCATTCGTTTTACGGAAAGATTTTAACCTTTCGCGATGAATCAGTCGATCTAGTTTATAATTTTTCTATAATCTGGTTTTGTGCCACTAGATTTACTCACCATGATAACTAACAATAATGGGAAACAGGTCAAAAACGATAAAAATTGAAAAAGAGTACATTCATCTTGTATAAGAAACACAATAATCTGAGTCACCATTAATTTAAAAAAGAAAAATAGAGAATGAAGAGTGATTTAATACGAACCCTTCTTGAAAAGGGCTGTTCCACACAACAGGCTAGTTTTTTACCCTAAACATACAGGGTGAGTCATTCACTTCTCGCCCATATGCTCCTAATTTCCACTGATAATAAAGCCGATACTTAATAGTCCGATTACTCATACGTTTGTCAATTATGACCAAATGTAAATAAATTATTTGTGGGTCTGCATATACAAAAGAACCATGCACTTTACACATACACACATCCCTTTTAACATTCAATAAAATTAACTTTAACACAAATTTACTCACCAATAAATTCGAAAGCCTCTTCAAAATACTGTTTTAGGTTCTGATGGCCCGAATCTAAGGCTGGTATCTGTTTATATGTGATACCGCATTTCTCGTGGTACCCGGGCAGCTGTGACGTCACATTCAGCACACAGGTGGTGCCCAGTCCTTGTAGACAAGAAAGGTCGGCTGCGTCCTGTGAAAATAAATACCATTCGTTGAAGAGGAAATAAAATCGGCTTTTTTCTTTATGCTTACTTTGCTGTTTCCAAGATATAAGAAAGGCAAAACCTTCGAGGCGGGGTACGAGTCCACGTCCGCAATGGCAGGGCAAGAAGCTGAAGGCGAAAGACCTCTAGAGGTCAGGCTTTGCGTCAGAGTGTGTTCGCACAATTCCTTGTGTTTTCTATGGAATTCTCGATGTCCCCCTGAAAATTTTAATGCATTTACGTTAAAAATCGTTAAACTTTATTGAAATATCGGCGGTCTTTATGAGTCACACTCAAATCTGGAATCCCCCTCTGGTTGAATTATCTTAACGTTTTAGAGGCCAGAGGTGTATTCAAATGAATCATATCTCAAACATAGGGGTAGATTTGAATAAACTGCGTGACTCATTCGAGATGAGGGTTCATATTCAAAAATTTGATGGCAATGACGTAACATACAGCCTTTTTTTGACCGATGCTCCTAAACGTGAGCGAATTTAATACGGTTGACTCATAAGACTCTTGTAAAAGATTATTTGAATAAAATTTAATATTCGCGATGAAAGCCAAGTTTCTTAGACACGAACGGCTCGCATGAACGGCTGAGATCTTTATGTATAAAAATGATATTTTATTCATTGTCTCCTTTTTGAATACAATGACGAACGACAATGGCAAAAATACAATATAATTTAAACCTACGGAATTAAACCAAAAATTCCCGATCTGAAACAAACAAGAACATTCAGTAGACAGTGGAAAATGCAATGATTCAAAAAAAATTCCTAACCGAATGCTTCAACTAACTAGACATTAAACAGACTTCAAGGTTCTCCTATGTGTCATGTTCAAATCATGTTGATCACAGCATCTGTTATATTTGTATGCTGTCTATAACATGTACAAATAAAATGCAAGGGAGAACTTACATTCATTGGAAGAAGTAAATTGAAGAAATTTAGGACGAGAAGTCTTATGATCACCAGAAGACGTCATAGTATCACAATCGCTAAACGTAATAGAAAAACTGAACGGAAGAGTAGGAGCAATCAAATTGAGTGACTTTACCCCATTAAAGAGCTCTTTATCGTATTGGCTTTTGTTTTAAAACATTTCGTGAATCATACCCTATTCGACTGTTTGGACCCAACCAACTGGACTATTTCAAGTTTTGAATTAACCTGTATCTACAATTATTGCTACAAAATTCCTAAAAAAAACTTTTAATTGACGCAAAAATTATTTGTTCATAGTGGTCTTGACGCCCAGCTTTTCGATGAAGCAATTATGTTTTGCAATGAATTAACATAAAAAGTAAAGTATTCATTATCGGTTAGGAAATCTAGAAGACGTGCGTGACATTTAATAAAAATATGTTTTTTTCACTCAAAAAAAGGTTTCTGCTGAACTTACGAGTATCTAGAGGGAGCATCCTGAGCAGCGGATAAGAATTTGGTCTTTTAATCCTCATTTGGCACAAATAGTCACTAGAATGTTCGATTAGGATACCACTATAACGACACGCATTCGTTTTGTTGTCGGTAAACAAATGAAATACACGAACTCGACAGGGTCACTACGATTAGTGAATAGTCGGATGATTCATTCAGAATGTCCGCTAATGTTTATGTTCTGCGTCATATATTTCTACTCGTCCGAAGGACGAAGTGAGCGCACACCAACATCGCGCAGACGAGACTTAGATCATAGTGAGAAAATGATCAAGTTGTCCTGAAAATATCTCTATCTTTTTTTAATTTTCAATGCAAGACCGAGGATGGCAAACAAATGAACAAACAAAATCGATTATTGTTATCTTTTTAAGATAAAGGATTTTTTGTTACTATGACTCATTATATCAATTCGTTTTTTTTTAAATTTCTAGTAAATATACGAAAATACTTAGAGGATGTAGTTTTCCAGGAAAAACAAACAAAGAAACGTAACGAAATCGAAGAAAACCACTGTCAAAACATTACTTTATGATTCATTTACATAATTATACCTTAAGGCAGGTATATGAGGATTCGCACATATGGACAAATGAGCGGCAGGAAATTTTATTGACGGATTACGAGAAAAATGATCTAAGATTAAAACGTTGCTAATGTTTCGGTAAAAACAACAAGAATATTATGGGAATCTCGATTCAAAATTACGCCACATTACAGCCTAACAATATTTCCCAGTATAATTTGTTGTTATTGCGCCAAACCGATAAGATTCGTCTAGTAAATAGCTAATAATCCCCCTCGAAATGAATCATTCTGCTAGAGAGGAAGATGCACCGGGAACCCACATTTTAGGCTAAAAGGTAAATACCCTACTATCAGAGTTGGTATGGGCCAAATCGATTAGTGTCACCACAAGCAACTAACAGCAGGAATTACATTTAAACGACTATGACTCATTCAATTACAACAATACAATAAATGTAATAAGAATTCTTTTACTTTGACATATGTATGTAAGAGAAGCCCTACTAGTGGGGCCGAAAAAACATATTGAATGTGTCATAACTAAGTTATGTATGTATATAGTAGTACATGTAAGTTACATTTTGTAATAGACCAAAGAGAGAGAGAGAGAGAGAGAGAGAGAGAGAGAGAGAAAAAAGAATAGGAGTCATTGTCGTTTACATACATACATATGTAGATATCGATGTTTGCAAATAAGATTTTTGTCAAATGTTAAAAATTTCCTTATGTGTAGATCAGTTAAACCCAAATTTTTCTATATGAACAATGTTTTTTTTTTTGTTTTCGATAAAAACTTGTAAAATTTAAATTTTATTATTATTAAGGCAGGTTTTTTTTTCAGGAAAATGATCGAATATTATTTTTATCAAAAATCCAGATACCATGTTCTTATTTATGAGCATTGATATGTCAAAATATGTTTTGACAGACTTTTTGAGGAAATCCTCCTGAAAATGGTGATCGATCTCTTACTATATAGATTAAATTGGACGTNGAGTATCTAGAGGGAGCATCCTGAGCAGCGGATAAGAATTTGGTCTTTTAATCCTCATTTGGCACAAATAGTCACTAGAATGTTCGATTAGGATACCACTATAACGACACGCATTCGTTTTGTTGTCGGTAAACAAATGAAATACACGAACTCGACAGGGTCACTACGATTAGTGAATAGTCGGATGATTCATTCAGAATGTCCGCTAATGTTTATGTTCTGCGTCATATATTTCTACTCGTCCGAAGGACGAAGTGAGCGCACACCAACATCGCGCAGACGAGACTTAGATCATAGTGAGAAAATGATCAAGTTGTCCTGAAAATATCTCTATCTTTTTTTAATTTTCAATGCAAGACCGAGGATGGCAAACAAATGAACAAACAAAATCGATTATTGTTATCTTTTTAAGATAAAGGATTTTTTGTTACTATGACTCATTATATCAATTCGTTTTTTTTTAAATTTCTAGTAAATATACGAAAATACTTAGAGGATGTAGTTTTCCAGGAAAAACAAACAAAGAAACGTAACGAAATCGAAGAAAACCACTGTCAAAACATTACTTTATGATTCATTTACATAATTATACCTTAAGGCAGGTATATGAGGATTCGCACATATGGACAAATGAGCGGCAGGAAATTTTATTGACGGATTACGAGAAAAATGATCTAAGATTAAAACGTTGCTAATGTTTCGGTAAAAACAACAAGAATATTATGGGAATCTCGATTCAAAATTACGCCACATTACAGCCTAACAATATTTCCCAGTATAATTTGTTGTTATTGCGCCAAACCGATAAGATTCGTCTAGTAAATAGCTAATAATCCCCCTCGAAATGAATCATTCTGCTAGAGAGGAAGATGCACCGGGAACCCACATTTTAGGCTAAAAGGTAAATACCCTACTATCAGAGTTGGTATGGGCCAAATCGATTAGTGTCACCACAAGCAACTAACAGCAGGAATTACATTTAAACGACTATGACTCATTCAATTACAACAATACAATAAATGTAATAAGAATTCTTTTACTTTGACATATGTATGTAAGAGAAGCCCTACTAGTGGGGCCGAAAAAACATATTGAATGTGTCATAACTAAGTTATGTATGTATATAGTAGTACATGTAAGTTACATTTTGTAATAGACCAAAGAGAGAGAGAGAGAGAGAGAGAGAGAGAGAGAGAGAAAAAAGAATAGGAGTCATTGTCGTTTACATACATACATATGTAGATATCGATGTTTGCAAATAAGATTTTTGTCAAATGTTAAAAATTTCCTTATGTGTAGATCAGTTAAACCCAAATTTTTCTATATGAACAATGTTTTTTTTTGTTTTCGATAAAAACTTGTAAAATTTAAATTTTATTATTATTAAGGCAGGTTTTTTTTCAGGAAAATGATCGAATATTATTTTTATCAAAAATCCAGATACCATGTTCTTATTTATGAGCATTGATATGTCAAAATATGTTTTGACAGACTTTTTGAGGAAATCCTCCTGAAAATGGTGATCGATCTCTTACTATATAGATTAAATTGGACGTTCTCCAAGGAGGTTGACTAGAATTTTTTTATTTACGAATCGTCTTGTGACTAATTCAAAATAAATGTGACTTAATATAGAAGCGATTCACAGAGAGACAGACAATTTTTTTTCTTGGCAAACTATCCTAATTTTGTAAAATCCTCCATTTTTGTATTTTATTCCATGAAAGAGGCCCTGAGTAATTTTAATCGGAACGAGTGACATTCAATAATGCTAAATAAGGTGTAATTCGACCTCGTAAAAATAATAATGCAACTGACTCACTCGCTTCTTCCATTATATTTCATGCCATTTTTGCAAATTTTATATATAAATGAGTGAATCTCTTTTATTGTAATGCCCCTCCCGTAATATTAAACGAAAGAATACCTTTTTAACGCGATTAAATTAAAATTTACGTAGTTCGGAGTCAGCAAATAATTTTTTTTATGAGATTTTATTACAAAAATCATTGCAAACTTGTTTACATATATTTTTTTTTATTTAATGTAATTGTTTGTTTTTTAAATGTAAAGCCTGCCGTTCAAATGATGATTTGACATCAAATTTTGCAATGACTTGTTAAATTGTGTGACTTATTATAAAATAATCGATATTAGAAAAGTAATTGTGATAAAAATTGTATTAATACAAATTGCTAACTCACTAAAATAGGATTGTCCATAGATTTACATATAAAAATAATTATGTAGATGAAGCAGAGACGTTTAAAAAGTGCGCTACCATGCGTGACCGCATAGTTGATGTATTTCATTTTTCCTCTAAACTATCATTTTTAATGGTGAAATTAGAAAAAATCTATGGCACACGATCATCAAACACATGAATAGCTAGTTGCATGGCCAAAAGTGACAACTATTTTCTAGGAAAAAATAAAATATTCCAACTATTCGATCTTGCATGCCAAGTATATATTTCATATTTATGTCTCTGAGATTGTTCAACTGATCATATATGTAACAACGTCAATTTTATAATTTGCATTACTTGTAACTGGTAAAACATTAAGGACATCAACCGTGTCTCTTTGGAGAGTTTTGTACTGCAAAAGTACCTACATCTTTATATCATTTGGTACTCGTAAAAAAATGCTGACTAGCATTCGTTCCGGTAAATATTCAAAACTACGCCGAAACTCTTTTTTAAAATACGCAATTAATTGTACTGGAACTATTTTTTTTAAAATAGTATTTTTTTGTACAAAATATAGTTGGTCAACTTAGTAAACACAAAAATTTCGTGATCAGCGGCATGATTTTGGGCTACAAATATTAGTCAAGTTTATGACAAAATTCCCAGGCCTCTGGGAACACTGCCCAATTAAAATTCTATATGTATAATTAGAAAGTTACATTATATTTTTATTATTAACTTAAGGGCAATTTTACTACATTTTTTTATCATGTGTATCATGTGTTCTAAAAAAATTATTTATCTTGAAACAGCTTTATATTGCGGGTTTTTATGGATTTTCTAAAGTAGTTGATGGAAATCCCGCCCAACACCATGGTAATTACGTTAAAAATGATATTAAATAGTGATGTCGAGGTGTAAATTGGCTCATTTAAAAGCGCCATTATATAAAAATATACTAATACAGTGGACCTCATTGGTATTTTTAAATGTGATGCACTTAGTTTGGATTCACTAAGAAAATGAAAATTTTTACATAAATGCGCGTTAAATTTTCGAAAAAAAAATTCAGTATCTAAAAATATTTTTTAAGACGTGGGTTGAAAACGCGTAGTACGTGTGCTCATTTATTTTTACATTTTCTGAGCCCTAATGGAAAGTTAGCCAAAAAACTTACCGATTAACAAAGAAGGTTCTTTATGGTCCTCAACCAGAGACACGAAAACCATCAACAAGGGATGGCCAAGAGTGATTCTTTCCTTTTCGGTCGTGCAATCATCGTAAATAATCACCTCCTTAAACGAGCGTTTCTTCAATACCTCCTTACCCTCCCTAGTGGTTGCTAAATCAGCCAAACTAACTTTCCCCTGTTGCAACCTTCTTCTATTAAACCGATCCGAACAATTGACATTTATAGCCCCACTGATGTGATTCATATTGTAGCTCATAAATGGTCTACAGTCCAGTAGAATAAAATTTTTTCCTGCCCGCGGATCTTCCAGTTTCGCTTTAAGGTCCTCGGGCTCCATTGTTTTCACATTTTTAAGAATGTGAATGCGCTGCACGGTCGCCGATTCTGCGCCAGGACTAGGAGGTAGGCTCACGCTGTTCTGAGGCTCCAGTTTGGATCTTTTAGTTGGATGAAGGTTGCTCAAGGGGGTCGGGGGTCCCGGTTCGCTAAAGCTCCTATTTAGAGGAAGCTTTTAAGCCGTTTCGCGGACGACTGCTATCGATGTAGTCCCGCATCTCCACTGTGACGTTTTTTCTCTATGCGTACGTCACAAGCTAATTCGGGAAGACCTGAACGAGAGTGAAAAAAAACATTTGTTGTATATTATGCCAGATATTTATTAGGAATAGGCTAGTTTTATTAATTATCGGCGTTTCAGTATAATCATTAGACATTTTTCTTTTATATTAGATTCTCGAGAATCAAAAAAGTATTTTTTTTTCTACGGCCTCCAACAAAATGGAATTATTTTTTTCAATGCGGTGGGAAGCAATATATTTCTAACTTAGGTAGAAAAGTATTTGTAGAACAAACACATGTCTGTACACAGTATAGTTTACAGTCCTCAAATATAGTTTTCTATCGAAGTTAGAATACGATTTTTCTCCCTCCGTTTGAATATACTTCGCAGAATGTATTATTTTATTTAATTTAACATCACAATGACACGTCTGTGATTTAGACAACTCAACAAATACAATTGTTATCATAAAAACAATAAAAATATAGAACATACTTGCTGTTTAATGAATTTTTCAAAAGTGAGATTTTCAAATTTTGAGATTCAAATATGAAATATTAAATAAATATCTACAACATTATCGGGTTATCTATTATTTTAATACAACATGCAGTAAACTTAAGACAGCTTGTAAATGTTTTAATACGTTTTCTAATAAAGATGGTACATTTCTAATGTTATTTACCATTCAATTTGTCAATTCAATTAAATGAAAACAAGTTATTTATTTTTTTACCTCCCTTTTGTGATTTATCGTGAATTTTCCCATTTCAAATGAAAATGAACAATGTTTACTTTCGTAAAAGTCTGCGAGAAAACCATATCTCAATATTGTACCGTTTCCATATATTTTATATTGTTTCATAACAATAATTTAATATTTTGCGCAGGTATATAATCAATTTTTAAATTGTAAATGACATAAATTTAAATCAGAAACGTTCTAAATGCATTTTTGTGCACTTAAATTGAATTAAAATATTTTATATGAATTGATATTAATAGTATTAACAGTGACAACAGAGAAAATTATTAAGCGACTATCATCACGTACCTTAAAATTGCTTGTACATAAACATTAGTATATTTTGTTGATGTAAATATACTTACATAATTTTATGATCATGGAAAAAATAGTAACTTGTTGTACAGAATACCTATTTCTCATTTGTATGATTTATGGTACTCGCCTTTGACTTGTGCATAAACTTTCATACCCGTGAGAAATAGATAACGTGATGCTTGATCACTTTTCTCTTTTTGATGCACAATGCACTCTATAATATAGGTCTGTTCGAACAGAAATCTCTGATCCAATGAAATTGCGTCAAAATAATCATGTGAACCTGTTTTTAACTAATCAACGTGACGCTGACTGATGATTGCGTATTTTTTGTTTAAATAGACCTTATATTGTGCATTTATTTAATTATTATTATTATTATTATTAATTTAACATAATTTAACTCCATTTAAATTAGGTTGAAATTTAAACAAAACCCAATTCCGTATAACACTAATGTTTTATTTTGTTCGTGAGCTTTAAATTTCTTCATTTGTAATTACATGCATATTTAATTGCGGTTGCATGACGTATTTAAGATTGTGGAAAATACATTAAACGAAAAACTGGTACTTTTCTACTATTAATTTCCTAATTTTCTAATTTTCGAATACACGTTCCTATGAGTCAAACATGAAATATGCACATTAATTCAACGTAAACTGAATCGATAAATGATAGATCTTAAAAATGCTGCATTAAGAATGTTTGAGTGTTTCCAAAAGTTGATTTTCTTTATATACAGAGTGTCTGAATTTCGTTGTATGTTACGGGAATAAAAAAAAATGATATTTTTCGAATTTATACGAAATTATAACAGAAAATTATATATACATATTTTTGTAAAACTGCCGGAAAGCTGAACTTAATGAATACAATGATACACAAGGGTGTCCACTTAAATAAAATATGCTTCGTCTATATCTCGAAAATTATCGATTTTTGAAAAACATTGAATACGTCATTAGTTTCTACGTTAAAAAATGTACAAAAAACAGTTTTCGATAAGTAGATCAAAAGTCTGATACGGGGGAGATTCCAAAACTGACTCGTTCTTTTATAATCGTTCTAAATCCCAAAAAAACAAAGAGTACTAACTAGAATTTGCTTGCAGCATTTTTTTTGTTTTACAAAACAAAGAAAGGAACACAG
>JABRWK010000027.1:371804-406595 GCA_013372445.1 Hypothenemus hampei | reverse complement strand
GGATTAAACCTACCAATATGGTAAACACGTATACCAAATTTCGTTAAAAAATCTTAAGCCGTTTGTGAATTAAAAAATAAAAACTGTTCATTTTTCTTACACTTTAACACCCTGTATCTCGGAAACGAAGCATTTTCGGACCCATGTTCATATGAACTTTTTTCATATTTTGTTGAGACGACTCTCCCATAGGCTTTTGTCACCACTATTAGGAAACACCCTATATACAAGATATGATCAATTTTGGTGAACATACTTTACCTCCTATATTTTAAAAATAACATAGTTTTTCATAAAAAAGGAAAGACCCGAACAACATTGCTACATCCAAATCCATAACTTTAATTTTTTGCATGGAGTCCTTTTTTTATATGTTCAAATATAAAGACAATCTTAGTTACCTATCTTTAAACTAATTAGATTTGTTCAAGTCGTGGTATAATTACTTTCAAATTTCGATCATTATACGATTTGAAACCAAACCATCCCACAATTGTACAAAATCTTGACAATTCTCTTGACTTTTTTCACGTCGTAGCAGCAGCTTCTGACTGATTCTCTTCTATTCTGGAATATTCTTCAGATCTTCCTCCGACACCTTCACGTTTACATATAGCATATTTATTTTTGATTTCAACTGTTTGTGTATTTTGAAATTTCACATTTCTTCATCAAATTTCTTATTAAGTTTAATTTTCATGATTAAATTTCGTATAAATTTTATTCATGAATTCCTTAATTTTCCTATGTTACAAAAGTATAGTATTATAGCAGTAATCTTCATTCATCTTAGAAACAACTAATTTTTTTAATGATCCTGCAGATACGTTGCATTTATTGATTCTGCTTATCCAGTAATTGTGTAAAAGTGGTCAAGTAGTCCAAATATCCACTGGTTGTTATTTTTGTAGTGATTCAAATAAACTTTTGATAAGGTAATTTTCAAAAATTGCTTCTCCGCTGATACTCTATCTCACTTTTGATACCAAATGTTACAAATTTCTCTCGTAAAGTGTACAAGGGTTGAAGATCAAAAACTTTAATTCACACTTGCTGAATGCCCATTGCCATCTAATATTAGGTCCATTTTGTAGCCGAAACAACAAATGATATTGCAAACATCCGCTAAAAATGTTGTTCAAATTCTAGGGACTATATTAGAGTCAATGTGTAAAGTGGGCTTAAGAATAGGTCGTCGTATCATTCTACTCTCGTAAATGTGTTGGACCATTAATGTACTTAATATACTTAAAAAAGGCTTAATTTTGTGTTTATTTCTTCAATAAATTTTTATGTTATTGGTTTATTTACTGTATTATTTAGTCACACTTTGTGTTTAATGATATTCGGGTCAAATGAATGGATAACATTGTTGCAATAAATAAATAAAACAAAAGTATTACTTGTCGATCATATTTATTAATGCTAATGACTCAACAATTGCATTTTATTTTTTGAAATTTTGTTTTAGACTCTGGTAAACCCTATTTCGAAAACTTTTTGGCGGCGCCGGTGTACGAACGTCAAAAATATAAATATAGATTGGCAACTGGGTTTTTCAGTGGTCAGTGAGAGAGAGTAATAACATGTGTAGTATGGTAACCTTATGAGGCAATCAAAAAGTGTAAAATTAGCGACATAAAAGGGTATAGGAGTTTTTCAAAAAGTGGGGTCACACGTAAAGAGACAACGTCTATAAACAACTAACTCATGGACGGTGTGCTATTCTTAGTTTTATAAACATCTTTAGCTTTAGTTAGAGTTGCGCGTTCGTGCCATCAACAAAAACTTAAGTGCAGTGCAATGATTCTAAGGACTGTTTTTTAACTTTTACTTACTTCAATTATATCACATTTTTTAGGTAAGGCTGAGAAATGACTACTGGTTTTTCAACCAGCTCTGAATATTTCCAGGCTGCCATACACGCGTTTGCGTATTTTCCATAAGTCTCTTTTATATACATTGTTTCTAAAAATATTCTGCGAAATTCTTTCGATTTCTTTACCTTTACGATTTATTTTTATATTAATAGCTTTAAAAAGTTAACAGTGATATCCACTTGACATTTATACATTTATACGTCTATTTTTGAGATCTATTGTAGACGATAATTAAGCGTCTAATTTAAGACGCTTACTTTTGTTTTTTCATTTTATTTCATCAAAACATTTCAAAGACCACTTTAGGAATCAGTTTATTAGTTCTCGTAACTACTTTAACTTTAATAGACCTTGTATATAAAAGGTATATTGTCGTAGTTAAGGTGGAATGTTAAAACTTAATTAAGTACCACTAAACTAACCTACTAAAAGACATACTTTTTTCTTATCTACATACATACATACATATAAAATTTACTAAATACAAAGTGTCACACTGTCATATCAGTCTCCAGTCAGTTAACAGAAAAATATATAAATATCTTCCTGCGATAATGGTGACTACAGCAAGATTTTTGTTTAATTAATTTAAATATTTCGCAAAGTATCTACATGAAATTCCTTGCATATTTATATGTTTTATTTGAGAAAAGTCGAACCTGGAAAAGTCTGTTTAAAGCTTGGAAAAAGATTTATATAACAGTTATAATAAAACAGATTTTTCCTTGAAAATTGGGAAAATATTTTCTCAAATCCATCGTCAGCACGAAATGATTTATCATTTTTTGTTTTCGGAAATTTAGGTTAATTTACTAAAAGTTACATTTTGAAAAAAATCTTTGACATTAGGTGATTTGCACGCTATATGGTTGCACTAATCTATAAATTTCCTGCAGGTCAAATTATTACTGCTCTTTGCCAAAACATTATATAACTCAAAACTATACCTTTGTTTATGTACTATACCATTGTCTTTTGAGTGATATCTTAATTGCCAGCTACACGTTCAGGTATAATAGTGATGTTATTTGCATAAATTTAGTTGTACTCCGATAAAACTAATCATGCCGCAACCGGCTTCAACAGCCCATGTTATGCTGAAGATTTTACCTGTACGTGTCTACAATGTTCAAGTAAAATCATGCGTGTAATCTGTACCTATAGTTCAAATTTCCTAAGAATTAGATATTCACGCGTTCATCCATTTTTACAATATTTTTGACCATTTCTTACGTTTTAATTTCTTCTTTCTCTTCAGCACAAATAAATAAAATAAATCTTCGGCAGGTAATCTTAAGGTGAAAATTGAAACAACGATACATCGTATTTTTTAAAAGAAAACAGTTGCACGATTTTATATAATTAATGTAGCCAATACACACATACACGCACATCATCAATCCCATGATACTTGAGCGTGTAGTCGGCGCTTTAAATGTGATAATCACATGAGGATAAGTAGAGATTGTAAAGCTGCCGCCACACCTAAAGAATTTACAAAAGTACAAAATTATAAAAATTCGACAATGTTCGAGTTGTATATCTTTGTTAGTTCCCAGTTGCCAGAACAACCACACCTAACGACGTTCGTTATGTTGGGTTTTGTTAGGTGTGAATGCATCTTAAGATGCAGTATAAAGTTTCTCGGAACGATGACCATCATTTTTCTTGAGGCGCTTAGAATCGATTAATGTACGGATTTTCTATTACATATGCTAATTTTAAATCCATACATAAAAAAGGGTCAACAAAAGATTCATTTACTTTAGCAATATTTATTGATTTTTTTCTGGAAAATTCTCTATTAAAGAAATATTAGAGAGAAACAGGGCTGGACAAACCGGACAAACGCACATCCTGGGTGGTATTAACTGGCCCTTTTTTTAGAATTCGAATCAAAACCATAGCCGCGCGACCTTTTCTTTTAATTTATTTTTTTATTCGTGACAACAAAACTGTTTTTAAAAAGTGTATAATGTTTACAAAAAGAAATTCTAGATAGCAAGCTAACTTTCTCTTATCTGTAAGAACTACGTCAAGGTACTAATATAATATACAGGGTGTCCCACAAATATGGGCATCTATTCGTATATTAAAAACTATGCTTGGAAAAATTTTCAAAATTGGTACATGCACTAATCTTACAATTAGCATATACATATGTACTATCGGATCAAAATATTTTGAAGATGTCATCACTAGCAGTTATACCGGAAATAGATGTCAACTTACTTATTCTAAACAGACTTATATGCATTTTTGAGATTTTTGCATTTTGAATATTAAACTGATTAAATTCATATTAAAATTTCCTATATCTAATGTAAGGTAAGTTGTTTTCGAAAAAAATTTAATTCTCTTAAAAAAACCTTTATTGAAAAACAACTTTTTTGATTCAATATGAAGTTCTTGGCTGTTTTCAAATTTAGCTTTTATAAAGCTTTGTTGAGATCTTAACCAGATATGAGAGATTGTGATGACTGTAAAGTTAATCTCGAACTTAAAAAATTTTAACACGTGATATACTTTAATATATCTTTATTCTTAATTTAATTTTGAATCGATTTCTCTTACGGGTTTTTATACCTGTTCTTCACGCTTTTTTAAATCTAATCGAACAATAGTTTTGGAAACAGTACAGGTTCTTGTCAAAATATGTATAAAATACTAACGCAATAATAATTATTCATACGTTAATTATTATATCAACAGTTATGATTTTAATGTCCTCTCTATTCCTGTAGAATTCGATAAATTTATTAAGAAATTACATAATTATACAATTTACATTCATTTGAACATTACGCAATAACTTCAATAAATTAATATATTAATAAAACAAAAATAAAACTGAATAAAATTAACTTTTTAATGTGAGCCCTATTTTCTTCTAACACCTTTAGATTTTTATTTGCACTTCATGTTGAGTGACTCAATGAACAATGACAAAAACGTTTCAGAATTAAATTAAGATGTATAAGATTAGACAGAGTGTTCCATTTAAAATAAATTACTTTTTTACTTTAAAGTTTTTTAAATTCGATATTATTTTTTGTACACCCAATATAATATGTATCAAAACTATTTCAATTATCACAATCTGTGATCTGTAGTTGACATCTAAACAAGGTTTCATGGGGCTAACTTTAAAAATGACAGAGAATTTCATATTAAAAAAAAAAGTGTGTTTTAGCAAGAATTTTTCAAGAAAATAGAAATTTTTCGAAAGTGATTGGGTTTAGATGTAGGGAATACTAATAAGTATTTAATCAATTTAATATTTAGAATCTAAAAATGCAAAAATATATAGGGGGGTTTCATTTAAAATAAACAAATTGACATCTACTTCCAACGAAACAATCTTGAAAATATTTTCAATCAATAGAGCATATCAATATTAGTAGAAATTAAAAAAAAATTTCTAATTGTTATTTTCAATATATGGTCTGACATCCATATTTGAGGAGCACTCTGTATATCAGTACCTTGCCTTAGTTCTTATAGATAAGAGAAAGTCAGTGTGCTATCTAAATTTTCCTTTTATATATGCTACACATTTTTTTTAATATAATAAGATTGAAAAGAATATTTTTACGATTCCCCTCGTAAACTTCACACGATAAGGATTCTTTGATACAATTTATCCTAAAATTTATACCTTTGAATTTTGAATTGAATCCACAAAAATATAAAAACCGATATTGTTTACAGGAAGTCTATAGAACCACTGATAAGTTCAACAGTAAAGATAGTGGAGGATCGTCATAGGCGATCACCGGCCGCTTAAGATGAGCCAATTTCCTTACAAAGACGGCGACACCGGTTTCAGACCGGTCGAACCACCGGCATGTATTTTACAGCAGCAACAGCAGTACAACCAGTACGATGTGGATGCCGAGCTAGACGTGGAGGACGAGATGGTGACAACAGAACGCGAACTCGCTGAGGATGCACAGTGGAAAAAAATTCAACAAAACACATTTACGCGATGGGCAAACGAACATTTAAAAACAGTTTCGAAACATATCGGAAATTTGGAAACTGATCTAAGTGATGGATTGAGGCTCATCTCCCTAATTGAAGTTCTTGCCAATAAACAACTACCGAAACATAACAAGAAACCATCGTTCAGATCTCAGAAACTAGAAAATGTATCAGTGGCTCTTAAATTTTTGCAGGACGACGAGGGCATTAGGATTGTCAATATTGGTAAGTGCCACATTTCATTTCAATGACCTCACTAAATACACACATACATATATGTATTTATTTGTTTGTTTAATGTTAAGTTTTTTGCTAATAAGGCAACATTTGTCCAATTCTCCATGTTTATGAATAACGTTATCTGTTTAAGTAGTAACCGACGTAGATAAGATTTTTAAATGTAATTCTAAATAAATTAGTTCAAGTGATCCACTCATCTACATAAGTAGATCTTCTATTGCAATTTTTAAAAATATTATGACTTCAGAATTTTCTTCTAAAGAAAAATGTAACAACAGAAAANCAAAGACCACTTTAGGAATCAGTTTATTAGTTCTCGTAACTACTTTAACTTTAATAGACCTTGTATATAAAAGGTATATTGTCGTAGTTAAGGTGGAATGTTAAAACTTAATTAAGTACCACTAAACTAACCTACTAAAAGACATACTTTTTTCTTATCTACATACATACATACATATAAAATTTACTAAATACAAAGTGTCACACTGTCATATCAGTCTCCAGTCAGTTAACAGAAAAATATATAAATATCTTCCTGCGATAATGGTGACTACAGCAAGATTTTTGTTTAATTAATTTAAATATTTCGCAAAGTATCTACATGAAATTCCTTGCATATTTATATGTTTTATTTGAGAAAAGTCGAACCTGGAAAAGTCTGTTTAAAGCTTGGAAAAAGATTTATATAACAGTTATAATAAAACAGATTTTTCCTTGAAAATTGGGAAAATATTTTCTCAAATCCATCGTCAGCACGAAATGATTTATCATTTTTTGTTTTCGGAAATTTAGGTTAATTTACTAAAAGTTACATTTTGAAAAAAATCTTTGACATTAGGTGATTTGCACGCTATATGGTTGCACTAATCTATAAATTTCCTGCAGGTCAAATTATTACTGCTCTTTGCCAAAACATTATATAACTCAAAACTATACCTTTGTTTATGTACTATACCATTGTCTTTTGAGTGATATCTTAATTGCCAGCTACACGTTCAGGTATAATAGTGATGTTATTTGCATAAATTTAGTTGTACTCCGATAAAACTAATCATGCCGCAACCGGCTTCAACAGCCCATGTTATGCTGAAGATTTTACCTGTACGTGTCTACAATGTTCAAGTAAAATCATGCGTGTAATCTGTACCTATAGTTCAAATTTCCTAAGAATTAGATATTCACGCGTTCATCCATTTTTACAATATTTTTGACCATTTCTTACGTTTTAATTTCTTCTTTCTCTTCAGCACAAATAAATAAAATAAATCTTCGGCAGGTAATCTTAAGGTGAAAATTGAAACAACGATACATCGTATTTTTTAAAAGAAAACAGTTGCACGATTTTATATAATTAATGTAGCCAATACACACATACACGCACATCATCAATCCCATGATACTTGAGCGTGTAGTCGGCGCTTTAAATGTGATAATCACATGAGGATAAGTAGAGATTGTAAAGCTGCCGCCACACCTAAAGAATTTACAAAAGTACAAAATTATAAAAATTCGACAATGTTCGAGTTGTATATCTTTGTTAGTTCCCAGTTGCCAGAACAACCACACCTAACGACGTTCGTTATGTTGGGTTTTGTTAGGTGTGAATGCATCTTAAGATGCAGTATAAAGTTTCTCGGAACGATGACCATCATTTTTCTTGAGGCGCTTAGAATCGATTAATGTACGGATTTTCTATTACATATGCTAATTTTAAATCCATACATAAAAAAGGGTCAACAAAAGATTCATTTACTTTAGCAATATTTATTGATTTTTTTCTGGAAAATTCTCTATTAAAGAAATATTAGAGAGAAACAGGGCTGGACAAACCGGACAAACGCACATCCTGGGTGGTATTAACTGGCCCTTTTTTTAGAATTCGAATCAAAACCATAGCCGCGCGACCTTTTCTTTTAATTTATTTTTTTATTCGTGACAACAAAACTGTTTTTAAAAAGTGTATAATGTTTACAAAAAGAAATTCTAGATAGCAAGCTAACTTTCTCTTATCTGTAAGAACTACGTCAAGGTACTAATATAATATACAGGGTGTCCCACAAATATGGGCATCTATTCGTATATTAAAAACTATGCTTGGAAAAATTTTCAAAATTGGTACATGCACTAATCTTACAATTAGCATATACATATGTACTATCGGATCAAAATATTTTGAAGATGTCATCACTAGCAGTTATACCGGAAATAGATGTCAACTTACTTATTCTAAACAGACTTATATGCATTTTTGAGATTTTTGCATTTTGAATATTAAACTGATTAAATTCATATTAAAATTTCCTATATCTAATGTAAGGTAAGTTGTTTTCGAAAAAAATTTAATTCTCTTAAAAAAACCTTTATTGAAAAACAACTTTTTTGATTCAATATGAAGTTCTTGGCTGTTTTCAAATTTAGCTTTTATAAAGCTTTGTTGAGATCTTAACCAGATATGAGAGATTGTGATGACTGTAAAGTTAATCTCGAACTTAAAAAATTTTAACACGTGATATACTTTAATATATCTTTATTCTTAATTTAATTTTGAATCGATTTCTCTTACGGGTTTTTATACCTGTTCTTCACGCTTTTTTAAATCTAATCGAACAATAGTTTTGGAAACAGTACAGGTTCTTGTCAAAATATGTATAAAATACTAACGCAATAATAATTATTCATACGTTAATTATTATATCAACAGTTATGATTTTAATGTCCTCTCTATTCCTGTAGAATTCGATAAATTTATTAAGAAATTACATAATTATACAATTTACATTCATTTGAACATTACGCAATAACTTCAATAAATTAATATATTAATAAAACAAAAATAAAACTGAATAAAATTAACTTTTTAATGTGAGCCCTATTTTCTTCTAACACCTTTAGATTTTTATTTGCACTTCATGTTGAGTGACTCAATGAACAATGACAAAAACGTTTCAGAATTAAATTAAGATGTATAAGATTAGACAGAGTGTTCCATTTAAAATAAATTACTTTTTTACTTTAAAGTTTTTTAAATTCGATATTATTTTTTGTACACCCAATATAATATGTATCAAAACTATTTCAATTATCACAATCTGTGATCTGTAGTTGACATCTAAACAAGGTTTCATGGGGCTAACTTTAAAAATGACAGAGAATTTCATATTAAAAAAAAAAGTGTGTTTTAGCAAGAATTTTTCAAGAAAATAGAAATTTTTCGAAAGTGATTGGGTTTAGATGTAGGGAATACTAATAAGTATTTAATCAATTTAATATTTAGAATCTAAAAATGCAAAAATATATAGGGGGGTTTCATTTAAAATAAACAAATTGACATCTACTTCCAACGAAACAATCTTGAAAATATTTTCAATCAATAGAGCATATCAATATTAGTAGAAAATTAAAAAAAATTTCTAATTGTTATTTTCAATATATGGTCTGACATCCATATTTGAGGAGCACTCTGTATATCAGTACCTTGCCTTAGTTCTTATAGATAAGAGAAAGTCAGTGTGCTATCTAAATTTTCCTTTTATATATGCTACACATTTTTTTTAATATAATAAGATTGAAAAGAATATTTTTACGATTCCCCTCGTAAACTTCACACGATAAGGATTCTTTGATACAATTTATCCTAAAATTTATACCTTTGAATTTTGAATTGAATCCACAAAAATATAAAAACCGATATTGTTTACAGGAAGTCTATAGAACCACTGATAAGTTCAACAGTAAAGATAGTGGAGGATCGTCATAGGCGATCACCGGCCGCTTAAGATGAGCCAATTTCCTTACAAAGACGGCGACACCGGTTTCAGACCGGTCGAACCACCGGCATGTATTTTACAGCAGCAACAGCAGTACAACCAGTACGATGTGGATGCCGAGCTAGACGTGGAGGACGAGATGGTGACAACAGAACGCGAACTCGCTGAGGATGCACAGTGGAAAAAAATTCAACAAAACACATTTACGCGATGGGCAAACGAACATTTAAAAACAGTTTCGAAACATATCGGAAATTTGGAAACTGATCTAAGTGATGGATTGAGGCTCATCTCCCTAATTGAAGTTCTTGCCAATAAACAACTACCGAAACATAACAAGAAACCATCGTTCAGATCTCAGAAACTAGAAAATGTATCAGTGGCTCTTAAATTTTTGCAGGACGACGAGGGCATTAGGATTGTCAATATTGGTAAGTGCCACATTTCATTTCAATGACCTCACTAAATACACACATACATATATGTATTTATTTGTTTGTTTAATGTTAAGTTTTTTGCTAATAAGGCAACATTTGTCCAATTCTCCATGTTTATGAATAACGTTATCTGTTTAAGTAGTAACCGACGTAGATAAGATTTTTAAATGTAATTCTAAATAAATTAGTTCAAGTGATCCACTCATCTACATAAGTAGATCTTCTATTGCAATTTTTAAAAATATTATGACTTCAGAATTTTCTTCTAAAGAAAAATGTAACAACAGAAAAGTTTAAAAAATTATTGACAAATTCTTATCGATCTGCATTTCGAAAGAAATAACAATAAATGTGTTTTCACAGATTTATCATAAAAAATTGTATACCTACTCAACAGAGTCCGACTAACTAGCCAATCACAATCTAAAAATAACATTTAAATTTTTAAAACATTAAGTCCAATAAAACGGTATTAAAATTTCGAAAGTGTCTTGTCCAAATATAGCAATAGTCTGGTTGATTTAATCACATACATAGGCATGTACATACATACATTCTTCATTTAAGCACGTCTTTATTTTAAGAATTCTTAATCTGAATTTATGGATTATTTTCCAATTAGTATATCGTCATTTATGAAAAATTCGAGATGACATCACGTGCACGGGAAGAATGGTTTCGTATCGGAAAAAGGTGGTGGTTGTCTGTCGATAAAAATATTTCAGGGAAGACCACCTTTTATGAAGATGTCGAGGTCAATTCTTGTTACGTAAACATTGCAGTTTTAACCTCATTCCTCCACGGCCCATACCATTTTTCGCAGAGAGAATACCTTGAAGATTTATTTGATTAATTGCCAGCCGCTAGATAATTTAATTCGATACAGTTTAAGGCCGTTCATTCATGTACATAATTAGTGTTATTCGTAGAGACATTTAACGATTTTGTTCGGCTCTAGGTCACAAATCTGAATATTTCACTCGGTCGCATGTATTTGGAAGTGTTTTTTTTATTTAAACACTTTTTGGGTTTCGAATTTAACGATAAGACTCATTTCTATTTTTAGCGATGTTGGAGATCGCTTGCAAATCGGTATATTTACTAAAAATGAATATAATTGTTGTATTTGTTCAAGCGATTGGGCGTTTTTTTAGCAACATTTTATTACAAAAACACGTTTAAATTAGTATTAAAATATATAGGGCATCCCAAAAATATTGAATCAAACTGATTGTCAGATTCGTTACTTTTGGTAGATCCTGTATTTAAGGAAACAAAAGAAAAGTGCTTTAAGGATTATTTATAGCACTTAGCAGTTATAGTTGCACTCCAAAAGAAGCAAATCTTTGGATGTTCTATTTACCACCACTCATAGGGTCAAATATTCAAGAACCAAGTATCTCAGTCATGAGTTAACAAAAGCATCCAACTTACAGTCTACATAAGCAATTTTCTATCGCCCCCGCAAAACCTATAGTCAAATCATGTTTCACCAATTAGGGGTGTCTAAAAATATTAGAGTCCTCTTCTAATTAGTTTACGAAGTCTTCTTGTTTCAGCGCAGGACATGAGTTCTGTTATAAAGATCCTGATTTGTCTGAAGCCCATTTGCTGCATTCATATATCTCGAAATTTATTGCAGGACTGGCTCTTGATTATGGTTTTCTGTGGACCGGGCAAGTCCAATTATGCATTACGGCCTCATATATGCTAAATTATTGCCATTTTGAGCCAGTTGATTTCATTGTCCTGAATTCCCTGATGTTCAAGTACCTCTAAGCAGGATAATTTTGTTCATTTCTTCGTGAATTTTCAAAGACTTCCTGCAATCTAACTGATAATCTTTATGTTATAACAGTGCTATTCATAAATTCACTTAATTGTAAAACTCACCAAAATTTGCAATAACTTTTCAAAATATAGTGCGGTAATTTTTTCATCGTCGTCGCAAATACTGCTTTGTCAGCAATCTCCGGACTACTTAAGGCGCCAGTTAACATTCTTAGTTCTTCTCTGTTATCTTCTCTTTATTACCGTACAGATTCCTGTCAGCATTTCCAGAATCTTCTTGCAGTCTAAAGTAAGGTTTAATGTTACCCTATACATATAAATCAAAAGCCTTTAATACAGCTAAGCTGTCAGTGTAACAGTATATACATATATTTATGTGGCTCAGAGCATTTTCTGAAATGTTTTCGTATACAAGCTATGATTGCTATTTCCTCTATCTGGTGGAGAAATATGCTGACCCTGATTAAATAAATGCCTAGTTTCACTCTAAGCTAATATCTGTATTCTATATGCCCCACCCTATAATCCGTGACAAACCCATCCGTATATCATGTCCTTCCGGATGATGTTAATGACCTGGTATTCTCAGTGGTAAGTTCTTACATTCAACAGTAAGAACGGCTCAAATACTTTTATCATTTAATTTTCAGAAAGCCCTTTGAGTATTCTCATATGTCCCTAACATCGTCTTAATTCTCAGTATCTGCATGGTCTTTGGCGCTTTAATGATAAATCTCTAAAGTCTAGTTAGTATGTTTCCTCAGGTGAATTTTTGTTATAAGACAATGCTTAGATGTAAGTCTCACCATTGTTGTATTGAACCACTATGCTGCCCACAGTGGTTTTACCCATAACCGTATACCCATTTCCCAAAAAATATGATCTGACCCTTTTCCCATTGCTGGCGAGTTTACACTGTTAAAAATGATTTTTCAATGGATTTTAATAACAAATTGTGTTGTTTGATTTAGACTTCCTGCAGTCTATATTTACAACTTTATTTGATGTAGATCTTGTTCGAAAAAGTGAGTCAACGCATTGAATTTTGGAATCATGGTATAGTTTAAAATACCCTTGACTCACACTGCATGTAAATTGCAGAAAGTGCACGTATGTATAGCCTCTCTGTTTACAATACGTCTCGTATGCATTTTTTATTTAAATCCGGATGTTATGACGCCTTAAAATACCTTTGACATCAACTATTTTTGTGTATTTTTCTTGTTTTTATTTAAATATGAAATTACAAATAATAACTTAAGTAAATTCTTTATTATTGAGAATCTTTAAAAAATCCGATAATCACTTGAATAAGAATCTGGAGAGCACAGATAATCAAGTCAAATCTTCAACTATGGTAAAATTTTTAATTACTCTTCAAGAAAATAAAGAGTAATGGTCTCCAAAGGAGTTTTGTTTTTAGAAAATAAAACGCTGACATAAATGTCGAGTATTGCCACAATAAACTTTGTAATTTTGGAATTCAAATTGATGAAAATTAATGAAACGCTTTTATTTACCTGACTTAGTTCCATTGGAATTCGGAATTATTATCTTTTGTCTTCGTATATTAGACTTATGAATGAAATATTAAATTTTTAATAGATTGGCCATTCTTGGAGTAAAAAGTACAAAATAAATAAAAAAAGAATTAAATTATTTGTCAAACTTGTTGACCATTGTCATAAACAAAATATTCTATTACCGTTTGTAAATGCTGACATTAAAAATTGTTGCAATATGATGACTAAAAGTAATTAATAAAGTAAAATTTCTAAATAAAATGACGTCATAAATGTAACGTAGTATTGTTATCTATACCTTTTTACTTTTTCGTCATATCTCAATGATTAACGCTTACTAATATTGAATTGGTCATTCTTAACACTAATATGATGTTTAATGCAATAGTCACGTTTGTCGTTACAAAATAAATTTCTTAATTATCACTAAATGAAATCATAATTTTATTCCAGATTCCACTCATATTGTGGATTGCAAATTAAAGCTTATTCTAGGCTTAATATGGACACTTATTCTTCATTATTCTATATCATTACCCATATGGGAGGGGGAAGACGACATGAACAATGGCAGTACAGAATCAACCCCAAAACAAAGGCATGCAAACATTAAATTTTAACAATATATATTATTAAATAATAAATGTTTCAGACTAATGAATTGGATTCAAAGTAAAATTCCAGATCTTCCAATTAAAAATTTCACTACTGATTGGAATGATGGTAAACGATTAGGGGCTCTTGTAGATTCAGTGGCACCAGGATTATGTCCTGATTGGCCGGTGAGACTAAAAATTACTAGAGCTTTTTCACTCATTACTTTGTCAATTTATTGTAGGACTGGGATCCAAAAGATTCCATTCAGAATGCTTCTGAAGCAATGGGTTTAGCAGATGATTGGTTAAATATACCTCAATTAATTAAACCCGAAGAAATAGTAAATCCTAATATAGACGAACAATCAATGATGACGTATCTTTCCCAATATCCAAATGCCAAGCTTAAGCCAGGTGCTCCATTGCGACCTAGAACTAGTCCAAATAAGTAAGTGAATTTCCAATATAAATGAAGGTTTTATTGCAATAATTTCGGAAAATTGTAAAAATTTATTAACAATTTTCTTTATTTATATATTCAGAATTCCGCCTCCTAGGTAAGTCACTTATTAGAGGTGTTGACAGTGAATTTTGATTAACATTTAAATGAGTGAAATCACAAGAGTCTCGGTCATTACTAACTAATATTTTTTCCAATGAAATTTTCTTTTGTATAGGTGCAGTCGCGTAAAAAAAGGTCATCATCAATCAATTTTTAAGCTAATCATGCCAATTTTCATTGCGCATCATTAGAATATCATTATTTTGCTTAAAAAATAGGCGCTTATTAGTCATAACAAATTGATTTGGTATTATCCAGAAAAAAATTTCAATCGTTTCGATGAAGAAATGCTAAAAATTTCCATCAATATATGTTTTAACAAGTTGACTAAATCAAAATTTACATCCATATGTTTTTCTAGGGTAAGAGTTTATGGTCCAGGAGTGGAACCTACTGGTCCAATTGTAGGAGCAACAGTAAATTTTACGGTTGAAACATTTTCTGCTGGAAAAGGCAATGTAGATGTAATTATCGAAAATCCACGAGGCCAAAAAGAACCTGTAGATGTCAGGTTTAATAATGATCGTAATCTCACATATACGGTGTCCTACACTCCGCAGTTGGAAGGATTGCATAAAGTTTATGTTAAATACTCTGGAAGAGATGTTCCTAAAAGTCCGTTCCCGGTTAAAGTTGAAGGTCATGCAGGCGATCCTAGTAAAGTCACTGCTTCAGGTCCAGGCCTGCTTCCAGAAGGAGTTTTTATCAATAAACCTACATATTTTGACATTTTTACCAAAAGTAAGTTAATATTGAAATTAATGGACATTTTTTTATCAAAAAAATCTAGATGCAGGTAAAGGTGTTCCGGAAGTGGTTATTTTGGATCCATCAGGAAATAAGAACTCTGTACCAGTAAAAGTACGACAAACCAGCCCTGATCTATGGCGATGCGACTACGTCTCAACCGTATTGGGACTACATTCCGTCAATATCTTTTTTGCTGGCCAACCCATTCCAAACAGTCCTTTCGGAGTTCGAATTTCACCCGTTTCAGACTACAGAAAAGTAAAAGCGAGTGGTAGAGGATTACAACCTACTGGTGTCCGAGTCAAAGACTCCGCTGAGTTTAACATTTACACTGAAGGAGCAGGCGAAGGTACTCCTGAGGTACAAATCATTGGTCCTGCTGGAATCAAAGAAACTTGTAAAATCCAGAAAATTGATGGTAATGTCTACCATTGCGTCTATAACCCTTTAAAAGAAGGGAGATATAGAGTTATGATCAATTTCGCTGGCCATGAGATTCACAAATCGCCATTCGATGTAAATATAGGCCCCTATAAGGAAACCTTAATTCAAGCATACGGTCCAGGATTAGCAGGAGGTGTGGTTAACTACCCTGCATTATTTACTGTAGAGACGAATGGGGAAACTGGAGCTTTAGGTTTCAGCATACAAGGACCGAGTCAGGCAAAAATTGAATGTCATGATAACGGAGATGGGTCCGCTGATGTTCGGTATTATCCCACAGCTGCTGGAGAGTATGCAGTGCACATTCTTTGTGATACCGAAGATATTCCTAAAAGCCCTTACATCGCTCACATTTTACCGAAAACTGATTATTATCCAGAAAAGGTAGAAGTGTATGGCGAAGGTGTAGAACCGAACGGACCTCAAAAAGATGTATTGACCAAATTTAAAATTGACACAAGGAAAGCTGGAATGGCTCCATTAGATGTACAAATAATAGATGATAATTCCAATAAAGTTGACGTGAACCTTGTTCAACACAGCGATGATATTATTGAAGCTTCCTACATTCCTAAAAGCGGAAACCGTCATACGGTACAAGTAAATTATGGTGGTGTAGCAGTTAAAAATTCTCCATTTAGAATTTACGTTGGAGAACCCGTGGATGCTTCGAAAATCCTTTGTTTCGGCCCTGGAGTGGAAAATGGAGTTAAAGCCGCCACTCCCACGCATTTCAACATAGATGCTAGGTAAAAAATATAATTTCTGTGAGTTCCTATTTAACCATTATATTACAGAGACGCTGGTGACGCAGATTTAGATGTGCATTTAGTAAATGAAGACACTAACCAAGAAATTTCAGTTAAACTAACTGATAACGGAGATCGAACTTATACAGTGGATTATGAAGCTCCTCAATCAGGAAACTATTCAGTCACCCTGGATTATGGTGGGCTAAGGGTACCAACAACACCCATAAAGTTTAAAGTAGAACCCAACGTAGACGTATCAAAAATTAAAGTGGATGGATTAGAACCAAGNTTCTTAATTTTTTTCGAAACCAATAGAGTTAATTTAACCAAATTTGGTAAATATTATTAACTTAAAGAGCGTGACATTTTGTGAAAATATCAGTTCCTACAAGTGAACAATGACACAATTGTAGAACTTGAATTAAATTAAATTCGGCCTGAGATTCCGATTTACATAACTTTCTTTAAAAAGTGTCTTTTATTTTTGAATCACCCTGTATTTACTCAACAATAGATTGAGTTGATAGAGTCTTCTCTGAAAATTAAAATTCTCAAATAAGTAAATCATTTTCGAGCTATAAATTAGAAATTTTTTTATTATTAATTACAATATTGAATGGAACAATTGAAATGAAATATTTCCTTAAAATTGGATTTACATATTTTCTTGTTAAATGAGAGTTATAACATTTCAAATAATAAAAGTCATGCCTTTTATATGTATTTAAAGAAAACCTTGAATTCTATTCCAAAAAAAACAGGCATTAAAATTTTTATTCGATATTCAATATTTTGCGCCTTTTTGTTTATATTTTTAGCATCGAAAGTATGTTTCAACAATTTCCTCTGCATATTAAAATAAACTGCTCGCAAAAGTTAAGGATATTCTTAACTTTTGACGAGCAGTTTATAAGTAATTCCGACCTAACATGCTCCAATGAATTTGGCAAGTACCATGGCAGCTGTCTGTTTTATCTACATACATATGTATGTGGCTACAAAAAAAAAGAAGTAAAATAATTTCCTCATTAATTTCTTCGCAAGACAGTGATTGTCACGCTCGTCCAAACGGTCCAGATACAGAGTCTGGAATGGAACGGTGAACGTTAGTGAGGCAAATATGTGTTTCTCAAAAACGATTTCCCATTGCAACAACACGTTTTTGATAAATTTATAACAACGATCTTGTTCGGAAATTGCCGAACCAATTCTTCTCCTCAGCAAACATCCCAAAATTCAGTATCATACATGCATTATTTTAATTGTCTTAGGTCCTTGTGAGTATTGACAGTGTCTTTCCTTACTTCAAGTGAGTATTCAAGTTGTCTTCTTTTTTAATATATTCCTGAGGACTCAAATATCTAAAAATCTAATTTTAAACATCCCTAGTAATACTTACTGCGTTTTATAAAATAATTTTTGTTGAAAATAACTAAATTCTATTAATATAAGGCAAACATGTTTAATGTAGCTTAACCGAGAAAATTTTTTCAATTTTTTTCTTAGAAATAAATTTGTTTTCCTAAATGTTTATTCAAAATATTCTTTGGCATTCGAAGGAATATTTTATCTAAAATATCCTTCATAATTCATGGATATTTGTAAGAATATCCTTAATCTAAACAGATGTTTTAATAATAAATAGTTTCTCTATTAATACAAGACGTTGATCGTAAATTCCTAGATCAGAAAAACGAAAATAGATTTAAAAATGATACAATTTTTATTACTTTTACATATCCTAAACACAAACAGACAGTTTAAATCGTTAATTTTGGTTTCGAAAATGAAAAATTTTTCAAATTTTATCACTTTTGTGGGTGGAAATTGAATATTGATTTTTCATAAATTATTACTAAAGTGATTAATTTCATCAATTTAAACCAACAATTATGGTTAATTACGAAGAGGCATTGAAATATTCCCTTTCATTCAATTCTCTTTGTACAGTGAGCTAGTAATATTTCTAAATCACAATCAGCTAAAATTAAATATTCCTCTCATTGAGCAAATCTCATTTCTACAACTAGACCAGCAACGTTTCCCTTTTACAGTAGGTCTTTCCTACTGTAAAAGCTTCTTTTAGGGTTTCTCCTTTCAAACTCAGTGAATTTGCTCATCGCTTTGGTATCGAATCCTCAAGTGACCTATACCAAACCATTTCATAAAACGGAAGTTGGTCTGCGGTTGTACTAAATAGTAACAACTTCCTTGATATTCTGCATTATACATAAAAGTGTAATATTTTTACATTTACTTAGAGAAATCACTAGCTCTATAACTTTTTTTTTGAGTTTGTCAAGGATTGATTTCAGCAACATTCTCAAGTTGTTTCTTTTAAAATGGGAATAATCTTTAGACTTTTATTTGGAAATTCATCTTTCTACATGTCAAACTCATTCCTGATTTCTTTAGTTTCCTTTCCTAGAGTCGCACGCATATTATTCACTACTTACAATTTACAATTACTCTGCGATAAGTTTGGTCAGATTTGCCTCTTGTGCTTGAAACTTTATACGTATATTACTTCTTTATTCTATTAAATTACAATTTTTTATATTAGATTCGTTAATTTTTCCTTCCCCTATAATCCACTGATCTAATAATACTCTGGATTCAACTTCCGACACCAATTGTAACTGTCTAGAAATTCAGGATTAAACCATGTATATTTCAAACTATCCAAGTTTACAACACTTAACCTATGTAACTTATTGCCCAATGAAAAATAGAAATTATTTTGTTGCCTTTTAAATAATCTGTACTCACAATTTATCAATACTCCCTCGTATATTGAAAACTACAATTAGAAACAAACAACTTAATTACTTTGGTCATGAGCAAACAACAGGTGCAATTGAAAAATTACTATTTGTAATGCTCGAGAGTTGAAAATAAAATTTCTTTTTGGGTAAACTATAGACATTAAAGAAACTATTGGCATTTCATTAATGTAATTGAGAATTAGATTAGGTCAGTAACACGTCGTAATATAGACGATACGTATTGGCTTTCAGCCACTTTTTGTACAATGAACGGTTTGATTATCGATGATTCGCTATGAATATGAATTATTAAAACAAATTTTTCTAGTTATTTTTAAATTTCATCAAAAAATTACAGCTGTCAGCTGGAGGGAACGAATTTAAAAATAAATTTTAATAAAAATAAAAACATCCTGAAATAATTTGCTCAAGAATTATTCTCAGTTCGAAATGCATATTGATTTTTCTCGTCAGTGAAATTCGAATTAGAAGAGGTATGTATTTAGCTCATGTAATTTACTTTATTAAAAATTTTTGATGACAATTTTTTCAATTAACACGAAAACTTGATATATTCACGTTGAACTGGCCATTGATCATGAATTTGGCAAAAACCCAAATGCATTTTATAGTGAACCAGTTGCAAATTACATGTCAATAATAAGAGATGTCTTGCTCCAGGATCTAACGTTTAAAACCTCAAAATAAATAGTCTGAAGCAAATTTTATCACAGTCAAAATTCTGGCTTTTACTACTAAAATCCATAAGGCGTGCGTAATTTAATGAGGATCACTCCGCTTTGATTAATTATTTTCTAAATTTAAGCGTAATATATTTATGATCCTTGTTATTAACTTTTGCAAAATTGCAATTTGGGCTACGTTTTTTTTTTTCAAAATTCCAGAGATTACATGGAAAGCTATCAAAAATTCTATCGGGCTGCGAACTATTGCGAGACGAGGCAGTAATTTTAGTTTTCCGCACCTGTTTCGAATTTATTATGCACTTTTACCGAAAATATCATCCTACATTTGAACGTGTTCATGTTCAATCGTTACATTTACAAATGTTAAATATGCAATTCGATAGTTTAAGCAAATTCTCTATTAATTGACAATTTAACTTCGTTCCTACGCGCCATTTTTTTTTCAACGAATTTCAGTTTTGTTTTAAATGGATAAATCGATTGTTACATCAATTTCTAACCTACAGGGTGTGTCAAACTGAAAAGAATATATGTAACTATAATGATGTAAAGAGTTATTTGAATCATGGTATTCTTAAAAATGACACGTGCTTAGTATCAAAAATATACAAGGGTGTTTCCTAACTACGTATAAAAAGTTTAAGGACGTGATTCTCGATTAATTTTAAATAGAAAATGTTTAAAAAACATACATATGTCGGCAAACACTTTGCCTTCAAAATAGAGAGTGTTAAAATATGTTAAATTAAAAAAAATCGTTATTCTTGAATATTTCTAAAACGGCTTAAATGAAATGATTGAGTTTTCGCATGTGAATATGTAGTAAAAAGCCTAACAGTTATACATATACAGGGTGTTTCCTAACTACGTGTAAAAAATTCAAAGGTGATTCTACAGGCAAAAATAAGAAAAAAAGTTCCTATAGCTCATTTATTCCCTGTACCCTTCATATTTAATTACAATTTTGAATGAAAAAAAGGACAGTCATACCTCCGCCATTAATGAATGCTTGAAACTGGTAATTTTTTTTAATTAAACCTACCCATATGCTAAACTCACGTACCAAATTTGATTAAAAAATCTTAAGCCGTTTAGAAGTTAAAAATTAATAACTCCGTCGTTTTTTTAAACTTTGGCACCCCGTACCTTGGAAACGCAGCATTTGCGGATCTATGTTAATAGGAACTTTTTTTCTTATTTTTGCCTGTAGAATCACCCCCTGAATTTTTTACACGTAGTTAGGAAACACCCTGTATACTCAGATTTCGTTTCGTTGCGACAACGGCGTCCGCATGGGTTATCTCAATACAGTAAATTCTGGTTACATCATATCCTCTATGGACCAAAAAAATGAGTACTCTATAACCGGACGTACATTATATCCAGTAAAAAATTAAGAGTAGTTTTTGGCTGGGACCAAAGAACTGAGTACGTAATATCCGAAAGTACGTTATATCCGGTATACATTATAGGCGGAATTTATTGTATTTTGAAAACAAAGCGTTTGCGGACATATATCTATTAGACATTTTCTGTCTAAAATTAATCGAGGATTATGTTTTTCATTTTTTTAAACATAGTTAGGAAACACTTTGTGTAAGCAAAAATTAAGCCTAGATTGAAATTGGGAAAAAATCCCATAGGACCCGTATTTATAGCCTAAGCACAGCCATTTCATTTTTGCGATTTATTTATATTTATTCTTCTTTAAGTAGTATTGAGTCGTTAAAATAACAAAAAAAACACACACAATTTTTCATTCTAGGCGGAGGAATCGGTTCGACAGAGCGAAAAGACCACTGTATCCGGCAGCAAAAAGCAAACATCCACTAGCTCTCAACAATCCCACACAAAGCAATACAGGGCGGTCAATTTAAATAATATTCCAATACCTAGTACAGGGGGTCACGTGACAGGTATGTTTACATATTAAAAATCCTACATCTGTATATTGAAAATCCCATTAAAGCAGTTCTCTAACCCAAATTTTACATGGAAAACATTATATCGACTGTATTTTTAGAAATCAGATATTCTCCACCTCGAATGCTCCGGCTCATGTATTTTATACGGCGTGTTTGACAGGTATCAAATCTTCTCTGTACTTGATTCGCAAGTTAGCAGTCAGTGCGACAACAAGGCGTTCAAAAGACAACATTTTCGTGTTCCTCATCTTAATGGTTTTTTTAAATAATGTTTTAAATACAATACAATGTTTTCTTGGGTGAACATTCCAGATCCTCCAAAAATCAACTGGAACGACGTCAATCGGTTATATATTCCCAAATTGAAACGGATTACATATTCCGAATACGACCATTACGAATATCCTGTTATTTATCGTAACGTGCCATCGGTATCAGTTGATAATAGTTCTTTTTCTACTGATTTTATTCCTCTTACGTTCCTTTCTTGTTTTACAATTAATACACACAAAGGTAATATGTATTTAGATTTATTTTTTTGTATTCAGTTTTCTTCATACCAAGATGCAACGTTAAATTTAAATATAAAAAATTCGTTCATTAACAGAGTGTTGAAACTACTTTGCGTTCGAAACAGCTAAGATAGGCTATTTTAATTTTAATTAAATTTTCCAGAATTTCAATATTTAAATAAAGAAAAAATATATTTTTTAAATAAATTTTAAGATATTAAATACACTTTTAAATTTAAATAACTAAAGAATATTGAAAAATAAACTTGCAATATTTTTCTTTAGATGCTAATAAATTCGACCCTGTATATTTCGTTTTGAAGCGTCAGTACATATTTCGAAAACTAAATTAGAAATACTTTATGTTACAGCTGAAGTAAAAATGCCTAGTGGACATGTAGATAGACCAATAATAGAAGACAACCACGATGGTACCGTCTCAATAAAATACGAACCACGCGAAGAAGGCGTACACGAGCTTGCAGTGAAATTCAACGGAGAACATGTTCAAGGTTCTCCATACAAATTCCATGTCGATTCCATCACTTCAGGCTATGTGACCGCTTATGGCCCAGGTTTAACCCATGGGGTCACTGGAGAACCAAGTAATTTTACTATTTCCACAAAGGGAGCGGGAGATGGTGGGCTTTCTATGGCAGTTGAAGGACCTAGCAAAGCAGAAATCAGTTGTCATGACAACAAAGATGGCACCGTTTCAGTATCTTATCTACCAACAGCTCCTGGAGAATATAAAATTACAGTGCGATTTGGAGATAAACATATCAAGGGATCGCCGTTCTTTGCAAAAATCACCGGTGAGGGCAGAAAGAGGAATCAAATCTCAGTCGGATCCTGTAGCGAAGTATCTTTACCTGGAAAAATTAGTGATGCAGACATTAGATCGTTGAATGCATCAATTCAAGCTCCGAGTGGGTTAGAAGAGCCGTGTTTCTTGAAACGACTGGCCAGTGGAAATATTGGAATCTCTTTTACCCCTAGAGAAGTAGGAGAGCATGTGGTGTCGGTTAAGAAACTGGGCAATCACATTACGAATTCTCCGTTCAAAATCAATGTTTGCGAACGCGAGGTGGGAAATGCCAAAAAAGTTAAAGTGCAAGGAAATGCTCTGAAAGAAGGTAAAACACATGTGGATAATACCTTCACAGTTGACACAAGAAATGCCGGTTTTGGAGGACTAAGTCTATCCATTGAAGGACCGAGTAAAGCTGAAATTCAATGCAATGACAATTCCGATGGCACCTTAAATGTATCATATAAACCCACAGAACCTGGATACTATATCGTCAACCTTAAATTCGCGGACCATCATGTTGATGGCTCCCCTTTCACCGTAAAGGTGACTGGTGAAGGTTCCAATAGACAAAGGGAGAAAATTCAAAGACAAAGAGATGCCGTTCCAGTTACTGAAGTAGGAAGTCAATGTAAACTCACTTTTAAGATGCCAGGTTGGTTCCTGTATTACCTTAGAAATGCATTATTTCTGGATTTCTCCTGCATCAATTGTTTATGAGATACGAACGAAACGTAGTTCATCCTAACAACTTCAGACGCAGAAAAAATCCAGAAGAAATACATTCTGGAACGTTGTAATTTGTGCATGCTTAATTTCTTGTATTATCTTGTTTAATTAATCCGTATTTATTTTGTTATTTCTATAGGAATAACATCTTTTGACCTTAGCGCAACTGTCACATCTCCTGGAGGTGTAACAGAGGATGCAGAAATTAACGAAATAAAAGATGGACTCTACGCTGTACATTTTGTTCCGAAAGAATTAGGAGTTCATACTGTATCGGTCAGATATAAAGACATTCACATACCTGGTAATTTAACATCTTTGTACAGAGTGTTCAGAAATCCTTTTAATTACATAAAACGGTTAATTAAAATTATTAAAAAATGGAAGTTTCAATGTAGATAAACTTTTCTGAACATCTGTATAATACATTTGCATCTGTAGCTAAAGTTTAATTTTTTGGGCGATAGGTTCTCCCTTCCAATTCACCGTTGGGCCATATAGAGACCATGGTGCTCATTTGGTAAAAGCCGGAGGCGCTGGTCTGGAAAGAGGAGAGCAAGGAGAATTGAATGAGTTCAACGTATGGACCAGGGAGGCTGGTAGTGGACAGTTGGCGATATCTGTTGAGGGTCCCAGCAAAGCTGAAATTAATTTCACTGATCGTAAGGACGGTTCTTGCGACGTCTCCTATAAAGTAACGGAACCAGGTAAAATATAGAAGTACATCTATATACATATATATAAGATATAGGATGAACATTTGCATTTTAAAAATAAATAAGGTGAAACATCACTTTTGTTTAATCGAAGGAAACTCCAATAATAACAGTTGTGGCGAGAATATGATGAAATAGATTTGTTGACGGGTATCCAAAAAAGTTAGGTACGACAAAAAAAACTTCAAGGCAGCACTCAACATTTATTTTAGACGTGATTCATGTTAGTTCTTAATAGACGTAGAATTTATTTTGAAATGGTGTAGACGGAGAATAATCTTCCTGCCGCGCGGTCAATGTTTTGCTTTTGGTGCTATCCGAACCATGTATAAGGTGTGCCAAGACATCCAGTTTAATCCAGATAATTCGGAAGGTGGGGAGCAAATATTAATTCTGTCAATGTACGATTTTTGAACGAACAGTTTTCCTCTTAAGTAACGCATTCATTTGTTTCATTTTTCATTCATCATTTTGAAAAAGTATAGGTGATAATGTGAAATGTTATTTAAAATAAATAAATAATTACACGAGTCTCTCCATGCATATTGGTGAGTATTTTAATTGTTGCGTCACTTTAGTTCAGGTTTAAAATTTGAATCCAATCCAACTAATAAGTAGACAACAAAACAATGAATCATAAGGAAATTTCCATTTCTGTTTACGGGTCCTGAGCAGAAAAGCACTAACCAAACTGCATTTTTCAACTTCAAAAAAGTAAAATAAAAAATATATTATGAAAAACTTGTAAATTTTTCAATGTTTATATAGAATAACTATTCTTTTTAGGTGAATACAGGATAGGACTAAAATTCAATGACGAACATGTCCCTGACTCTCCATTCAAGGTATACATTTCTCCAGCTGTTGGAGACGCCCATCTTCTTGAAGTAGCCCAATTTCCTGAAGGATACATTCAAGCAGACAAACCGTCCCAATTTATTGTTCGTAGAAATGGAGCTAAAGGCGATTTGGATGCTAAAGTATTTTGAATAAACATTGAAAATACCAAAATCTAAATGTTCGTTTATAGATCATCAGTCCTTCAGGTCACGAGGATGATTGTTTCCTGCAAATCATCGATATGGAAGAGTATTCAGTTAGATTTATGCCTCGTGAAAATGGCATTCATAAAATTCACGTGAAATTCAATGGGGTGCATATTCCAGGTTCTCCTTTCAGTGTCAAAGTTGGAAAAGATACTGCCGATCCAGCTGCAGTTCACGCTCAAGGAAATGGATTGAACAAAGAAGTGAAAACCGGTGTGAAGACAGATTTCATTGTAGACACTCTTAATGCGGGTGCGGGTACCCTTGCTGTTAATATTGACGGGCCAAGTAAAGTTTCCATGGACTGCACTGAAGTTGAGGAAGGTTATAAAGTGAGATACACTCCAATAGCACCAGGAGACTACTACATTAGCATTAAATATAACAATATTCATATAGTAGGCTCACCGTTTAAAGTAACAAGCAAAGGTACTGAATTAGGAAATTTTATTAAAAGATAAATATAATTTATTTATTTAATAAGGTGATGCTAAAGTTGCGGATGTAGGTGGTCAAGAATCATCATCAGTAGTAGTAGAAACAGTTTCTAAAGTAGGTAAAGGTGCGAATCACAAAGGTCCAGTTCTGCCACACTTTAAAAGTGATGCATCGAAAGTGATCTCTAAAGGAATGGGGTTGAAAAAGGCTTATTTAGGGAAGCAAAACCAATTTACAGTAGGTGCACAGGACGCCGGTATAATTTGTTATCCATTTTTATTTTTATTTTTCTTAAAATGTCTTATTATTTTAGGACAAAACGTTTTGTTTGTAGGAGTTCATGGACCCAAAGGTCCATGCGATGAAGTATTTATTAAACACAAAGGACGGAATTTGTATGAAGTCAATTATATGGTAAGAGATCGAGGAGAATATTTAATAATTGTTAAATGGGGAGACGACCATGTCCCTGGATCACCGTTTAAAGTTGATGTGTGAATTACATATTTAAGATCTGTTTAATCGCAAATAATAATAAATTGTGTTTTATTCATTATTATTATTTTGTACATATCTAAACATATACATTTTTATTGTTATTCTTAAGTAGAGTTTATGCTTTTACTTAATGTAGTTCGTACGTAAAAATATAGTTTCTCTCTATAATATTGCATGTAATGAAATTACACATACATATACCGTAATAATATTGTTTTTTCTAAAATCGCTTTGATTAGTAGAAAATATTGTACTATTTTCAAACTTTGTCATGCAATTTTTTTAAATAAATATTTCTTAAAAAAATTAGTTTTATTTCTTGTAAAAAATATAACTTTCATATAGACCATTTTTTTATACTTATTATTAAAATTATATTGAACTATTCTTGTCTTAATAAATTATTTTGAAAATTGAAAATTTTTATGATATAGTTTTAATATATCAATTTAAATTAATTAATCAAATGGTAACAGCACAAAGTGCTGACTTTGAGGAATGACATTTCCATTAAGGATGCCCAGCTATTGAAAAAAAAACAGTTATTGATTAAATGGTTTTTTATTAAGCAGGTTTATTCTTAAGTCAGTTATCCGGTTATTTTTAAAACTTTCTCAAAAAATAGCACATACTCATAAAATAAAACGTAAACGTCCTCAACGACAAAGCAACAAAAGAGAAGCTTGGTAGAATAAATTAAATAGAATAAAAAACTATAATCTGGGTTTGTCTTTCCTACTTTCTCCTTATAAATTTTTTAACATTGACACTTGACATTTTGTTAGAACCGAGAATGTAATTTACAATTTTACATGTCTATGTCTTTTTTTTGTCATTCTCTATTGAGGTTTTATATTTTATTATAAAATTTAGTTAATAAGTAAAAAAAATATAATCGAGAGATGATTATGCCAATTTTAACTGGCCATCAATTAAAATCAGAGAATAAATGACGAATTAAAACTGGTTAATTAGTTTGACAATAACCATTGCTTTCATCGTTTTTCGTTCATTGCAATAACCGGTTATTTTTGGCTGACCCTAATTTTCATTCTGTCAAAAAAATTAATTTGTCAAAGTTTTGTTGAAGAGATTTTATAAATAATAATTAAAAAAACAACAACAAACGAACAAAAAGTTCAGCAATTAGAATTAAACAAAAATTGTTTTTCAAAACAAGTTTCTAAAATAAAATTTTAAATTATTTTCAAGTTTAAACTTTGCTTGTAATAGAAAAGAAAGTCGAGAAAAAGAATTAAACCAAAGAGGAGATTGCAAAAACGGCCACTAACTACAGGGGAAAACCAGAAAATTTCAATCCCTTAAAAATCGGAGAAAAGTCCATAAACACAAAGAAAAAAAGACCTGCTGAATTTTTAAAACCAACATCTGCTGACAAGCCAACGACATAGGATTCTATTATTACAGACGAAATTCACAGTTTACCGCTCAGAATTGATATCAGAAACGAAAAACTGTGCAATTAAACTGAATGTGTATAGGCTATTTTAAGGGCCTCTTTCTTATACAGACAACTAACAATTCTGTTTCTATTTTAGCATTTCAAAAACTGATAGTCCATACCATGAAATTATACGTTTCAATTTAGATTTTAATTTTTCAACTGAAGCAGAAATGAAAGCTGTAAGTACTAATCGTGTAAAAGGTCTTTTAAAAAGCTCATGGCAGAATACTCAATGGGAAAAAGTATGGGTCCAAAATTCATTTTTCCCTTCACACAATAAGGTAAAAGACTAACAGTGTAAAATGCTAATCCAAACAAGAAGAAAGTCGGAAAAATTACAAAAATATGTATAAAAGTAAGTCTCACCGGTTGCTTGTACAAACCTTTCACGTTTTGGACACGAATACTTCCAAGTCTGAAATTTTCCAAATATTTCATTTATAGCTTTCAAACATACCTACATATAAAAAATGAAATAATTCGGATATGACTTACGCACAGTTGAAACACAATACAATCTTTTCTCCAAATACAAACAAAATACGAAAAAAATTGAATAACGCTTACGCCAACTTATGTTGCCGGGAAAATGAATTGAAAAACATATTTCAGCGCCATCTACCTTGACGCAAAAGAAATAAATATCATTATTTCTTATAGTTCACGATTTATCCGGTTTGTAAGAACACTTATCTGGAATTAATTAAGATATATATTAGCACTATTGAAGATTTAGTACTGATGAATACTAAAGAAACTGCAATTAAATTTATTGAGAAAAAAAGGGTTTTTTAAAAAAAAATAGCATTATCACAAAACAATTATGTCACTTTAACTGACGTTAATGACAAGGGTTGCGTTCAAAAATACTAAACATAAACCCAACGGTTTTCGATTGGGAATTTGAAAAGAAGAATAGAAAATATATTTACAATAACAATTTAGGGAAATAAGAGTTTAATAAACAGTATGCAAAGTTAAAACAGGTTCAATTTCAAGAAATTTAACTCAATGTATGGAGTACAGAACCAAAGTTTAAAAATAATAAACGATGAACTAGACACCTTGTATAATCAATAATAAATCATTTTAGAAATTGGACTTTAAAACGAATTTTTAATATGTCGATGGTTATTTTAGGTTATACGTAAATATGGCAATGTAGCCTGAATTCGTTGACAAAAATTGACGTTTCTTTCCTGTCAAACATTAGCGCCAACTGTCGAGTTTTTAGAAATTAATTTGTCAATAAAGCTTTGTTGGAGTGTGATTTTAATAAATAATAATTCAACAAAAAAATGTCAACGAACGAACAAAAAGCTCAACAATTAGTTGCTGAAGCTGAGAAAAAATTGGGTCCTCGGGGATTTTTTGGATCGCTATTTGGGTAAGTAAATTGTAAACATTAACTAGACAATAAAGGGGTTTCACACCAAAATCTAATATTTTTTTTTAATTAGGGGATCTAGCCGAGTTGAAGATGCAGTGGAGTGTTATCAACGAGCAGCAAATTTGTTTAAAATGGCCAAAAACTGGGAGTCAGCTGGCAGTGCTTTCTGTGAAGCAGCAAACCTTCACTTTCGAAGTGGGTCTAGACATGAAGCTGCAACTAACTATGTAGATGCAGCAAATTGCTACAAAAAGTCCAATATTAACGGTAAGTGTTATTTAATAAAAGTAGAATTTTTTAAAGAAAATCTAGTTAAACTATCAAAAATATGTTACATAAAATGTTATCTTTAGTTTATGCAAATTTGTTGAAATGCTGAAAATTTCCAAACGGTATTACGTTTAACTTGTAAACAACAATCAGTTTTAAAATCTGAATATGATGTTTTAATGCGTTCAATATTTATATGGGCTTTTCCACAACTCGCTTCATGACTCATATACATATGTTGTTTCTAATAATTAATATTTGTCATGTTTCAATGCTAACGTCTTATATTTAATCCAACTAACAATTGAGGTTATGGTTTCTACAATTATCTAGGTAAGTTGTCAGTAGTTTTTTTTAGCAATAATCCCTTCCAATACATAAGAATCCTAAGTAACCATACAGTTTCGACAGACTTTATCAGTACAAAAAACAGTTCCCTTTACACTGTAATAGCAGCAAATATCTTAAATATAATCTAATAGAGAGCTGTTTTGTTTCAGAGGCAGTGTCCTGTTTTATAAAAGCAATTAACATTTTCACTGACATGGGCCGATTTACAATAGCAGCAAAACATCATCAATCCATAGCTGAATTGTATGAAAGTGAAGCGGTAGATGTTCAAAAAGCTGTCGAACATTATGAACAAGCTTCCGATTTCTTTAGGGCTGAAGAAAGCCATAGTGCTGCAAATAAATGTCTGTTAAAAGTCGCCTTTTATGCGACACAAATGGAGAATTATGCAAAAGCTATAGAAATTTATGAAGACGTTGCTAAAGCCTCATTAGAAAGTTCTTTATTGAAATATAGCGCTAAGGATCACTTCTTTCGCGCCGCTTTGTGTCATTTGTGCGTTGATCAATTGAATGCCCAACACGCATTAGACCGTTACGTTCAGATGTATCCAGCATTTCAGGATTCTAGAGAATATAAACTTATTAGGGCACTAATTGAACAAATAGAAGAGAATAACGTAGATGGATTTACTGATACCCTTAATAATTATGATAGTATATCTCGATTGGACGAGTGGCAAATAAGTCTATTCTTAAGAATCAAAAAACAACTTAATGGCAATCCTAATATATGTTAAAATCGGTTTTTGTTTGGATATTTTTATATAAATTGATATTTTATTTATTGTTATTGTTTAATTTTACAAACTGTGATTTATACGCACAGATCTTCTATTCGTACTAATTTTTTAATGGGATCATTATAGAATATAGTATAGTTAAACGTAGCTTTAATATTTACTAAAAGTTTTTGTTGCAGAGGCTGTTAACTGTTTAGTTAAAGCCATAGAAATATACACTGACATGGGTAAATTTACCATGGCAGCAAAACATCACCAAACAATAGCTGAGTTATATGAAACTGATGCGGTCGATTTGGAAAAAGCTGTCCAACATTACGAACAGGCCGCTGACTACTTTAGAGGCGAAGAAAATAATGCTTCAGCTAATAAATGTTTGTTAAAAGTAGCCCAGTACTCTGCCCAATTGGAGAAATACGAGAAAGCCATTCAAATTTATCAAGATGTAACTACGTCTTCCCTAGAAAATTCTCTGCTGAAGTATAGCGCCAAAGAATACATGTTTAGAGCCGCTCTATGCCATCTTTGCGTAGATGTTCTTAATGCCCAACATGCTTTGGAACGCTATTTGCAACAATATCCGGCATTTCAAGATTCTCGCGAATATAAGTTTATTAAGTCTTTGATCGAGCATATTGAAGAGCAAAATTTAGAAGGATTTACCGACACAGTTAAGGACTATGATGAGATTTCACGTTTAGACCAATGGTTTACCACTATTCTGCTTAAAATTAAGAAGCAATTAAATGACAATCCAGATTTACGTTGAAGGTCTTTTGTCTTAAAATTGTTTCTTGTCACTTATTTAACATCGTTATATTCGATTATTAATCTTTTACTCTAATTCTTCAAATTTTAGATGATTGTTTATCAACTTTAGAATGGGAAATTGTAATGGGCCTAACATTTATTGACATGCCAAGAAATTTTCTCATTTATTATGCTCGTTAAAAATCTTAATTAAGAATAACACCAGTTTTTCATAGCTTTTTTACTTTTATGGCGGTTGTAATGATTTTTTTTTATTACTAGTTAAAATATTAATTCAGTAGAAAAAGCTTAACAATTACGTTAATACATATGTATGTATTTTATTGAATCATAAAGGACGTTTGAGTAAGTTACCAATATATCTTGATAAGATTTAACACCGGTCCTGTAACTGCCTTTAAGTAAATTCCTGAAATGTAGTCAAGATTTTCATTGAATTTTTGTATATTGTGCAACAGGCACTTTTTCGATTTTAGATTATGGTGAATTTCACAATAGATATGTTAATTGAATTTATCGCGTGTGCAAGAAGGATGATATCTTAGACGTTTAAATAAACTATGTATGTTTAGACAAAAAAAAAGATAAGCTATAGTAACTCATTCAACGACATCAATTTGTTGCTGTATATAAAGTCAGGTGGCATCAAATAAAAGTTACATTACAAAAACCTATGTTTTTATTGTTTAAATACACATTCAGACTTTTAGAAAAATTTTTGTGGTTCTGTTCAAAATTATGAAAAAGTTTAATTTAGACTACTTTATCAGGCAAAATTCGAAAAAAAATCTAAATTCATTTTCGAGGTTAACAGCACTTCAAATAATCGTTGACGTTTTCTTATTTCCCAGCGATTTTAACAATCTTCTATAGATTTTCAATAGGATTTAGGTCTGGCGAGTGAATGGAACGAATAAAAAAAATGTAAGGGGCAGGGTCGAAACAGTAAACGAGTTCATTTGTTTTTTTGTCGTGTAATTGAACATTATCATGTCGATTTAATGGGTTTAAAGTTTCTTTGAATACTTTTCCATCTTGGGGGAATTGAAAAAGGAAATATTCAATAAACTGTTAGGCAATAAACAATAACGTTTTTGATGAGCAGTTTATATAAAATATGACGACGATTGCATAAAAAAAAGTGTTCTCGGTTCACTGAAAGCACTTACAGCTCGTTTATTTGTCGTCATGTAAACAACTAAAAGAAACATTAATTACAAAGTCAAAGGAACAAATCTCAGGTATGGAATCGGTGCTGATGGTGGTATTCGTTGGGTTTTTCCAAAGTTTATTACTGTTTAAAACAAAAAAAAAAATTAAATCGTAAATCTTTATTAGTTTACATTTAGTCACGATTGATTACGTGTGTACTGTTTAGTGATAGATTTTTAGATATTTTTCCTGCAAGATATCGAGCAGTTAAACGACGACGAGCATTTCAACAAACCGAAAATATTGTGACGAGTTTGAATAGTGGTCACGGTCAACGCCAGTACACTTCAGGTGGTATAATTACTTTGTTCCGACTTTATGAAAAATACACTGTAAACATCAACAAAATTTATATATGAGTGCGTTGTCGTTTGCTCTTTAATTCACGTTACAATGAATTTTCATACAGGTAAGTGATAATTTTCAATGTTATATATTCATTTTTGTTGGATCTAATATTTTTAAGTAGTATATTTTTCTTGTTAAAACACTTCCTACACAGCGATTCAAGGTCGTTATAATATTTCCATACCAACTTTGGAAATGTTGTCATAAAAATATAGCATATTTTTTAAAAATATTGCTATGTTGTCGCTTATATCAAAAATTCATATTCTTTAGTTTAAAACCATGGACAATCGAACCAACCACTTGGCTAAACCGGTTTATTTTTTTTTTATAAAGGGATTACGGTCAGACAAGTTTGCAGGTCACTGTAAATTGTGTAATGTTCGCTTCTTTGTAATTGTTTATAGTGTCAGAATGAATTTCAATATAAAATTCAATAAATTGGTACTAATTGGGTTTTTTCGACCTTTCGTTCTACTGTGTCATCCTGTTTTTTTTTTTACTTGTATGGTCCAACAGTCTCAGGAAGTATCCTGCTTTAAATATTCTTAATTTCTAAGGCTCAATAAGCGACATGCCTTGTGAGCAATCCAAACAACACACCTTCTTTGTTCATTGCCAGTTGGCAATATTTTCCCTGATAGGGACTTTCTGCCTTCCATTAGAACTTTGACTTTAGATATTTTTTTGCGGTTATTCTGTTGTGTTGTTGAAAATCTTTTCAGATTTTACAAAAATACCATCTCTAGTCATATCATCTGCCATCTTCTCTCCTAGTATTCAATCTCACGCCTCATACAATTCCAGTTTAGATCTCCAGATAACGGGGTGTCAATTAATGCAGTACTATTCTATTTAAATGTTTTGTTGAGAAGGTTTTCGACGACTCATTGTTTCGTGGCAAATTCTAAGACAATTGCGATTTTTCCCTTAGAAGACTATTTCCATTCGTCCTGCAATTCTAGTTTGTACGCTGTCAACTCTACTATACAGTACTGTGCAGTGAAAACTTAAGAATTGGAATAATTATTTAATTTAAAATTCGGGGATTTGTTTATTGAAAAAATGCTCGCATCCGTTAATTTTTATTTTTGGCTGCAGTTTTTAATGGTCAACTTATATACAGGGTGTTTGTTAATTCATGTTACAACGCTCTACCATACGAAGTACAGCTTAAAATAAGGAGAAAACTCCATATAAACATAGATTCGGAAATGCTTCGTTTTCGAGATACAGGGTGTCAAACATTAAGAAAAAGAACATTTTTTTATTTTTTAGCTTCCAAACGGCTTAAGATTTTTTAACCAAATTTGGTGTATGAGTTTATGATATTGGTAGGCTTAATCCAAAAAATTACCAGCTTTAA
>JABRWK010000027.1:356721-367266 GCA_013372445.1 Hypothenemus hampei | reverse complement strand
ATATATATATATACATATATATATAGATATATATATAAAAAAAATTGTAAATTTCCTATCAACAACACGAGTGAAATGTAGGTATATAATTAATGATAAATTTAAAATAAATTTTGTTTTGATATCGTTATATTTGCCACACGTTTTAAACAATTCCTGTCCAATTTTCTAGAAGCATTTATTTAATTAATTAAAATAAGATATTTGCAGGTTACACGCTTTTAACACGATATGATGCGTTGAAGTTTCTGTAATTTACAATATCATTCTATTTTTTTTTCTTCTGTTAATTATAATTTTAAATGATTAAAAAGGAATTTAATGAGAAATAAACAATTCGAAAAAAAAAAATCCGCTGGTGTGTGATGTTTTTTTTTCTTATTTAAACACCAAAAAAAAAAAATGAAAAATGATAAAACACTTGTGACGCCCCGAATTAACATTAGATCTGGATGAAAAAAAAATATGATATGATGTAACAATTTACATTGTTGTGTTATGTTTCAAAATTATAAATATCATTTGTTACAAGTTACATTATATGTTTTAAAGAATCAATTTGTATCATAAAGATTTTATTTAATATTTATACAGAGTGATTCATTAACAATGGAGAATCCGTGAACAAGAGATACTGAAGGTCAAATGATGACCATTGGCCTGAACATGTTGATAGTTTAGGACATATAGGGTGTTAAAGCAATGTTGTATCTTCTCTTCTTTAATAACATTACATTTTTAATTATAATCTAATGTAAATTGCTGACTAGGAATTTTATTCACTTGAGAAATTATAATAAATTGCTCATACAGGGCGCTATCTATATTATTTCTAATATGTATATTGAAGGACGTGTAACATTTTTCTTTGTCAGTAAATTCTTATTTTATTATTTTTTTTTTAATTTAAAATTAATATTTATCTATACGTTTTAAATAATATGAGCATTCTTGATAAGTTGCACTACAAGTAATCGTTTATGAGATTTTGACATTTGAAATCTTTATTTTATTTAATATGTTTCTCATAAGTAATGTCTGAATTGTCCGAGTTTATATAATTTACGTATTGAATTTAATTCTGAGAACAGATTTCATCACCTTATTAATTTCTGGACTTTGTGAACTGCTTACAGCCAGTTTCATTCATTCGGATATTTGGTGAAAATGGAACTATTTCTGTTGTTATTTTATGTAATTTTTGTTTATTGTAATTTTCATGGAAATATACACGTATTTTTAGAATTCAATTATGGATAACAATTATTTAGAAATTGTTAATCAGAGAGTATTTAGGAAAACCTGATTAAATAAAATGAAGATTTCAAATGTCAATATTTTTTAAATAGCCACTCATGGGAAAACTTATAAATCATCTTTTTCATTAAAAAACATAAACAAACATGAATTTTAAATAAAAAAAAAATTACTAACGGACAAAAAAGATACAGGTCCTTGAACGTGTTGAAAGTACATATAAATGATGCTCTGTAGGAGTAAAAGAGCCACGTTAGTAGAATTTTATTGGACTTTCTTATGCAAAAAAACTCTCTAGTTGCCAATTTTCATTAGTTTATATTAAATTTTGCAAAAGTTATTATAGAAAAATTTGAATATCATTTATTTCCTAAACTGTCAACATGTTCGGGCCAATGGTTATCATTTGACCTCTAATATCTTTTGTTCACGGATTCTCCATTGTTAATGAATCACCCTGTAGAGACGAGGGTTGTATGATAAATATGAAAGGAAAGGGCCACAGCTTGTAATTACACATTTTCGACTATTTTGTTTGAAGAAAAATTCCACTCGAACATAGAGTTCCAGTATTTTATTTGGTAAACAAAAATCGTTAAATATGTTTCTGAAAAGAAATTATTTTTATCCTATTGAGTTCTCTTATTCACGGAGGGGATAGAACTAAGACATTACACTTTTCGATTTCTTAACAACTGAGTCTACATATTCAGAATAATTCTTACATGCCTTACTTGGCTGATCCAATAAACTTGGATGCTATCTATTTCCGATTTTTTAGGAATGACAACTTGTCTATTTTCGAGCATAATGGCTTAACATTCATTGAAAATCAATTGATCCTGTATTTATTTGAGTTATGTATCACTCCTGCAAGATATCGAACTAGAAATCATCAATACCTTAACATTAATACGGCGTCGGCTACGTTACAAATGTTAACCAACCTTTTCTTGATAAGTTTTTTAATCATCAGCTCATTAAAGGCTTTTTAACTTTTAATTTCATCTGAATATAATTCTTTATTTCTTCCGAAAGCAAACTTTTGAATATATTGGAAAATGGTTCTCGACCCTGGAACTTGCGAACGATTCCCCTTATCAGGGTTTCCTGTTGCTCCTCGACATCAGGTCATCAAATGCGCCTTCATTCATTATGATAACTTCAATCAACAGAAACTTTTTAAAATGCCAGCCAATTTTTGGAGTTTCTGATCTCAGTATCTGCTTCTCTGATGTCTAGGAGCCAGGTTTAATATTTACGTTTTATTTAATGTCTTCTTATTTACTTTTCAAGAATCTCTTCGATGGAACCAACTCGGAACTGTAAGGAAATGATGGTATCAAAGTTCATAAAACCCAATTGACATTTTAGAATGTAATGGAATAAAAGTATGTCATTTAAATGAAAGTTAAGAAAATTAAAAAAGTAAAGTAGACATTAAGACGTCAGTACTAATAGAGAGAAGAAATTAATTAATTTCTCAGAATTCAGAATCTTTATCGTTTAATTAAAATTTAATCACAAGAAATGCATGATACGAAGAAATTTCTGGATCCGGGAATTTCGATAGTAGTCATCTCCTATCAGCGTGATTTTTTTCAGTTGATATCAATGCATGTGTTTTAAGAATCATGTAAATATTTTGTGCTATGATGAAAATTTAGAAAATACATCAAAATTGATTAAGGTCCACTTTTACATGTTCTGTTTAAACAGCAATTTAAACTTTTAATTATGAATTTTAGGTAAAAATTTACAGTTGACACGTTTTTTTTTTTAATTTTAAAATTATATACAGGGCAAACTAAAATACATTGTAATGCTTTGCAATTTTATTGTAAATAACAAGAGATAAAGTTTGTAATTTTATAACTATCAAAATACAGAGTAGGGAGATGGGTTTTGGGCAGACTTTTCCCGAAATAGCTCTTAAAAATTGATTGAGACAACGATATTTTTCTATTTTATTGATTTGGGGATTTGAGAAATAGCCATTGCCATATAGAGAATTTTGGGTGTGTTTATACGCTATTATTGGTAGTACTCATTTTGAGCCTTTCAGTTAAGAGGCATTATGAGTCTACTATTTGTACTGATCTCTAGTATTTTGGTGAGGATATGGACTCTAAAACTTAGTGTTTCGTCTAATGAAGTCTATACGAATACATTATTTAGTTTATGGTGTTTTTTGCCATAGAAAGACAATAAATTCAATGGATTATATTTGCAAAAAAATAAAGGGATTGTATTTGGCTCTCGTTGATTTTGATTTGCCAAGATAACGCCCATTGTGTCACTTGGATCAAGATGGATTCTTAAATGTTGTGTATAAAAATGTCATTAGTATTTGACACATAATGTTTGAAAAATAGTTCTCGATTTTAACGTCAAGTGTTTCTCTTTTAAGCAAAGTGCTATTAAATTGTTGGAACAAGGTGAAATGTAAAGTATAACATGAAATTTATGGATCGTCCCCCATGCGAGGACTCTTAGAAAGCTTTTTCCATATCTAACAATATAGATTTGGGACGGAATGCGATCTCTGCAAGTCTAGAGACACTTCACTACCACTACTACTCTCCTACTACTAGTGGGCTGTTTCGTGTTTCAGCTTGAATCTATTATGAGTTGTCCAGAATATTATGAGCATTGAATTCTTAAATCTTTTTTTTAATGTTACATTTTCAACTATCATTCCCAAGAAAAATAGAAAAGATAAAGTTTGGATGATTGATAGCTTTTTGTTTATATTGGGAATGACCTTCATTCCTAATCCAAACTATGGGCGACATTTTATATTTTCAGTTCACGGGCATCAACTATCTTGGGATGACATTACCCAATAGACTTGTCTGGACTGTTAGACTATTTGATAGTTTCAATTGTTGGTATTTCAAAACTAGAAAATAATAACTGGATCAATTTTAGAGAAAATTATAATAATTTCAGTTCATTGATACTTATCAATGGCGTCCAAGCAACTTAGCTAAGTTCGCAGTTAGGACATGATATCGCGAGAGTAGATCTCTTTTAAAATCGTGGAATATAAGTGGTTTACAATCTTTACATGTGACTTTATTAGAAAATCCTCGTAATTGTTTACTCATAGTTAATAGGGAATAAGAATTTTGTAGAAATAATGTAATTTCCGCGATGATAAGCGAATAAAAGGATGTGTTGTTATTTAAATAATTGGACCATATGATTGTTTAAATTTTTATTTATATTATGAAATTTAAAAAATCAAATAATAATATTTAACATAGGTTATCAATAGTATTACGATTGATTTGTCACGGTGTCCCCAGAAGATTATATTCGTAGAATAGCAGGAACTACGTTCCTCCGAAATCTTTTGCGCGCAATCAAAAATCTAAAATATATATATTTAAATTTAGCACGTGCCCTGTAGCGACATTTCTCTTGGTTATATCAAATTTAACCACTACATTACTCTAGTTCCGATAGAGATATATCAGGTTCAAGGTTCAAATGGATCATTCGAAACAGAAATGCTAAGAAATGGTGGGGTAAAGTTTATGTTTAAGAGAGAAATTCCCAGCACCGTTTTAAAACATTTTGTAAATAAGTTGCGTGTGCTATTATCCGTAATTTTTTTCAAACAATGGCTCGGATTCTGCTAGTGGCCCTCGCGATCATTATAGTTTTCAATGGTGTAGTTTTAGCAGGATTATTTCCTGTCTCACTTTATTTTAGACCGATCTCGCAAATACAAGAAAATAGTGTCCATGCAGAAAGTGAGGAAATCGATTCGGGCGGAACAATAAGTGATTTTACTGCTCTTCGAATAGAGTATATTAAAAATCAAATATTGAAAAAGTTACGACTTAAGGAAAAACCACAAATCACTATGTCCGATTTACCAAAGCCGGTTAAAGAAAATGATAGATTTCTCTCTGATCAGGATATGGTTCTTGGCAGTAGCTACGACGATGACTTTTATGGGAAAACTACTCGCGTTATTGTGCTTCCATATGAAGGTAAAGGACAATTTTCTTCAACGTTTTTTTAAAAAATTCCATCACGACATCACATTTTGAGTAGACAATTTAAGATTATATTCATTTAAACTGTGCGTGATCAGATTAGTACTAGAAAACGACCATGTCCCTATTAAAAATTTCAAAAATTTCATTTTCAATTCAATCATAAAAAAGTTAGCTCTCTAATTTCTTTTTTCTCAATTTCAGACACAAAAATTAGCCACAAAAAGGGGCAAACACCACTGAAATGACTTCAATTATTGTTTTTTGAAAATATAAACAGTTTTATTTGACCAAAAATTGATAGTTATAAATTTCTTTTCAACCTTGTCATTTGGCTTAAAGTTGTGCGAATAAAATCTTTTTTGCAAATTTAGTTTTTGCGCATAAATGAGAACTGCGCAGAAAAGATCAGTTATGGAATTTTTAAATGTTTTTATTAAAATTGAATTAATTAATTTAATAACGAGCAATTTTTCTTATTTTTCGATTGCGTTTGAGAAATGAAATTGTTCAAAATTGAATGAATAACATGTTGAACGATGAAATTCACAAAATATTTAAAAATAATGAATTTCAAATAACCAAAAACCATAGTAATTCCATCCAAAAAGAAAATGTCACATACGTATATTGTGTTAATGCAATATTTAAGACGTTGCAGAAGAGATTAAGTTTATTGGTTCACTAACCTTGATTTATTAAAAATAATACATTCCATTTTTATCGAAATTAAATATTTTTCTTCTTAAATCATTGTAGCACCTTTAAGAATTTTACAAAACGTGTTTGAGAAAAATATTTAGAGGTATAGAGGTTAGTTATTTTTAGATCAGAATGGCAGGATCTCAAGTAATTAAAGAGTAAAAATGTCGTTTTTTTAATCTTTTTTAATTTGACATTTAGCCATTGCTGAGATAAATGTTATTTAAAAATATGTTTGTAGAAAAATTTATTTCAATCGTAGGTACAATTGTAGTTCATTAACCAATCAAATACATATTCTTTTGCCTCATATCGGTGCGCTATCTTATATAAAAGCAATAAATAGGTCTATGTCTTTGCGACTTCGATATGATCCAGATTTATGTTTAATAAACTTTCGTCGAGATATACACATGTACAAGAAATCAACGTAAACAACGTATACTAAGTATACCAAGTAATCAACATAAAATATTGCAGAGATTCTCATTTAACCTTTGGAATGGAGACACTTGTTGATAGTCAGTTGACATTTACTTTTGGCACATTGTCATACATAGTTTTATATATTAGATGTTTCTCTTATCTTCAGATGAAGCTCGTTGCCTTAGAAAAGTCAATTATCCCTCAGCATGCGTCCCTTTCCAGATGCCAAATGACATACATAGTTCTGATGTTAGTGCTGCCTTGTTATGGTTTCACAAGAAACCGGATTTAATGGATGCTCACAATCAGACATTCATCATTTATGAAGTGGCCCACTGGGATACGAATAAGAGTTTTCAGAAGACCAATCCGATTGCAATTAGAGATACGAATGTTAAAGGTTAGTATTGTTATTGGTGAAATGGAATGTCCATTGATTATTGGAACAATTTCAGAAGATTGGCTGGAAGTGGATATAACTTATGTCGTGAAGAATTGGTTAGAGTATCAAGATTCTCCTGTCCACGCGGTAAATGTCATATGCAAAACATGTGGAGTGGATAAATCGCAGTCTCCCATATCTTTTACGGGAGATTTAAAACCTTTTTTAATAATTTACACTCACTCGCAGCAAAGAAGGTAGTGTTTTGTTATAGAAAAAATTAAATTAGAATCTTAAGGTTATTCATGACCAACAGGTCGTTGTTACATAGACGCCGAAAGCGTTCAGCAGAATGTAAAGATTCTCCAAACGAGTGCTGCAGGGAACGGTTGTACATCTCCTTTGCAGAAATCGGATGGAACGACTGGATCATTAAACCTGATGGTTATAACGCTTATTTTTGCAGGGGATCCTGCACCTCTCCTTTAGCAATTATGAACAGTGCTACTACCCATAACAGCATATTACAAGTGAGTTTAACCAAAATACATAACCATTAAGGTACTAAATTTTTGTTTCATTTTTTCCAGAAAGTTATGGGTAGAAGTAATCAAAGGGGATCAAGACCTGAATTAACACCGTGTTGTGCGGCGACTCAATTTCAACCTCTCAATTTAATATATATGGATGGCAATAAAACGTTGACGACTAAAATGTTGTCAAATATGATCGTTGAAACTTGCGGTTGTATGTAGTTTTTGATTTAAACTCACAATCGAATTGTTAAAAAGCATCTAAGATGGCTAATACATAGTTCTGAGAAAGCTTCTTTCAATATAATATAGGATGTTCCTAAATATCATCTCAATACTGAAAAAGGTGTGAGTATATGAATGAAAGTTTCTACATGAATTCTGAATTTTCGTATGGATATTTGGAGTTTCATTTGTAAAAATATTAAGACCCTGTACCTCAACTACAAAGTAATTTAAGTCACATGTGTCTGTTATAATACAAGCCTTCTTTAGTACTGATGTGACGTAAAGAATCGCAAAGTATATTAAAAAAAGAGAACTCAAGAAGTTCAATTTCAATCTATTGAGATTCTAATAAATTGCAAGTTCTTTGCTGCTCTTTAAATTTATGGAAAGAAAATTTAATGAAACAACATTGATTGGTGGTTATTTAGTACCACATAATTAAATTATAATTATAAATTATAATTATTAATTATATTATTCAGTATTTTTATTAAATTTGTAATATTTCTAATTTTTAATTACGTAGGTAAAAGCGACATTTGAACATTGGCTGGTCCAATCAAAGTTGTTTAGCCAAATATTTAGATTAATTTATCAATATTCGTGCTGGCATGACACAATATTGTTGAAGAAAAAAAAATGTTATTATTAATTTTTTTTTTTTTTTAATATAAGTTTCTTGTATATAAATATTAACTGTAAGATTTTTACCTAATAGTTTTAGGATTTGTTTCTATTGAACTGCCGCCGATTGTTTAATATATGTACACTTTTCGAATGTATTTATTTATTTAATTTATTGTTTTTTTTTATTTTATTATTTAATGTCAATTGGATTTATTAATGTTAAAAATGCAACTAAAAGTGTATATGTATGCAATTAATTAGACATTATTGTGTTCCAATGCTATTATTATGTGTGATATGTAATTTAAGGCTTCTTGGTTATTTATCTAAAATAATTTATAAAATTATTACTCTTTATATTAAAGTACTTTTTAAAATTATATATTCTTTTTATTAAATTATATTGTCTTTTTTAAATGGACTCATTTTAATATTTCTCATATAAAAACATGTACGTACTTCCTCTGATATTCATTACAATTCTGCACATGTTTAGCCTAACCTATAAATCAATTTCGTTGCCAACATCAGACTCCATCCACCTAATAAGTGTTTTCCAGCAGCAGTCCACAACCAGTCAACGTCATGTTGATTGGTCCAAAATAGTTTGCAAACCATCTTAGACCAATAAGCATGACTGGTTGTGGATTGCTGCTGGAAAACACCTAATATTGACTATAAACATTACATTCAATACGGCACATTGACAACCAATCATGATTCATTGTTGATCATCTACAGGCACAATGAAATTATCAATCTCCTTTTGTTCAATCGTGTCTCAGATTTGCCACATACATTGATAAAAATATTTGCAAACTTGTTTTAAATATTCTTGGATGATTTAAAAACCTTCCTAAGTTCCATATGTTCCAATCCATATGTTATGGATTTAGGTCCAGAGATCGTGAAGGCTACGATAAAATGTTACAGTGTTCATACTCCTATAGTAATCATGTTGTATGTGAAAAGATTAAGTCAATAAATATAGAATACTGCCTAAAAATAGAAATATCCAAGATAGAAGCTGAGAGAGTAGAGATAGTTTTAATCGGGATAAAACCCAAAAAAGGAAGTACAATTAGTTCAAGTAGTTCAGAAAAAATGTTAGGGAAGGGACTCAGATCAAGTTCGAGTACATTACATTTGTTTTAAGAACGACAATTCTTGTAACGTGAGATGAGCAATTCCGCAAAGCGACCACTGTTTCTAAAAATTGGCACGTAGATAATAAGTTTACGACCTTGCCCGCCCAAGCAATCAATAACTCTTTGAGTGGAATAATTCCAAATGAGGATTCTTGGCTTGATCTAACTAGATACATACAGAAAGTTCATAACCCATGGCTTGATTTTTTAAAGCTATGAACAGTATTTTGTGGTTTCCTGTCACATATTAATCCTTATTGTTCACACACCCGTAGCAAATAATTAAGTGCATATGGAGTCCAATTGACCTAATACGACTCTCAATTTAGAACTGTAAGTTTTTTGGAAACATGTTTGAAATGTTTTTTATATTTTTATTAAACTTTAAGGATGTCAAATGAGGTTCAAAAAAAATTACGTCGTCAAAAAACGTGGTTGAAATAGTCGATCGAAGTAGGTACTTTTTTATTAAGGAAGAATGTATAATTATTAGTTTCAGGAAAAATCTTTTCAGGGTGTTGTGTTTAAACATCTATACTTTAAGAGAAAAATATTCAATTTCGTGGGTTTTTCAAAAAGTATATAATAATCTGAATCCACTCTGCACTCACGGCAGCTACAGATGGTTATCACGGGTACATTGAAATGATCTCACAACTGGTCATGCTCTCCACTTCTAGAAAGAGGATGACTATTTATTATTTATAAAAATTTCAACACGTGGACCATTTTCGTTCATTGCTATACAGGGTGTTTCCTAATTACGTGTAAAAAAATGTAAGGACATAATCCACGATTAATTTTAGATAGAAAATGTCTAATAAACATATCGTTGCCTCAGAATTATTTTGTTCTAAAGCACATTGTTGTACTGTGGATATATCACAAAATAATTCTAGGGGGACGATGTGTCCCCAAATGCTTTGTTTACAAAATACAGGGTGTTGAATGAATTAAATAACCATTTTTCTTGAATATTACATGTTTACTACACATTCGCATGCTAAACTTCAAGTATCCAATTTGAACAGTTTCAAATATATTTAAGAAAAACGGGTTTTTTTGGTTCTATCAACACCCTGTATTTTGAGAACAAAGCATTTGGGAACATATGTCCATTAGACATTTTCCATCTAAAATTAATCGAGGATTACGTCCATACATTTTTTTACACGTAGTTAGTTAAACACCCCGCATAAGTTTGAATAAAATTTTGGGATCACAGTGAGCCC
>JABRWK010000027.1:205808-345219 GCA_013372445.1 Hypothenemus hampei | reverse complement strand
CGTATTGTAATTGCTTATTATTTTGTCACGCTATAATTAACATTGTCACTGGACGTGTATATAATGTATCGTACACAAGGTAAACGATATAATTTTTTTTCGTCATGGTAAATCGTTTATTTTTTAAAAATCGTTGAACTGTGAGAAGCCTCTATATGGAGCTCTAGACGAACTTCCGTAAAAAAAAACATGCATTTTGTATACATAATAATATAAATAAATGTATTTCTGTTGTTACATTTTCTTTATTCAATAACCGTTCAAGCTGATTGACCAAAATCATCAGCGGAAATGATTATGTTTGTTATTCTTACTTAGCCTACACTTTTTAGTTTCCTACACTATAGGTGGGTGTGTCTTTGATTGCAATCAGTTAATAAAACTTATAGTGGTCCATGAATATATATTTTAGTATGTATCATATCCCAATTACTGGTAACATTTTAAACGTCGATAAAGGTATGTACACATGTGTTACTACATTACTGAAGAAATCATAGATCACTACTCATAAAATCGCATTGTTAAAAGGTGAAGGTCGCTAAAGAGCTACTTATTCTTCATGATAAACAGCAGGTAATTGTAGATAATTAACATTTTCCTTCCACATTGAGATATTGACTTTTTACTTCCAGTTTTGCGGAAGAACCGTTCGAGTAAATATCGCACGGAAAGTCTTTTAAAACTATGTATCGACTGATGATTTTATTACTGCTATTTATGACCAGTTCAGCGGACCCAAGATCTCCTAGGATTTATAATGTTCTCATAACTTCCAAAAAGAATTTATCTCCAAGTCATGCTCAACCAGTCTACGAGCCTGTCTTAAGAACCACTTCTATAGGCTATGCTTTCCCTTCGTGGGCCTATTCATCTTTCTTACAATCAGTGCCTAATGCTTACGTAAGTATCTTCAATTATTAATAAACTAGATGCAAATTACATCTTTGCTCCATAATATTTACCATAACAACTAACGCACTATTCTACAAATTAATATAACTCACAGAATTGTTGTGATTGTTGATTGACGAACTCTCTCATAGTGTTTCATTTTCTGAAAAATATCCTCAAAAATCTTTATTTTATATGTTGTAAATTTTATGTTCGAATATCTTCTATCTATTTCGTTCTTAAATTTTCGGCAGCATTTCTTCATAGTTGAAACAAAACCTCGAGTTGGTCAAAATTTTAAAGTCACTATGAAATGTAAATGAAAGGCATTGATCAGAACTGCAAACCATTAATTTTCCAAAATTTCAGCTGAACGATTATAATTAAGTCAATTTAAGACTAACTTGATTAAAGATCAATTTCACTTGAATAAGCCTCATATTATTTATTTTAGTTGAACCCAACATATTCAGGGTACAGCAGAATCGGCGGCACACTTATCAAGCAAAATGAGGAAATTAGTTTAAATAATGGCACTTTGCCTGTGGTAATTGAAAAACATACCTCACATAACAATATAAATTAATCCAAGGACTTTTAGGAAGCTATTCAAATAGATAAAAGTCCAAATCTTGAGTCTACAGAATTATTTAATCATGAAGATCCCAATGAATCTGTAGGACATTTTATAAGGCCCTTGCGACCCTTTCCATTTAATTTCGGTAAATATGTTCCAAAAGATGATAGTGATGAGGAAGAAGTCTCAAAAAATGTGCCTTCATACTCTGAGGAAGAAACTGATCCTAAGAAAGTTATTGCCAACTTACGGAGAAATCCTGAGATTCCTGATGTGCCTCCACCACCATTACCAGTCAGAAATCCGTCAAAACAACAAGAATAATACTAGTAGAAAGGATTTGTCTGTAGGGATTTTAGAGAAAATGGTAACTGTTTTTCTAATATTGGAAAAGATCCATCTTTAAAATGTGCTTTTAAATATTATTTATACAAGTAAGGACTTTAGATTTTGTTAAAAATATTCTGCAACATATGATTATAATTTTTCATTATTTTATTATTGACTTACCTTGTATTATCATAAAATAAACGATCATTTTTTGTAAATAAATCTGTATTACTTAAAAATAAACTTTTTACACAAGAAGTTAGGTGTATTTATGAATCACATTCAGGAATTCTATTGGCTTCCGGCAAGTCGGCATTGAACTTGGTGACAACCTCTTTCAATGTTATATTCCCACTCACTTTCAAAAGTTTATTTCGAGATTTATGACCCTAAAAATAAATTTTCATAACTTTTGTTACTTAAAGAATCAGCAGATTTACTCTTGCAAGTGAAATTGAGCTTGATTTTAAGCCTAGAAATGCAGAGATATACTTGATTAACTCGATGTTTGCTGAACCTTCAACTGGAGGCGCGTTAATTTGTATACTTATACCTTCACTGCTAACATCTATAAACGAATATTAAATATTCAATAAATGATAATAAAAAAACATTAATGGCAATCCAAGAATTTAAAGAACACTAGGTAATAATATTCATAAACTACAGTATAGTTTCTCTTTGCGGACATCTCTATTAAACGGACACCGTGTTGGAAATGGGCCAAAAAAATCTTTAATGTTAAAATTTCTCTCTAAAGCTGACATTTCTATTAACACTAAACATACCACGACCGGTCATTTAACCGTTCTGGGTACAGTAGGCATACGCAGAAAAGAAGAATCGGTAGGTTTAGTGTTAAGCGGACATATATTCGGCGACCAGAGATCTTAAGAGTACACTGTATATTCAAATACATATTTATATTTGTTGAAGTAACCTGTTACAGCATTCTGTTTTGCACCTGGTTTGCAATATACTTCTATCAGAATATTGTTATCCGCATCAATTCTTATAGGACTCTTGAACTTAAAAAAGCCACAGTTGAAATTTTGAATTTGAATTAATTAAGTTACTCACTGTATTTTTGGTTGTTTCAGTCGGTTTCTTACTTTTAGGTTTCTTGGGCATTTTAAAATTTTCAGTAGAAAGAAGCCTCTTTAGCAATGCAAACTTAGCTCTATCTACAAACATTTAATTTTAATACCATTTATTTTTTTTTCGTTAAATCATTAAAAGTACGTTCAATTATTTAAAAATTAAAATATTGAGGTTATATACATTGTCAATGTCAAATGAGACTGAGCGAGTTCGGCATTGACATCTTGGAGCCTCCACGATGTATTCTACTTGTCGCTCACGTGATGACAAATCCTACAAGATGTCACTGATCACGTGAGCGACAGGTAGAAAACAGCGCGGAGGCTCCAACATGTCAATGCCGAACTCGTCTATTGTATCAATTTGGATTAGAAAAATTTTCTTCTCTATCTTTTTTAAGTAAAAAAGGTACACCTTGTTGAAGTCGCTAGAAGGACGATTTCCGAGAAAAATGCATCAAAAACTGTTGATGCATTATTTTCAAAAGAGCAAAGCACGAAAAATTGCTCTCTTAACTGTTTCAAAGCGACCCGAATGCGTTCTGAACTTTGAATCGTCAAAAAGTACCTATCTTTCAGATAATACAAAAATCCATTGACATCTGAAAGATAACTAGATAGTTTTTCCAGGCGCTGAAAAAATAGACACTTTCTGTTATGACATCAAAAACTTAGACCGTTTATGATCTATCATTGAAAAGATAGTCAATTTATAGAACCGCTCTAAACAAATACATAGTTTATAAACTTGTACTTGATAGTTAGTTTTTTTTAGGACCCGTTATATATAGGTTTTAAGATGTCAATAATGCCAATGAAGATTTGGCAACAATGCTTTATTTTGACATTTCGGATCTTTAAGAGGTTATGAAATAACTTAAAAGTCTTTCTAGATTATTTTTGTTATAAATTTATATTGTTGAAAACATTTTTTTCTTTTAGTGAATATGCCTAAAAAGTTCGCAACTGAAAATAGTAAGGCAGTTGTCGCTAGAGAAAGAAAAAAAGCAGCAAAAGAATCCGAAACTCAAAGAAAAGAAAAAGAATTGGAAGATGCCAAGTGGAGAGATGAAGATAAACAAATACTTAAAAAACAACAGAGAAAGGCAAAACAATACATTTTAATTGATAAACTAACAAATAATAAATAAAATATTTGCACTAGGAAGCTGATGAGAAGAAACGACAAGAACAATTGCAAAGAAAAGCTGAGGCAAAAGCTTTGCTTGAAAAAGAAATGAGTTCCCTTAAAGCTACGAAAGCTCCTCCACCTGAAAAAGTAACTAGAGCTCAAATTCAAGCCAGAAATCATGAAGTATCAAAAAGCAAAGATTCTGAAAAGGTGGAGACTCATTTGGACGCTCCCTTAGTGGAAAATGTTAATAGATTGCAAATTGATGGTGAAGAAGCAAGAAATATAGATGAAGCTATTCAAATATTAGGGTATCGTATTTTTCTTTTATCGCACTTTTAAAATATCAATCATTTTTAGTGGTACTCCTGATAATGCTGACAACCATCCTGAAAAAAGATTGAAGGCTGCATATGCAGCATATGAAGAAGAAAAATTGAAAGAACTGAAATTAGAACATCCAACTTTAAGGTTATCGCAACTGAAGCAAATGATTTTTAAAGCGTGGCAAAAGGCTCCTGAAAATCCCTTGAATAAGGTTTAATAAAAAAAACTAATTGTTGTAGCGCCTGCGCTTTATAGCAAATTGTCTAACACTTTTATATCGTATTGTATAGTCTGTCTTTATAAATTTTTGCAACATTCTACCACATATTCCTTGAAACAAATTTAATCAATTTTATTTTAGTTCAAAATTGCTTAGTTTGAGTGCTAGAGATTTACAAAATTTTATTTTTTAAATTGTTTTTTTGTTATAAATTTAGTAAGTCTTATGCAATTTGGCTAGAATATGATATCATTAAATTACAAAGTATTTATGATATAAAAAAAAGTGGCAATAAAATTACGATTGATGGTATTCCATGAATATGGATTTCGGATTTTTGATATTTAACCATTTCAAATTTCTATGTTCCTAGATAGAAAGGTTTATGAATGCAACATTTTACCTGGAAAACTTTATCTACTACAAAAAAAAAGTAAGTCATAAAAAAAACTTACGAGTATTATTGCCATCACGGTTTCTTCGTAATGCGACTTTTAAATTATTTGAGTGTTTTAAAGACCTTTTTAGGGACAGACTAAATATTTAATAATTGATTGATTGTACATTCGATGGAATTTTTTGTAATGAAATTATTGTTGAATTATATACAAGCAAATAGCCTAGACTTTTATTTACACTCATTTACTATCATGCTAAAAATTGCTTTCAATGAATACGTTCTCGAAGACGTAGTGTTAATACTTTATTATTTATAATTATTGATTGCTCAGTCTGATCCTTTAATAACAGTAGATTAACACTTGTCAAGAGATAATGAAGGAGACTATTATAAGTGAAACGATGTAAAATATTTGTTAGTCTATTCAGTTTTGACACAAAATAATTTAATTCGTCATGTATTTGAGTTTCTTGTTGGTTGGCTTACTAGCTTTTAGTATGTATCAGTAAAATTCTATGTATACGTATTTGAATTAAAATTATATTTTTAGCAAGTGCCGACGTTAATCCACAAGACGTTTCCTATATTTTGTATTCTAGAAACAATCCGAATGGTATTGTCTCGCGTTCAAATGAAGATCCTCAAGCTTTACTTAAAATTTTCAATCCAAATTTACCTACAGTAGTACTAGTCCACGGATGGCAAGACAACTATGAGGCAAATTCAAACACCTTTGTTCGAGATGCCATTTTTTCTAAAACTAATGCCAATGTCGTTAAAATTGATTGGGAACCATTGTCCACTCAAGGGTATCCAAATTTCCAATTTGTTTTGAATGTTAATTACAATTAAATAACATATTAAAGATACTTTAGTGCACGAGACGCAGTACCTTCAATTGGACGTCTAGCATCTGTATTATTACAAAGATTTTCTTTAGAATTTGGTTATTCTTTGGCAAATGTAACTTTAGTAGGTTTCTCATTGGGTGCCCATGTGTCTGGTAACATTGGCAAAGTCCTTGGTGGACAAATAGGTAGAATTATAGCTTTAGATCCCGCTGGGCCCTTTATAAGTTCCTCTGATATTGACTATAGTCTACATCCGACTGATGCAGTTTATGTTCAAGTAGGAAATTTATATTTATAAAAAGAAGTTCATTTGATGTTTTTAGGTTATTCACACCAATGCAGGTGGTTTAGGAATGGTAGATGCAGTGGGTCATGCTGATTTTTACCCAAATGGAGGTGCGCGACAACCTGGTTGTGGTCTAGATATACTTGGTAGTTGTGCTCATAACAGAGCTTGGGAATATTTTGCCGAATCTGTTGTGGGAAATAATTTTGTGGCTACCAGTTGCGACTCTTGGGAAAATTTGCAAGCTGGTCGTTGCAGTGGTGAAACTGTCCTTATGGGTGGTTTAAGAACCCTTGATACCAGGTATTTTTGGAATCCTGAATATAGGTTTTCATTTGATTTTCTTTTATGTACTTAGAGCTACAGGCTTATTCTTTTTACAAACCAACAATGCATCCCCATATGGACGAGGTTAAGATTGTTGAATCAAACTAATAAATGCTCTATAGAGAATATTTTATTTGTCTTTTTTTAAAGCACATATTTATCCTTTCGCAAATGGTGAGTTACTGTTAGTTCTTAGAAAATACTGGCCTTCTGTCCTGGAAAAAAAATTTTTTTGATTTAAGTTTTCAAAATCATGTTGCTTACGCTCTGGTAACAGGATAAGCTCCTAATAAAATCTCAGTGTTTCCTTCGCAAGCTCCTGTTAAAAACTGCAAATAGTTAGAACAGAGTCTAGATAGAAATTTGTTATTGTTGACGCTTTCAGCGTAGTAAGCGTAGGATCTACTATGAGCACATGATCCACCTATATCTACACCGCATCCAGGCTGAATGGTGCCACCATTAGGGTAATAGTCTACATGTCCCATTCGAATTGCGTAACCTAGTATGCCAGCGTTAGTATGAATTACTTCAACATATTGACCGTCTGTTGGGTCCAAGCGGTTGTCAATGTTACTAGAAGAAAATAGAGGTCCTGCAGGATCCAGCCCTATAATTGTGTTTATTTGACTTGAGGCTTTAGCTCCGGTGTTTCCTGAAGTGATCTATATTTACAAGATATATTCAATTTTAAAAACTTATTTACCAGCAATGTGTGCTCCAAGTGAATGACCAACAAGTGTAATTCTGCCGAGTGAATATCCAACTTCATTGTTTAATGTAATCAAAAAATCTCCTATGAAATTTCCTACAGCCAATACAGAAGCTTGGGCACTAATATAATTTTTGGCTGCAATTGGAGACCAGTCCACAACAATAACGTTGACATTTCTACTCTGAAAAAGTGCTGTTCTGATTTTTTTATTTACAGCTGAAATATTGGAATTCTTCCATCCATGAATGATCACCACAGTATCTCTGTTTAAACTAAACGTTGTCAATTTTGTGATGTTGTTTGCTTGACTAGCCTTTAAGGAAATTCCTATTTTAAAAGTTTTCATTTAAGTAGTCTGCAGGAAATTTATCATAATTAGTTACCAGTAAGATCATCTGGAGTATATATGAAGAAAGTTATGTCATCCTCTGTAACAGCTAGGACAGGTTCAAATTCTGCAGTTTCAAAATCTTCAATTTCAAACAAACCATCGTCTCTTTCGAAGATCAAGTACCTTGGATTGTTGATTAAATCAGATATTTCGACAGTGTTCAGCAGAGATACTAAAAGTTTCGGTGAATTTAAAATATGTGGCCAAAGTTTGTTAAAGGATTTTTACCTGATTTGGCCTGAGTTCCTGCAAGAACCGCTACAAGGAGCCACGTCAGAGTTTTCATCGTTGACACATTATTGTTTAAAAATCCTTTTGATATTTATATTTTTTACAAAAAATTATTTGATAAGACTATCACCAGAATCATGCAATAATTTTTAAGAGTCCAATAAGAGGATTCATTGTATTAAGAGTACATTGTATATTTTCAAGTAGCTACCTATTGTATCTATTTTCGCGTATTTGTAAGTATTTTAACAATAATACGAGGGGGTATTGATATTGATATAGCTGATCTCAATTATTTAAAACATAACAAAACAATTACATTTCTATTTCAACAGAATAATTAGATATTTCAACAGAAGCGACTTAGTTGATAACGAGAGTACCCCCCACAGACCGGCTTGTGTAGGTGAATGCATTTTAATATCACAAATAAAATTTTGAAGTAGAAAATTTCCAAATTGTAGGCTGTATCTACATTACATGTCATTCTACCTATTAGTGCCCCTTTCTTAACAAACCCTCATCCATTGTTTGAGAATTTCTCGCAGGGGATGTACATATGTATATTTGTTAGATTTTTTTGATAAGGCTTATTATGATATAAATGACCCTATCTTGACTTGACAGACGTTGAGTTACGCACGTTTTTCTCAAGGGTCTCGTTATCATTATGTTGAGCTCGTTATTCGAAATAATACAGGAAATGAAACACAAAAAAATGTTTTCAGCGTTTATTGAAAGCAAATAACTGATGACATCAGATTAACCTCTTGCAAAAGGTGATCTGCTATTGGTAATTAAATAGTATTCTCCATTGTCCCTGTAAATAAATAATTTAAAGACGTTATTTTCAAGAAAAACTAAATTATCTTTACCTGGGTTGACGAACTGGATATCCTCCCATGTTTCCAGATGTATTTTGGTTGCATTGATTATTCTGATAATTACGGTAAGTGCTGCAAAGTCTGGCAATGAAGTTGTTATCAAACAGACTTTCCCCGTAATAATAATAAGCTCTGCTATGAGCACAACTGCCCACCAAATCCAAGCCGCATCCAGGTTGGGAGCTACCTCCGTTCGGATAATAATCCACATGTCCCATTCTAATTCCGAAACCTAAAAATCCATCGTTTGTGTGGATGACTTCCACAAATCTCCCGTCGGTTGGATCCAATCGATTATTTATATTTCCTTGCGTGAATAGTGGACCTGCTGGATCTAGACCAATAATGTGTTGTATTAAGCCGCGTGTTCTTGCTCCAATATTTCCTAGAATGTAATTTGTTGAATTTCTAATAGATAAAATAGCATTCATTTTACCAGAAACGTGAGCACCTAGCGAGTGCCCTACAACAGTAACGTCTTGAAGGCGATGATTGACCTCACGATCCAATCTCAACAAGAAATCTCCTATGTAGTTTCCTACAGCCAATACAGAACCTTGAGCGCTAAGATAATTCCTATTTGCTATTGGACTCCAATCTGCTACTATGACATTGACATTGTTGTGTATCAAAACAGCATTTTTGATTCTATCATTGACGGCAGATTCAAAGTTGTTGTTCCATCCATGGACTACCAACAAAGTAGGTCTATGGATATTAAATCCAGTCAAGCGGACGATGTTGTGTAATTGACTTTCTCGAATTTGAAATCCTAAACAAAAGTTTAAATAAAAATTCAAGTTTGAGTTGAATGGTCCTTAGTACCTGCCAAGGGATTTTCTGGAGTATAAATGTAAAATGATATATCGTTTTCAGTGGCAAATAAAGTTATATTGGCTGATTCAGCTTCGAAATCTTCTACTTCTATCAAACCATCTTGATTTTCCCAGAGAATGTATCTGGAGCTATTGTAATGCTCTGGGGTAAGTTCAGCCTGGTTGAGTACGAAGGCTGTAAATTTTTAAGTTTTAGTTAAAGGTTAAAGAAATATCAATAATTACCAGAATTCGCAAAGCTGAAAACGGAGATGAGTGCAATTAAAATTAGCTTGGACATTATTGGTGTTTGTACTAGATCATTTTTGGAATTTTTCATTTTTATAATTTTCCCTCCGTTTGATAAGATTAATTTGGCCACTTGTGGTTGGTCAAAAAAAATTCTAACAATGCTTCTAGCATCATATGTTGTTTATTTATTTAGGATTAATTAGAAAAGGTTTTTTCGTATCACGAATACGAAAGTATCTCCTGATCCACTTCAGATTACAAAATCTTTTAAAGTCAAATTTGATATTCAAACATTTATATTTCATTAGGACGTATGTAGAGTATACGCTATGTTCGTTCTAAGAAAAGGGAATTTTCAATGAAGGCAACGTCGCCAAAATAAGGAAAAAAGGAGAAAATGTTATTCGTTCAAAGCAATCAACACTTCACATGTTTCAAAGGGACTTCTTTGATAAAATTCCAATTTCAAAAGTATAAATCATTAATAAGAGCGTTTTTCAAATGAGTGATTTCTCTGAATTGTAGATATTCAGATAACAATTATTTTATTTATATTGTAATTTATAGATATTATATTTAAAAAATCAATCAATAATTTCAATCGCGTGAGGAGCAATTGAGTTCGTTTTCAAATAAAAAGTGTCATGAACCCTAATTATAGACACAATCTATTTAAATCTACCAATATTCATTTATGCAACTATAGTAATCTTATTTATATAGTCCCACAATCATTTTTAAGCCATTTTACATTATGTATTATCCTTCCAATTAGAGCATCGTTTTACAATGATGTTTCCAGAATACAACATGGTATTGTCAGAATTTTTATTGAGAACAAGACACAGTAATACTTTCTTTTATATCCAAGTCGAACATAATCTAAATGCGACGGTACTAGTACTCTGGAACAATGTAATTGCAGAGCAACTTTTCATATATGGTTTGATGAAACCAGAGAAAAACTCCAAATTTCCATGGATATTTATCAATAGTTGGAATCTGAGTGGCTGCAGTTGATGAAGTGACAGGTAGAAGTAACGGCTGTCAATTAATTTGCTATCAAGCTATTTTGCTAAACTTTTAGATTATACTCCCAACTCTAAAACAATTTTATCAATTTTTTCTAGTTTTTAATAATGTTAACAAAATAGATAATTTTTAGTGCATGGAAATTTTATTTCCAAAAACAAAGAAAAGCAAAAAATATGTAGAAAATAGATGATAGAATAGAAAGAAATAGATAATAGATAGTTCAACCAAATTCAGTGATTGAATAGTAGAATTGAACGATCTATTATCACCCTAAGTTATACAATAAAAATCATATTTAAAATTAACATGTCAATTTAATAATTAAAGAAAGTAATGTTTCTAAAAATAATTATCTAAATTAATATTAAGTACACATACTTAAGTAAATCTCAAGTAAATTAAATATAATTTTCCATATGTATATTGGCAGTTTGGCTATAGAGCATTTACAGAAGTATAGAAACCCTATGTGTTGTTGGATTTTTTTTTAGACACAACCATCACCAGATATACGATTTTTCCAGTTGAAGGTGAGATTTTGAACTCATTCATGAGGTGTTGGGTGAATAAATTCTTCTAACTTTGAACTACATATCTGTATTCATTTTCTCCATCGTTGATTGATACTGAAAACATGTACAGTGTATGTAAAATCAGCATGTGTAAACTACGCGCTTATATGTCTAAATATAAATTTTGCATTGTTTACCTAGAGTATCTTCCTTAGCAAAGCTGCACGCTAATCGGTAAGAGAAGGACACTAAAGATCAGCACTGTTTGTTCATATTAACAAACTTTGTGTTTGGCGGAAATTCAAAGTCCTGTAAGAAAGTTTGAAGTTTCTGTACTCAGGTCTGTTGAACCATTTAATGAGATCATTTAACTGCTTCTGTACAATAGCTTTCCATTGCCATTTCTTCTTTTGAGATTCCGGGTACCTTGCTGTAAAATAACGTACTACTCTGGAAAACAAATAAGGCAATGTACAATTTTTCATCGCAGTCTCGTGTTGTACCACCGCACTTTGTATCAAATTAGTTCTGTAACTGCTGTTATATGATTTACCGGCTTTATTTCATTAAAATAGTCCTCATTTTTTTTTAATAAGATTGACACCTTTACTTGGTATCTTATTCTGTTAAAAATAAAATCTAATAGAAAATTTGACAAAACCTTTTTAAAAGTCATTGAACGTTCATGCAAAAATTCATGTAGGAGTAGTGTACGTCGAGCGATAACTCGACCATTAATTGGGAGATATCGATAATGTAAGTACTCCTCAATCCTCTTTTTAATTAAATCATTTGCACAACATTTTTGAATGCCACACTTAATTGTAAACGTTGACATTTCCTTACCAGTAAATGGACCACTAGAAAACCTGTCCTTTTGTTAGAGCACACTTTGCTGCTGACGTTCTCTGATGGTATTTTCCATGACTTGCAGTCTTTAATTTAACTTGACATCTGTAATTTATGATTCGTACTTGTACCAGTCAGAAAAGAAAGATTTAAATTATAATCACCTTAGGAGAATTTATAATTAAACAAATTTTTTTTTCCAAAAACCTTCAATAACCAAAAAATTTAATACCTGATGGTTTAAATGATAAAACTTGTAGTTCTAGTTAAATTATAATTTAAGTTAACTATAAGTTTCTCATGTGTTAAGAGCCGGCTACACACTCAAGTTTACTTGCGCAAGTAAGAAGGAATGTCAACTGATAATTATTGTTTTTAAAATTTTAACCGTTTTTCCAGTTATATGCAGCGACTTACTTGTGCGAACCAGTTTGCACAAGTAAACTTGAGCGTGTAGCCGGCCCTTTAGGAAAGTGAGAACAACCAGAAGTTGCTTAAAAACTATTGATCTGACTGATTAGAGTCGAATTTGTTTATGTTGTATGTGATTCTAGAATATTTTAGGACAATTTACCCAGAATAGTTCTTGATAATTTCACTTTAACAGTTCGCCTCCAGTACCGTGAAGTGAGAAATCTTTATTTCTTTGCTGTACCATTTTGCAATCAGTGCACGTTGTTGTGAATCTTCATGTCTCTTCTCTTTTCAGAGAAAATCACGATTATGTTCTTGTTGCAGGCACTCAATTGTATAATGGTTACAAGAGTACTTACAGGTTTAAGCAAGCAAACTTTACTACGCAATTTCTAAGGAATATCATAGTGCTTGTCTTAAGTTGAAATTCACACCCGCCATGACAGCATTGTTTTGAATGATTTACGCTAAGCATCACTTTTATTTAGATACGTTCTAGGGTTTTTTCAAAATAGGCAAAATCTGTACTATCTAACCCAATGTTGCAACGCAAACTTCCATTTATTTTTTAACGATAAAATCCGCAAATATGGATTTCTAAACTATAACCCACAAATGAAATATTCTCTAAAGGATTTCCAGAGGCTATTCAAAAGCCATTAATAAATTATCCAATGTATTGTCCTAGAAGAGGTATAGCTAAAAAGCAATTAAATAATTTTTTTATCGACAATCAACAAAGATTGTTAAATTCTGTATTATTATGATGATCAGTTTCCGATCCAATCAGCCGTCATCTCATAAAATTTCTTTCTGACGTTTCGTTCACAACTGCGGCGGGTATCCTCAAAGCTATGAGATGAAATAGCAGTGGAAGTGCTCTTCCGCATCTCTTCAAGCTAATTGACGAGATACGGAAGAGCACTCCGACCGTTATTTCATAGCCTTTGAGGATGTCCGCCACAGTTCTGGACGAAACCTCAGGAACAAATTCTGTGGGATTATTGGCCCAGAAACCGATCATTACAATATTTTGATTGGCCGTGAAGGCTCTTATAATTTATTTGAAATCTTTATTGTCGACAAAAATTTATCCTAAATTAAGGTTAAAAGTAATTTAATTGGTAGCATGCCAACTATGAACGCTGAGCACTATAGCTAAATCGAGATCAAATGGCGAAACAACTATTTCGAGTCTGAGATATGAGGATTTTTGTTATATTTGTGTTTGAATTATTTAAAATACAAAGACGACATTCTGATCTAATATTTCGTCTTTAGGCAATGGAATTTTGGTTGAAGGATTAATCTGATTTTTGCAGTTCTTTATCTAAAACTTTTATTTCCAGAATTTCGTGGACGTTGTCCATTGTGTTTTGACCTACAACAGTGCAATGTCATCTGATTTAAATACATATATCTAATCAGAGAGATAAAACAATTTTAATCTCTCAAGACAATGAAACAATCTTTAACCTGAAATTCGATCTGTCCATGTTAATAGAACAAAGAAGCTAAAAATCGTCTTTGTATATGTAAGGAATTTGTAGCAAACCGTTAACGTATATAATAAAAATTAATTGAAATTCGTAGTCATTTATAGTTCTTGTAATAAAATGTAGTAGTTTAACGACGATTTTTTCAAGTAATTCATTGTTTAAGTCTATTTTCTGACAAAAGCATTTTCTTCAATAAAAATTTGTCCATCTGATATACCAAAACATGGAAATTTTAACAATGTCAATGGACCTAGAGTGATTTTGGTACAAATTTGTCTGGAACCTACGTCAACATGGTTGACAGTCAAACATAGAGGTACAGGTGTTGGACAAACTGGCGCTGAACTAGGATCTGAAAATTTGAACTAAGAATTAATAGTTTTATGCATGTAGTATAGTCAATCGTCTATACCGATTTTTCCGTTGTAAACACTTTCACCATTTACACTAAAGTCCACGTTGAGTGTCAGTTCGTTTGGTATGACTTGAATATTTAAACAATCTGTAAATAATAAATCACGGGGCATTCGCCATTTAATCTAGAAAATTTCAACTCACAAACACTTTGTGGTACATTGGCTAAATTAAAAGTGGCACAACACTGGTATTCCAACGAGGAAATAATCTCGCAGCCCGATAAATTTATGTAGCGTGGTTGATTCCTTGATTCTGTCAGGGAGAGTAATAAGAAAAAATTAACAAAGTTAATGGTGATGGTTTCTTGCAGCATGTTTATAACGTGAAACCCAAGAAAAATATTGGAATGTTGAATTTATTGTTAGATAATTTCGTTGCAATTTTCTTAATGACATCGCGTGGGTTAAAAGGAAATTGTTCCTATCTCTTACATTGACATACATTTTTTTTGTTGAATAATAAACGAGCGATTCCATGAAAAAGTTTAAAATTTAATGCGGCCATCGTACAAAAACCTACGATTTATTAAAGTAGACAGGATTAATTTGAGGGAAGGACCCTTGTAAGACCTTTTTAGGGTAGAATTTGTACCCCACATGAACAACTGTAAATCAGTTAGTCTATCTACCCGTAGACAGAGTGAAGCAACACTAAGTGACTAATGATGTCACAAGTATCTTTAATTAATTTACCACTAAGATGTTGATAACTAAGATAACACCAAACTGTCACCCAATACCTTTTGTCGTGGCCAGTTCTTGGAGTTTATAAATTAAGTTTCGACGTTCGACCAGATTATCTGAGAATCCTTCTACCTGAGGGTATTTTTCACTTTCAATAATCCTGCAAAGTTTAAATGTTACATCTCGACCAATGCAAGCCAGTTTATTATCACCTGCAAGCCGATTGGCGCCTTGCTACCCACACGTTCTTCGTAGAAACTTAAGAAAATTACAACCCATTTTTCGCTTAATATTTTTCATGTCATGGGAGATTGTTCGGAAATGTCTAAAATTGCTTTTAATGATTTTTGAGTCGTATTGTGAGTTTATTCCGACGCACTCCAATTATTTTAAAATTTATGAGTACCAGTTTATACGGATGATTTACAATACATACAGTATGTCCAGCTCATTAATATACAATTACTTTCAATATTTTCGGACCCACGCAAGATTTTGATTCTCTAAACAAATATCAACCAAATATAGTACGAGCGACTTGTATTTACCCAACAAAAAGCGGCATTCTTTTCTCAAGAAATAAACTGTCCGTCCAAAGTCGGGGATTACATAAATACTTATGGCGTAATATTAATATTATTATAAAATTATACATATATGTATATGATAGTATAAATGAACTCCTTAGCTTTACTGGAAAATTTTAATCCCAAACTGGCATAACTCCTGGATTTTAGTGATATAGTATTTAATCTTTTCCGTCAAATGTCAGGTGGTCGTATACGTATTGACATAAACTTGAGAATAGAAAATATAGAAGTCCAAAGATATTTCCATTTTGTAGGCATGAAAATCAAAGTCATTTGTGATTCAAATATGACTGATGCCTAACAATTTTGAATTTTCATGCTTTTGGTTGTTTCGCAATTTTTCCAGTTTGTTTATAACGATTCGAGACAACACAATTTGCAATAAATTAAAATTTTTGCTGACATCCACTTGTCTAGTCCCAAGTATAGCTATACCTATGACCATATTCGCCTCTGCAGCACTTAACTTTCTTTTCGGCATTGTTCTGAATTAACAACACTTTCATATGCTAAAGAACTTCTCCTTATTCTAAAAATTAAGTTGTAGAGTAAACGCTTGCCAATAGTAAAAAAATTGCATTAACAATTCCGGTCGGTTTTATTATGAAAACAATGAATTTCCTTAACATTTGACGAGCACTTTATGTTTCTGATGAGGTGAAATTCGTACGCCAATGATAACAGGAGGAAGCAGAAGAAATCGGCAGCAAACAATATTTTTGTTTGTTTAAATCAAACAAAAAATCAAGGATGACACTTAGCGCAAGAAGGCTTATAAAATTTTCGTTAAGAATTGTAAATATTGTATTTGTTTTACCGATTCCCACGAAACGTGAAATGTTTTAGCTAATAAAAATATAGGTGCAGATGTTGACTTTTTAGTCATAAAATTAATAAATTCCACGGACACGTGGCCTTTTTAGGATTCCCTTTTAGTGAAATTTTGTATAACTATTGTCAAAAAAAGTCTTGATCTACTACCTGAATAACAACTAATTCATATGTATGTATATGTATATGTAATTGGAAATATTAAAGATTGCGAATTCGAGCAAACAGATCGTAAATGTGCATTTCAATCGTTTATTTGTACATAATTGTTAATAACCAATTTAGCATAGCTTATTCAATTTTCAAAGGCATAACTAAAATCGAAAACTTGTTACAATTCAGGCAGACGATTCCATGGCTCATATAGTTAACGAGCCAGTCGTTTTACATTCACTAATTATTTATACGGAATTTATTTGTGGACAAATTTCGAAATAACTGTCCCGTTTTCTTTTTCTATTAGTTTAAAACAATACAACTCAATTATGACCATAAATTACATGGCGAAAATGAAAATCACACTAATTTTCTCTTGAAATGACTTTGTATCATGCTGTTTACCAATGGGAACCTCATTAAAAATATCCTACGCTTTTAATAAAAATATGGTTCCATTGTTCAAAATATATCGTGTATGAGGTGCAATCAATAGTACGGGGCAATATCAAATGAAAACCTTAAAATCGTTGAATATTATGCATTAAAGGAATCACAAATATTATGTAATTTTTCTGTACATTACTTCTAACGTTTTGGAATAATATAAGTGCCGGAATAAGATTATTCTTTCCACTACATACACAGGGATTACTTTGAAATTTCTTGTCATCCAGATATTATTAATGACAATCGCTTACAGCGATATCAGGCAAATAAAGAGAATCTGATAAACACTCTATATATCTCAAGGGTTGCTACTGTTCAACGTGTAGTACGTAAAGTAGACTTTATGTTTTTTTTTTTAAATAAACAATGATAAGTCGAGTTTGTGTGTTATCATGATTCATTCCCGTTTACTTTAGGCCGCTATTCCGCCAGTTGTACCATTTTGCATTTTGACAGTACGTTCTTATGAGTCTATATTTCTCCTCCCTTTTCAAAGAAAACCGCAATTATGTTCTTCTTGAATGCACTCGATTGTTTGATGGTTACAAGGATACTTACATACCTAAACAAGCAAACTTTACTACTTGATTTGTAAGAAAATATTTTAAACATTTTTTAACAATTGTATACCTAATAATTTTAATATATTATTTGATACTTAGAATATGAGGGATTCAAAGCTGAAGTGGACTAAGTCCATGCAAACGAAATTCGAAATATTGGCAGTTAAACTTTTTGGTTAATAATAAATAATAAAAACAATAGCATATTAGCTCTATTTATTGTTTAAAGGACCAAGTATAAATTTGGTCTGTTACGGTACTGAAAAATATGTGCTTTGAACTTTTGAACCTTTTGAATAATGCTGTTCAAAATTCGTCGTTTTGTTCACTTTTTCTTTGAACCACTCATATATTGTCTGTAAAGTTCAATTTTTATATTTTAGGTCAATTTTTTATTCTACCCTGTATAACAGTCACATTTTATTCAATTATCACTGGAACCTTTATATTATCGTCCAAATCAATCTATGGAAATGGGTATTTCTATTAAAGTAACACTAAGAAATATGAACCATACTATAACTTGCTACATGCTGTAAATTCGTTTGGTTAGCGCCAAAGTTCGTTTGACAAGCAACAGCATTAATAAATATGTAGCATGAAGCAATAACCTATACACAAGGCTTGTTTGTTGCTTCAGTTGAAAGATTCTGTGAAGCATACATCATTATTGTTGACCACGTTAGATTTTATATGCCTTTAAATGTTTTCACGCTTGGCACTTCACTCCTAAACAGAGAACTAAACTAATCTTGACACTATTGGAGTACAAATTTAAGATTTTAGAGAATTAGAACACGAAAATTATTTTTCAGCAGGTATTGCTGCAAAATGTTGTTATAAATACAAAATTGAAAAATTGTTTTTAGATCTTTATGCAAAGCTGTGGCGAACACTCTTCGTATTTGAAATATAAACCGATTATGAAAACATGTTATTTTAGGATCCCCCTCGTACCATAGGTGTCTTATTTATCTTATCGAACAGGTAAGAGCTGTGTCCTGTTGATGTTTTAACGTAGAAACCAGTGGCATACTCTGTGTTTTTTTAAAGATAATAGTTCGTGGAATGTAGATAAAACATATGTTATTTTAAGTAGTTGTATCAATAGTATTAACTAACTATACCTCGTATCGGAATCCTAATTACTTGTAGTGGAACTCGTATGTCGGGTGAAAGTAATGCAACGAATTGCAGAGGCGTTGATCTAATTATTCTAGCTTCCTTGAAGATCAAACTGATTATATGTACTATATCAGGGAAGAGTTAATCGGATAAATGACTCACAAAATCGAGGAAAAATTATAAGCAAATAAATAAGAGAAAGTTGCTTTGTTGTTATTGATTGGCTCATTAGTTCGTGCTGTCAACATCCTTCATCGTCAGTGCCAAAATGTTATTTAGGTGGAAGAAAAAAAAACTCGTTTACCATGTAAAAATACGTTTTTGATTCAATTTTACGATAACTGAATTAAAATGTGAACGTCAATTAGAGATTTTCTTATATTTGTCGTTTCGAAGCTTTCTACTTGCGTCACGTTCGATTGGCTCTGCTTGATTTTCATGAATTTAATTTTCTTATTAGTTCGGATGTATACTTACTTTATCAGCATTGGATTTAGAAATATTCCACTCCAATTGCAATTTTTCTTACGAGAAAATAGTCGTTAAAATAACTATATCTACTAAAACTACTCTCTATTCTTGCTCTTTCTCAGTCGTTCTCACTCTTTTCGATATTTTATTACCGCCATATGTGCGTTTTCTTCCATTCTATTTTGAATAGGCGCTTCCTAATGTTTTTAGAATTTAACCAAGATATGAATCCCGATGATAACAAGGTTCTGTAAAAATTTCACCAACCTGCGTTATTTGGTTACCACGGATTTATATTTTACAAATGACCGCCTGTCCTCAGGCTATAAGCCATGGTGACTAGTCTTCTACTAAGAATATCTCGTACTATGTTCTAGTCAGTAGTTACAAAAACTAGTCCTTTAGGGAAATTCTAGAAAATTGGCAGCACTGCAATGTTGTTTTACAACAAAGCGGTAAACGTGGTGCAGAAAAGTTGTACGACTGCACACGTAGAAAAGGCCTTGCCACCGACGTGCGTTTCTCTTGGTTAATTATTTCTTGCGTGGGCAGGGTTAAAAGTAAAGAAATTTAAGGTCTTTTCACTCTACGAAGTCGCACACACAAAAAATTGCTACAAAAATATTAAAGCTTCCTATACAATATTTTAATGTTTGGTTTATGCATTTTCTTTTTAGGTTTGCATTCCTTTTATTTATTACCAGAACTCTATGATAAGTACCCGTTGTTAAAAAAAGGAAATCGTCTAACGTGAACCTTGCCAATTTCTAAGGAATTCGTTAAAATGCACGAAATGTATATAATAAATGAAGAAAATTCGAGGAATGGAGTAAAATTAGGAATTTGACTAGTTTGTTTTTTTTGTTGCGCTGTGTTTAGGAATTTATCATAAATGTAGACACGACGGAGCTTTTCTTAGGAACGTAGTTGTCTTTTGTGGATGCGTACTTTTTTTTAGAAAATAAAATTATTCCAGTTTACGTGGGGTATTCTTTTTTATAGGAATGGAAAATGGAATAAGCTTTGTCAAATTGAGTACTTTTTGAGGAATTGTATAGCAGCTCGTAAAGAATTTGGTAGAACCATATTAGCAAAACCAAGCTCGTATTTTACATTTTCTGGTTTCCCGGTGAATCTAATAAAATAATTAACGATGTTTTCAACGTTAGCTGCACAATTTCATATACAGAGTCGTCGGTTTCATATTTAGTAAATCGATACGGGTAATAGATTATCGAAAAATTAGTACAATTTACTTAATAACCAATTGCCCTAAGGCCCATCATTTCTGAGATACAGGGTATCAAAATTCACCTTTTTTGTTTTGAATTTTCAATTTCCATCAAAACTATACCTATACTATGACTTACTTGTGAAAATCGGTATGTTTGTGTTTCTTATACCCGTTTGCACCGATGTTAGTTAAAATTTAATCGGTACTTAACTGACAGGTGTATACATTCAATCTGTCAGTTAAGTACCGGTTAAATTTTAACCAATATCGTTACAAATGGGTATAAATCTAATAAATTTGACAGATGTAATTAGATTTTTGTACAATATAGAGGGCGGTAGTTACCTGTGTTCATTACGTATTAATAATGATAATGACATACAAAAATTGTTTATTAAGGGCCGTATTTATANGCCGGAATAAGATTATTCTTTCCACTACATACACAGGGATTACTTTGAAATTTCTTGTCATCCAGATATTATTAATGACAATCGCTTACAGCGATATCAGGCAAATAAAGAGAATCTGATAAACACTCTATATATCTCAAGGGTTGCTACTGTTCAACGTGTAGTACGTAAAGTAGACTTTATGTTTTTTTTTTTTAAATAAACAATGATAAGTCGAGTTTGTGTGTTATCATGATTCATTCCCGTTTACTTTAGGCCGCTATTCCGCCAGTTGTACCATTTTGCATTTTGACAGTACGTTCTTATGAGTCTATATTTCTCCTCCCTTTTCAAAGAAAACCGCAATTATGTTCTTCTTGAATGCACTCGATTGTTTGATGGTTACAAGGATACTTACATACCTAAACAAGCAAACTTTACTACTTGATTTGTAAGAAAATATTTTAAACATTTTTTAACAATTGTATACCTAATAATTTTAATATATTATTTGATACTTAGAATATGAGGGATTCAAAGCTGAAGTGGACTAAGTCCATGCAAACGAAATTCGAAATATTGGCAGTTAAACTTTTTGGTTAATAATAAATAATAAAAACAATAGCATATTAGCTCTATTTATTGTTTAAAGGACCAAGTATAAATTTGGTCTGTTACGGTACTGAAAAATATGTGCTTTGAACTTTTGAACCTTTTGAATAATGCTGTTCAAAATTCGTCGTTTTGTTCACTTTTTCTTTGAACCACTCATATATTGTCTGTAAAGTTCAATTTTTATATTTTAGGTCAATTTTTTATTCTACCCTGTATAACAGTCACATTTTATTCAATTATCACTGGAACCTTTATATTATCGTCCAAATCAATCTATGGAAATGGGTATTTCTATTAAAGTAACACTAAGAAATATGAACCATACTATAACTTGCTACATGCTGTAAATTCGTTTGGTTAGCGCCAAAGTTCGTTTGACAAGCAACAGCATTAATAAATATGTAGCATGAAGCAATAACCTATACACAAGGCTTGTTTGTTGCTTCAGTTGAAAGATTCTGTGAAGCATACATCATTATTGTTGACCACGTTAGATTTTATATGCCTTTAAATGTTTTCACGCTTGGCACTTCACTCCTAAACAGAGAACTAAACTAATCTTGACACTATTGGAGTACAAATTTAAGATTTTAGAGAATTAGAACACGAAAATTATTTTTCAGCAGGTATTGCTGCAAAATGTTGTTATAAATACAAAATTGAAAAATTGTTTTTAGATCTTTATGCAAAGCTGTGGCGAACACTCTTCGTATTTGAAATATAAACCGATTATGAAAACATGTTATTTTAGGATCCCCCTCGTACCATAGGTGTCTTATTTATCTTATCGAACAGGTAAGAGCTGTGTCCTGTTGATGTTTTAACGTAGAAACCAGTGGCATACTCTGTGTTTTTTTAAAGATAATAGTTCGTGGAATGTAGATAAAACATATGTTATTTTAAGTAGTTGTATCAATAGTATTAACTAACTATACCTCGTATCGGAATCCTAATTACTTGTAGTGGAACTCGTATGTCGGGTGAAAGTAATGCAACGAATTGCAGAGGCGTTGATCTAATTATTCTAGCTTCCTTGAAGATCAAACTGATTATATGTACTATATCAGGGAAGAGTTAATCGGATAAATGACTCACAAAATCGAGGAAAAATTATAAGCAAATAAATAAGAGAAAGTTGCTTTGTTGTTATTGATTGGCTCATTAGTTCGTGCTGTCAACATCCTTCATCGTCAGTGCCAAAATGTTATTTAGGTGGAAGAAAAAAAAACTCGTTTACCATGTAAAAATACGTTTTTGATTCAATTTTACGATAACTGAATTAAAATGTGAACGTCAATTAGAGATTTTCTTATATTTGTCGTTTCGAAGCTTTCTACTTGCGTCACGTTCGATTGGCTCTGCTTGATTTTCATGAATTTAATTTTCTTATTAGTTCGGATGTATACTTACTTTATCAGCATTGGATTTAGAAATATTCCACTCCAATTGCAATTTTTCTTACGAGAAAATAGTCGTTAAAATAACTATATCTACTAAAACTACTCTCTATTCTTGCTCTTTCTCAGTCGTTCTCACTCTTTTCGATATTTTATTACCGCCATATGTGCGTTTTCTTCCATTCTATTTTGAATAGGCGCTTCCTAATGTTTTTAGAATTTAACCAAGATATGAATCCCGATGATAACAAGGTTCTGTAAAAATTTCACCAACCTGCGTTATTTGGTTACCACGGATTTATATTTTACAAATGACCGCCTGTCCTCAGGCTATAAGCCATGGTGACTAGTCTTCTACTAAGAATATCTCGTACTATGTTCTAGTCAGTAGTTACAAAAACTAGTCCTTTAGGGAAATTCTAGAAAATTGGCAGCACTGCAATGTTGTTTTACAACAAAGCGGTAAACGTGGTGCAGAAAAGTTGTACGACTGCACACGTAGAAAAGGCCTTGCCACCGACGTGCGTTTCTCTTGGTTAATTATTTCTTGCGTGGGCAGGGTTAAAAGTAAAGAAATTTAAGGTCTTTTCACTCTACGAAGTCGCACACACAAAAAATTGCTACAAAAATATTAAAGCTTCCTATACAATATTTTAATGTTTGGTTTATGCATTTTCTTTTTAGGTTTGCATTCCTTTTATTTATTACCAGAACTCTATGATAAGTACCCGTTGTTAAAAAAAGGAAATCGTCTAACGTGAACCTTGCCAATTTCTAAGGAATTCGTTAAAATGCACGAAATGTATATAATAAATGAAGAAAATTCGAGGAATGGAGTAAAATTAGGAATTTGACTAGTTTGTTTTTTTTGTTGCGCTGTGTTTAGGAATTTATCATAAATGTAGACACGACGGAGCTTTTCTTAGGAACGTAGTTGTCTTTTGTGGATGCGTACTTTTTTTAGAAAATAAAATTATTCCAGTTTACGTGGGGTATTCTTTTTTATAGGAATGGAAAATGGAATAAGCTTTGTCAAATTGAGTACTTTTTGAGGAATTGTATAGCAGCTCGTAAAGAATTTGGTAGAACCATATTAGCAAAACCAAGCTCGTATTTTACATTTTCTGGTTTCCCGGTGAATCTAATAAAATAATTAACGATGTTTTCAACGTTAGCTGCACAATTTCATATACAGAGTCGTCGGTTTCATATTTAGTAAATCGATACGGGTAATAGATTATCGAAAAATTAGTACAATTTACTTAATAACCAATTGCCCTAAGGCCCATCATTTCTGAGATACAGGGTATCAAAATTCACCTTTTTTGTTTTGAATTTTCAATTTCCATCAAAACTATACCTATACTATGACTTACTTGTGAAAATCGGTATGTTTGTGTTTCTTATACCCGTTTGCACCGATGTTAGTTAAAATTTAATCGGTACTTAACTGACAGGTGTATACATTCAATCTGTCAGTTAAGTACCGGTTAAATTTTAACCAATATCGTTACAAATGGGTATAAATCTAATAAATTTGACAGATGTAATTAGATTTTTGTACAATATAGAGGGCGGTAGTTACCTGTGTTCATTACGTATTAATAATGATAATGACATACAAAAATTGTTTATTAAGGGCCGTATTTATAGTCGTTCCTTAAGTCTTCCTCAGCACTCATATCTTCCTTGACCAATAAGGAGTGTTTGTTTGCATTGAATAGTCGTTCCTCATTGGTCAAGGAAGACATGAGTGCTGAGGAAGACTTAAGGAACGACTATAAATACGGCCCTAAGTAAACTATACTTATTTTTTGATAATCTATTACCCGTATCGATTTGGCAGACGCAAAACCGATCCCCCTATATAAATTATGAAAAAAAACATTCCATTATTAATAGAAAATTATTATTATTAAGCAAATTGTCCAATCAGAAGAGGCCAAAAAACAAAAACGAAGAAGTTTAGTTATTTGAAAAAATTGACCGTTGACAGTTGTGTACTTTACCGGATTTTAGTGATCTATTATTTATAGTTTTATTCGTGTTATTCGAGTTAATAGTAAATGATTTGCTAGAATAATAGATAGAAATTTATTTAGTGTTATGGGGACAACGATTTTATAATTGTGAGCTGCATTTCTAAGGGTACACAACGCTCGAAACCTAACCTAAAACCTAATACCATTTTACAGGTGAGTGATTACCTATTATCGAAAATACTATTAGAAATGTTTAGATATACGCTTCTATGTACTACAGTAAATAATTATTGATTTATGAAATTTTTGAATATTAAATTTTGTTTAAGAGTAAAGTCGGGTATTAGGGCTGTGCTGTAATAACCAGATTTCCAGCTATTCGGTTATTTGGTTATGAAAAGCGTCATATTTAATGTAGAACTTAACCGACTAATCCTACCTAAATAAGCCACTTTTCGTTGAAATCCATCACATAATCATGAGCGAGATTCCTTCCTTGTTTCTATTGGTTCATTGAATAATACGGTTTTTATCATTGTGTTGAAATAGGTTCGTTTTCAAAAAAAAAACTTTTTAAAACTCTCCGGTAAAGAAATAATAATCAAGTTCATAATAGGCAATAAATAAGTAGAGACGGGGCAACAAAAGCCATAAATAAGACGTAGGAGATGCCTTTTGCAGAGGCCTCGACCAAATGAAATACTTTTCGCACCTCTTGGGTGTTAAAACGCTTTGTTTGTTGGCCTTTTTGGGTGGTATGTAAGCGTCGCCACCAGGAATGTTGGTGTAAAAACGAATTTTCCATGCATGTAGATTAATTATTCAAACCGGTAGGGCATCTGTTTAATTCGATATAAATTTCAATCGGTTATTCCTAATGGCCCAGTCAAAAACGTTTCGGTTCGGCACAATTGATTTGTAATTGATGATTTATTACTTATACCGAGTGTTCATTTTCTGCTAATAAAATTATGTCTTTTGTGTTAAAGCTGACCTTCAAGGTACCTTGATAGGCTGGGGATATCTTGCTGTTTAATTGCTCAATAAACTCTAATGGCCGTTTTAAAAATATAAACATCTTAATAGTTTTACGAGCCATTGTGATGGACGCGTTCCATGGAGTTGTAGTTTTTCCATTTAAACATTATCATTTCAAACGTAGAGGTTAATATGGAGGATGCATATGAATTATTAACGTGTTATTAGATTTCACACCCTATCCTGTTCGTGATTTAGTGTATGTGATAAATTTCCGCACTATGCATCACCATAATATCTAATTTCTCTTTAAAATCCTGCCACAGTGATTTTTAGGCCTTCGGAAATAACTTAATATACCTAATACATAAAGGTGCGAATCCGAATAATTAACAATTTATACTTCATATTTTAATAGCGTATAAACTCGTTAAAACTGTATAAACCCCAGGTTCGTCGTAAAGCTTGCCAGCGTGTAATTTGATATCTATATCTACCATTATCTTTTAATGACGTTAAACTACAAACTAAAGTTTATTCTTGCTAAATATGTGTTTTAGCCTGTAGTGGACGTCTAATAAGGGCCTCCCTCTATTGTGCTTCCCGACGCTATAAATATATAGTTTTTTTGTATCATTTTAAGATCTCTGGTGAATTATAAATCATCAGGCCGGCTAATAATTTTTGGAATCCAATGTTTCCTGTTCTAGAAGCCAAATCGTAATTAAAAAGTCTATATTTAAGTCGGATCTAAATAAACTTTTGGTTTGTCAATGTTAAGAAGGAAATCTATCATTCGCAGGGCGTGGCAAATAAAAAGATTTATTATCTAACATTTTAGTGGAGCAAATTTAAGTTAACTACTTCTTTATGCAGAAACAGCTGTGAAATTGTTATTTGACATTGTTAAAAGGACATTATAATAAACTTCTGCATACGAATGACGTAATTTTAATACAGCATTCGTGGATATAAAGAAAATCACCGTGCCTGATGTCTAGAAGCGGGTATTGATATATAGTTGGCTTTAATCATTTATTTATTTATTTGAATACAGCTCGCAAACATGTTTCAAAGCTAATTACAGACAGGAGTCTACCGAAACAAAAAGTAAAATTAAAGACACAACAAAATAGAGAAGACATTAAATAACAACAAGTAGGACTAGACACGAAGGAAATTAAAACCATATCTATATCTAATCCTGTATTCACACTCCATCAGCTCGCTTAACCATTACGTGTCAGTCCTCTGATCACTCTGAGATGAATGTTGAGAATGTCAATATTATTACCTGATAATATAGAGTTGGACCCTCTAAGCATATTGTTCAAAGTAGAACAACTGGTTGAGGGAATGCTAAAAGTTTTACGCGAATTCGGATGTAGAAAAATCTTCGAACCGTGAAAATTCCCATAATTTATGGAAAATCAATTCGAAAATTTTATGTTATTTATTACTAAGAAAATAAACGTCAAAGCTTCAAAACTCCTCCACAACGAAACATTCTTTTCTAACATACTTTCATAAGATACTAAGTTAGGGAAAATCGGATAGATCTAATATTATTTGTAATATGTGTATGTACCCGACAAGCTTCTTTTGAGCCTTCTCGATAAGATCCCTACTAGAGTCTGTCAAATTCGTCACACGTCAAGCCGTACTAGAGTAACTTATCCGATTGAAATACTATTACGGAGCATAAGTCTCAGGGCACTATAAAAGCCTTATGGACAATATACTGCTAATATTGAGTAAACTTGTAATTTGATTGGGAAATTACTCCCATTATTAATAAAACAAGAATTTTTTGAAAAAAGGTATATCCATCTCAAGTGATAAAATTGATAAAATGGATGCCCAAAGGGCCATTAATTGGGTTATATTTGAACCAGATAAAAAGATTTATGTAGATCTTCTGATCAACTTTCATAGTGACTGTCCTTTATATATTTCACTTCCACAAATTGGGTTCCTTTGTTTACAAAAAGACAAATTTAACAAAGAATGAGGACCTATTTCAATGCCTAGAAAATATTGATTTAGTCCCGATATTAAGGTGCGTGTCTACCAAAAACATTTATAAACAAATATTTGTGAATGTTTGCCAATGTTTGCAATTATATATTTGTTTTTGTTTGCTATTTTATTCGGTAACACAAAACTTCGCGAACAACTATGAGTTTGCGAGTACTTGTCATCGATCCAACTACTTTTAACTTTAAGGTTTCGCAAGGAAAAGTTATTGTGACAGGTTTTATAATCATGTCTGTCTTAATGGAAAAGGAGAAGAAAATTAAGAAAAAGACAAAGAAACATAGATTTTGGACGTTTAGTTTCTTGAAAACTAGAAATTCAATATGATTGTCATATTTCTGAATTTAATTTATACAATTCAATTAATTAAAAGCTTCTCTTTTTGTCCCATTACATTTACTAAATGAAACATATAATTCTTAAAGCCCAATATACATATAAAGTAAATAAAACTTTTTATAAATAAGTCTTACTACAAAACGCGCACAAACAATGAATTCTTTTTGATGTACTTACCGACACCGATCAGAACACATGCAAACGTCTGTCAACGCACCGTTATGTCTGTAAATATTTCAAATTTCATCTTTATCAAACAAATAAAGGAGACTTTGCATAAATATAAATAATATTCCCAAACGTTTGCAAAAATTTTGCGTGACTGGTGGAAGCATACCTTTCAACCATCGAATTGGACTAAAGCACATAACTGAGACCATAGATATTTCTTCTAAACATATTGCTCATGTGAATTTTTGTATCAAAAAACTTTCTGCGAAATTATGCTCAATATTGAATATACCAGCCTTTTACGTTACATGACAAAGGAAAATTAAAAAAAAAGAAAATTTGTAAATATGGAAAAAGCATGGTAGAAGAGTCTCTCGTGCCATTTTCTTATCGTTTGGTATATTGGTTTGCCTATAATGCACGTACCCTTGAGCAGGTGCTTGAGGCTGTAGATATTGGTTTCTAATATTTTCTAAAATTTTTATTGTAATGACGAATTTTGGTTAAGTCTTCTCTGTATTTTAATTTATTAAATACTAATTATCACAATAATAATTCTTTCATCATGCAAAACCGCTTTAAAACTCGTTTTTAACTAAAACAGTTTTATTAGCGCTGTGACTTTTATGTGTACCTTTATAGAGAATCGTTCATTCAGTCCAGATAATTTGACGGGCATCATCGAAAACTCCGATCTGGAAATAGTCAACGAATAACGAAACCGCCTAGGGCAAGTGGCAGCAACCTTTTGACCAATGCGACCATATTTTAGGAGTGTGAAATATTTGGGAATACCGTGTAGTTCTTTTTCTATGAGAGTGATGACCAAAAAAACAAGAATGTCAATTCTAAAAAAGAAGATCCCGCTCGTAACAGCTGCGAGTTCTAAAAAGGTATCTCGGTACAGTTGGTAAACAAATCGACTTGAATTGAGATAATCATTCGCGTATACCGCGTTGCCGACCCTTCATCATCAAACTCAGAACATTAAACAGCTAATATCACACGATAAATTAGTCTCACTTGGAAGACATCCGGAAGACTTAATTACACCTTCTGTTATCTGACTATCACAGTAAACCTTAAAAAAAGGCTCTTATCAGTTTTACCATACGGATTTAAAACGATATAATCTGCAATAAACAGTGTCAATTGTCTCTGAGTTTGTCAAATAGAAATAAATCATACTCGTGATGAGCCTAAAATAAATTACAAAAAAAAGATTTGTTAGTAGCATACAGTTTTCACTACAACCTGAAGTTAGAGAAGTCGTTATATGAGTAAAGCATTTAATAAGGTGGAAACATCCAGCGACTTGCTGGAAAACCAGAATTCCAACTGCCCAGCAAGTATCTGTATGGAAGAGCTCTACACAGTGGTAGCAATGGCTTTCTGGCTGTGGAGGTTAATAAAGGCTTGCGAAGAAGCCTGTCTGGAACCATATTGGTCTGGTCACCAATAAGCAAATATTTTTATTGAGTAGTCTTATGAAATTTATAATTGCACTCAAAAAATGCAAACTATATTAAAAAATTATGATTTCTACTTCCTAAATATTTAACGGATGCGAAATGTGACAACGTTATATTTTTTAAATGACAAATAAAATGCTTTTATTTATTATTGCGTCTCTCATAGAGGGTGCTACTTATGACCAATTGCTCCAACAATTAGATTTCTACCTTTGATCTTGGATGTCTAATGTCAAATCGATTCGAAAATCTTAAATCTTTTGCCATTAATTATGTATTTTGTTGGCTCTTTTCGGTATGTCGATCCGTTTTCTGGGAAAAAAACTATTTGATGTTCAATTTTCGGAGCAACGGTCGTAAATTACATTTTTAGGAATAAGTTAAAGTATCAACATTCGGATAAGACAAAGACATAATTTGTAATATTATTTATTCATGGCGTCTTTATTGTTAATGAAACACCCTGTATACATTTACCTATACCTATTGATAATTGTGAAATGAATTTCTCCGTGAGATATTGACGTCTAATTGTTTATAAATTTGCATTTTAGTTCAAGAAAATATAAATATTAAATAACAGTATTGTTATAAAATCGTGGGAAATGCAGAACAATGCGCAGATGTTATTAAAGCCAAATATGGAAAAGTGAAGTCGCTTTATGAATTTCTAATAGTATTTGCTCTAACGTTTAACAATTTGCTTTTACGATTTATTCATACATTAAGAGATCATATGTATGTTGTTGTAGAGTCCTATTCAGTAATTAACTAAATTCTTCGAGTGTTTAATTAAATAAAATTTAATTAGGTAGGAGGGTAAGATTAATAGGTTAGATCTGGTACAGGTGTTCCAAAAAAAAAGATGTTATATTTCACCATGGTTCGATGATGGTGATAGATGATAATGGAATCAACATATTTATGTATAAAGCCTTATCTCAGCTCGGTTCACTGTTAAACATTGTAGGGTTCTTATTTGAACAAGAATTAATATTGTTGCTGTCACATTGCTTTGAATATCACTTCAAATTATCTCTGTGAGCGAATTTTAATGCAAAAGATAATCGCAAATGTATTGTGCCAATGAAAAAAAATACGTTTTCCAGATAAGCTGAAACATTTTTTGAGTATTTAACCCACGCTTGGTGGCACCATCAATAAGATTATTGACATCACATGTAAAATATATGTTGTTTTCTCAAAGAAGAAATGTACCTTTTTATTTCTCTAACGATAAAATATTGGTAAGTAATGTCTAAGATTTTTATTGGATTAGATTAAAATTTAGAATGGGACCACAGGTAGAGGTTTTTAATTTATGCCTTTACAGGACCGTATTTGGAATTTGTAAATAGTGTTTCACATCCTGATTTCAGATTTTGAACATTAAAAGTAAAATTTACTGAAATAATAAGGTCCTTTTCAGTCTTTCGTTGTGCGCATAACAACAATAATGAGAATATAAAAAATCTATATTTTTATTGGTAAAACAGCCACTGAAAAGCAAATGTCTCCAATAAATCTTCTCAATCTGTTACTGGAGATTACTTTTATGTTCTTTAGGCTTTGAAAATTATCTCTAATCTTTACACGACGCACGAGTATTTCTTAGACACTTATGTACCAATTGTATTGAATTGACCGTTGAAAATGCTCATCTTCATGTTGGAACTAGTTTTTTTTTTACTCTTATTACTCAAGTTTTCTTGTAGAATACACGAGTATATATGTAAATCTTTACAAAGGTTGAACAAAACTTTCATTTCTTCTTTGAACTTGAATGGTGCGAAACAATTCTGTGTCGAAGAAAAAGAAGTCATCTTTTCGCACCCAAAGCCAACGTCATGGGTCAATATCCTTTCAATTCACTTGGTGCTAAATGTTTCTTCACTTTGAGTAAATGGTTTTGATAACATTCAAACAGACACCATTAAAGCTGAAATCACCATTTTATTTTTACTAAATATAATATACAGGACGTCCCATAATAAAACTGTCATAATTTAAGGATTACCAAAGCAATTTTAGGCTAAAAATGTCTAATGAACCTAGGTCCCAAAACCAAATGTAACTAAAGCAGTATTAGAAAGACATTGGCAGAAGTCACATAATAAAACATTTATTTCTTATCTCTGTTATTCAAAAATTGGAGTGGTTATGATTCTGAAAGTTAGTTAGTCAACATAGTTACCCGACCTAATTTTTTTTATAATTATCTTCGAAGAAAGATAGAAAGTCTGGTTTATGTGAAGTCTGAAAACAGAGATTAATTGGGTTTTTACCTAATTAAGAATTAGAGTTCACCTAATTTTTATTCAGAACAAGCAATAAATAATGACAAATCACAGTGCCCTTAAATTTTCAACAAAAGTTTCTTATATCTTGATAGAATAATTAAAAAAAAATTAAATTAATTCAATTATGATTGAACCAAGACATATTAGTTTATTTTTATTCGATATTGTTTTGTTAACACACTATTAATCTATGAGAGTTATGCCACGGAGCACCTTGTATATTTACGATTAGAGGAATATTAACAAATTACTTGATGCTTTGTCTTCCATGAAATAATATTTTCGCATGTATTTGTGAATACATATGAAATAGTCCCTTTTCAGTTCCAACGATATGCAAAAGCTTTTACACCACCCTTATAAGCCGATTCCTGCAACTCGTTAAAATACATATCAGTAGTTGCAATTACTTAAGCATTTCAATTATATTTTAGAGCATTGTGGGACATTTTTAATAAATTATAGAGACATCCGTCAAATTTAGCGAGTAAAGAACATGACACACGTTACTTGTAATTTCATTTCCAAACCAAATTTTTGGTTCGGAACATTTTTTTTTTGTAATGATGCTCACAGACGATGTTTTTTAGACATATGTTTACCTGTACGAATAACGAAGGTTCGACCGGTGAAGTTGACCTCCCACACGCCATGGGAATGAGCAAAAAATGCCAAATATTGGCTGAATACACCAATCGTTTTGGAGCACCCTAAGGTATATTTAACTAAAAAAATAATATTCTATAAGTGCATATAGGGTTGTAGAACTTTTCAAGTTATTGTTGAGTACGCTAGTATTAATTCTATTAAAATCTGGATTTTTTTCTAACGTAAGGTGTTTCCAATATTCTCTAAAATTTTTATTATAATGATGAATTTTAGTTAAATCTTCCATACATTTTAGTTCATTAAATACTAATTATCACAATAATAAATTTTTCATCATGCAGAACCGCTTTAGAACTCGTTTTTCACTAAAACAGTTACTAACGCTGTGACTTTTTATGATGCGTACCTGTTTGGAGAGCCCTTTTTTGCAGTTAAATTGTATTGAAAAAATTTAGTTTAAACTTAGATATTTAACATTAAAATGATCTAATTTTCGAATATTTGTACTATACATATATACCTATATACAGGGTATTTCAGGCTGATGCCACATTAGAAGTATCTGGAGAACCATGTAATACAAAAATCTGAAAAAATTCACATAAATCTTTATNAAATGCGTTGTTCTCACCTAATGTCTATTGTTAAACCTAATTAACTGCAGATAGTGAATGAAAGGTTTTTTTAACTGGGCTGTATACATAATATGTATATGATATATGTATACCTGTTTTATTGGAAAATTTGACTTTTGACACAAATATTCAATGTTTTTCATAACAACACCAGAATCTACAGCAGTAGTATCTGAATCATATAACTTCTATATAGTTTAATTTTTAATTAAACAGTAAGACATTCACGGACAATAGCTCAATAACTACTATTACTGATAGAAAAAACATGCAAAAACAACTTTTATTTAATATTTTCAGGTCTATAATTTAAAAATTCGATTCGAATTCGAAACTCGATTGTACAGAGTACCTACGCTATATATATTCTGCCATATGCTACTTTATTATTTCAAATAAAACATTAAGATATTATACACTTTCTAGATTCTAGATATAATCAAATAAATTTTTGATTAAGTGGAATTAAGGAGGTAAGTCCAAATTTAATCATTCATAAGATTTTTCCCTTTTTATTCAAAAAATATGATTTGCATCAATTGTTTTTTGATGCTGTATCTCAGTTATGATTCACGTCAAAGTGACAAACATCCATAGTAATAGTGTTTATTTCAAACTATATTGGGATAGTTTTCAAGAATCAATTTTTGAGACAAGGTAAAGCGCAAGTTCTGTAGAATTTAGAGAAATTCAAAATACTAAAACTTCAGTTTTTTAATTGCATGTCACATTTATTATTTTATATTTTTCCTCAGATAATATCGCATTAATCATCAGTTTTATATCTATCTGTAATAGTTTTAGAGATTTTTCATTTTTTTCAAATTTTTTTAATTAAATTAGTCGACAAACGGTGTTTTTTTATGTTGGCAGTAGAATAAATCATAATTTAACATGAGAAACAAATTACTATTTGAATCCTATAAAATAATAACTAAAAACAACAACAAAAATAATTAGATGTAAATATTGTAGGTATAGGATGTTGCTTATTATAAAATTAGTATTTTATACATTATTTATTTTTAACTGGTAGATATTGCACTGTATCTAATATTAATATTTAATTCGAAACTTTTATGAAAATTATGTTGTTTGTCGATTAATTTAACCCAGAAAATCTCAAGAAACTGAATAAAACTAGGTATTACAGAGAGGTTTAGAATATGTTTCATAAAATCGATGCGCAACTATTAGGGAAAGAATATAAAATAATAAAACAGAAGGGGTTGCATTTAAGAAAATGAAGTTTTGGTATTTTGAAGTTTTCCAATTCTATTGGAAAAATCAATTCTTGAAAAGTACTTACCCAAAGATAGTTCAAAATATTCACTATTACTATACATGAAGGTTTCTTTTGTAGATCATAAGAATTGATTACAGGATTAAAAAAAAAATAGAACAGAAAGTTTTTTTGAGGAAAATTGAAAAATCTCATAAATGCTAAAATTTATAGTTTACGTATTATTACTAAAGGATATGTGTGATTTTATGTAGACTCTTAAAGAGTAATAATATACATATAGGGTATTTTATTGGAAATAATAAAATTGCATATAGCAAAAGGTTTATAATGTACCTTGTGTAATCGAATATATTTTTCAGTTATAGAGCTGAAGAAATTAAGTAAATATTGTCTTTACACTATTTTTCTATCACTAATAGTTGTTGAGCTGTCGGCCGTGAGTCACTTAGTGGAACACCTTGTATATGTGGTTAAATGTACAGAATTCAAGTAGTCAGTATGCAGACCTTTTTTGACTGACTATATGTAGGTTATTGACTGTATAATATATAACGAGATCAGTGTTAGCGTGTAGTTGTAAAATTTACATTTTTCTCTCCCTAAGGGTAAACTTTGGCGGCCATGTCTCGGGCTTTATTAAGCCCCTGACCTTTTCCTTTTTTAACGTAGACAGAAGACAGAACCTCCGGTTGGCACGCATTTTGTGACACTTCAATTTTCGCATCGGCATATTAACATGCAGTGAACGTAGCCAATTTATTTTTCACCATATTTACTATCTACTACTGGGTGTAATAATTTTTCAATGGAAATAGTGGTGGATATTGTAGATTTATAGGAAATGCGGTATATTTTTTTATTAAACGTGTTTTATGTTAGCTATAAAATACCTAACAAAAGATCGTCGAATGATTTTATTTTCATTAACGCTACAAACAATGATAAAACTCAATAGAGTCTGAATTTATATTTGACGTTGTAAAAATTTATCACACGGCGGTATGTTTTAGGTTCGATGATTAGTTTATTAAAATAATATTAACCCAAAGTTTTTCGATGGCGTTTGCTGCTTGGAAGCTCTCAAAACAGTTTTATCACTTTGGTAAATTTGCTTTTCATATACTTTAAGCTTTAAACAACATCGGTTTAACATTAAGTTTGCTCTCTATTCGTAATATTCCCTTCCATAAATAATGTATAGGTTTTGTTTGAATTTCCATGTTTGGCGCAATGTTCTTTAGCAATCCTGCTACTAAATTGAAGAAATTGAATATGTATCAATAATGAAATGAAAGGATTTGTGTCAATGGATAAAACGAAGCAAATGCTTTTACTTCAAGATTTTGAGAAAAATGTTTTAATATCAATGCTTTGTATAGAGATCGATAAATATGGTTTGCAACATTTCTCTCGAAATCTGGAAGTAGAAACCGTTTGCTTCGTTTTATTCACACGACCGCATATAACGTAAAAATTATACAGTTTAAAACGGGAAAACTGCGCGCCACGTGAAGCGCATAATCATTTTTTAAGTTATTTTCAAAAACTTACACTGCCATCCAGTTTTTATGATCCATTTTTATCAGTTTTGAAAATTACAAATATACTTAGTGAAATGGAAATTGTCAACCAAGAAGTGGTAGGAATTTCTTTACAAAACTTACCATAAACTTTAACTCTTCAACGAGATTTTTGTTTTAGGGCATTTGTTATGCAGATTATTTAAAATGTCATTAATAATTGCTCCACAAAATTGTTGAATTTTTGATAAACTTCTGCAACTCTGATTTTAAATCATGAACTTCTTAGTTAATGAACGAATTTATATTTAGTGAAATTTCCATTTTTGGACTACCTAAGGGTTTTTACCAGTCGGTTTATCTTCAGAAATAAGTACTCTTGAATATATATTGAAGAAAAACAGAAGATTTCTAAGAATCTTTCCTGTAATATTTCAAGCTTTCACTGTCTTTCCTGTTGCAGTAAATTTCTAATTGTCAAACAAGAAATTAAACTGAATCAACAACATAAAATTTAGGTTTTTGTTCAGGTGGAACAAAGAGTTATTTCATTTTTTTAACCTGACAATTTATACATCAGAACTTAATAGTACAGTAGTGTACGGATACTTAATCACTTTGATTTATCTTGTAGACTAACAACTGTATTAGTATTGTTTAAAGCTCAGTAGTAGCAAGATAATTATATTGTTGCTCGGGACCATTGACATTTTTTCATTCTTTATCTGAGTCATTGTATTTGACATAAAGCGACCCACCCAACTTTACTACCCAACACAACTCGGAACCGAAGAATGTGATTATTTATGGCAAACCATTTAATTAATAATTAATCGCGTTCGTGCAATTACAAGTTTTATTTACTCACTTACCCTTTAGGCGAAAATAATTACGACTACAGCCACGTTCAAAGACAAGTTTGCATTTTTCAATCTCGTTCGCTAAAGTGATTTACGTTTATTTGCATATTTAAAATAATCAGTTTTCTTGTCTAATCATTTAGCGGGAATTAAATAAGGTTAGTTATACAAACACTATTGGCTGAAAATAGATGAACAAAAGTATTTTTTAATGTCATGCAAATAAAATTAAAGACATTTTTCTTTTGGAATAGATTCGATAACTTGAAGGTATACGAGAAAGTATTAATATGCATATTCTTAGTCAAATGTATAAAAAATTAAACTTTAAAATTGTTCACTAAAGAAATATGTACCCATTATTGTTTACGAACGCCCAGGTAGTTTTCTTTTCAAAGCCTCTATACATATTGTAAGACGAGTTCAGATGTGATGACAAATTTTACATTGACACCTCTAATATTATATTTATTGTTGCCATGAGAACGCAATTGTTGCGTTGTCTTCCACATAAGCATATACTATATTTCACCATATCCTCTCGTATTTTAACAAGAATAAATTCAGTCTGGTTGAAACTACTTGAACTGACAACCTATTATGATTTTTACTGAAATCTTAAAGGGATGTTCAGACTAAACGCGCAAACAAAAGCGAATATTCGCTCTTGGTCACTAGCACAAAATCTTTTATACATGTGTTGAAACGAAATGACTAAATATGCTCTTGTTCACTCATTTGGTCTGGACGCACCTTAAGAAGATCATAAAAATGTCTGAGGAATTCGTAGTAGTACGAGCAAGATGTCAATCGATTTTGCATACTAGAACTTGTATTTGGTACAAAAGTGGGTGTTCAGCATCTGCGTACGAATATTTACAGGTATAATAAATGTTACTACTTTAATCTTAAAGCATTCCATAATTTTTCAATCAGTTCCATGATGAAAAATTTCTATACATTCCACCTTTTATGATATTTTATTAACAACCATTCAATAACTACTGTTTAGGTAAAAACTATATTATGTATTGGGTGTACAACACGAAGAGGCAAATTCTCAAGGGCTTTGATGCAATCCCAAGACTGTAAGACAAATTAAAAAATTAATCAGCGCCTTATACAGAGACTAAGAAAGATTAGAGTTGCACCATGTTACTCAGAGAAATAAACTTTTTACTTTAAGAAATAAATTGTCCATTACAAGTATGATGTCATACATTAAGTAGTAGACACTCTAACTTGTCTACAAACACATGCATAGGGCATTATGATAATTAACTGAATATACAAAACTGAATTTTCTTGTGAAGACGGATTAATTGGAGTGGAAGGAGAAGCGAAAATATTGAATTACTGCCGAAGATTGGATTGATGAAAAGTTGAGGCAACTTGTTTTCATCATATATCTGGGTGTGTCTCACTCAGAGTGGGTTAAATAATAAATAGTTGTCTTTCTTTAATACGAGCAATAACTTTTGCAGTGAATACTTACATATAGTTTTCTCCATGTTTGTTCCAATTTATCTCGCATCTTGTTTTATAAATTATTTTAGTTAAGTACGAGTGTGAAACCTTTTTTGTTTACTTTTGACACTGATAAATTTGCAACGAAATATATCGGAATAGGTATTCCGAAGAGTGGTGCTATCAAAAAATTTAGTCTTGGGGGAATCAAATCGAACACTTGTCGTGCAATGAAGATTTATATTCCAAGATCAACGCGGGAATTTTCTCCTAAATTTATTCTCTTAATAGTTCGATTTACAATTTCTCGCTTCGCTTGTTTAAAGAGAAAAACTACCTTCAAATAAAAACAAACATATTCGTTAATAGAAATGCAAATTCTAACACGTAAGACTGGGCAGCGCTCGATTCGACCGTTAAAAATCAAACTGCTTTATCTAAACTAGTTTTGTAATGACAAAATAGAATTTTAAGTGACTCTTTCAACCATACGAGGGCGTATTAATATTATAATAATATATCTAGAAAATGCCTTGATATTCTTGCGATTTCAGTCTGCTCGTCACGTTTTGTTTATGAAAAATGACTTTGACATCAAGGACCGCAAAATTACACGCTTCGAGATCTACAAAGGACTTCACGCGGTGCCCACGAGTAATTTTATGCAACCACCCAAGTTGAAGATGGGCTTAATTGTGTTATATATGTATTCGACAAATTCGCAACGTAATCAATTTTTTGACATTATCATTTTTTATATTTAATAACCCAGAAGTTCCAGGAAGACTTGAAGGATTATTGGAACTGGTTTAGTTCATTAATAGAATTCACAAAATCTACGACTTAACCTGTCAAAACTAGAACATCTCGGGTAGAAGTTGCGTTCAATTCGAACCGGTAACATACTTGTCCGAGCTTTAATGAATAAGGGATTATTGTAATGATCTAATTAAAATATTAATACACCTGGTGCATAAGCAGTAGGCATTTAAGACTTTAAATAATTTATTTCTGGGTGCGTCAAGTGGAGATTAGCTCCAACTTCGGGACATGACATACAAGTTCTACACCTACCATGAGCTAGTTCTTTTTTCTTGTTACACATAACACCAGATCAGACGGTTTACACATTGTGTACTCTAGCTTTGTAGTTTTAAACATAACTTAATCTATGGTACAATTGAAAATAATGCATTTGTGTTAAACAACTCGTTTTTACACTTTCACACGTCCTATGAAAAATGATTCCCTTCTTTCATTTATGAATTAAGATTAATTACGAGGCTTAATCTAAAAATGCTGACTGAATGATTTTTAATTTTTTTTTATGAAAGTTTCTTTTTTATATAGAATATGACAGATTTCTTCAATCTTTCAAGCATTTGTGGAACGAAATTGTATTTCTTTTGTATCTCTTCTTTTTGAACGTTAGTAAAACGTCTTCCTTTAAAGCCAGGTTTCCTTCAAACAGGCACACTTGTGACTAGTTTCAGTTTGCAAAACAAAGACGACAACAAGTTTAAAGTTTTGAAAACAAAATCGACTACAATACCTGAAAATACCTTGTAATGTTCACTAGGTAGATAGTCTGGCGAAAAATGCTGTTGCGTTTCACATTTTCACCGAAAAAGCTTTACTTATAAAGGCAGAGCCCAGAAATCCTTTGATCTTCTCGCTTCAAGATGGGAACAGTCAAAAGTGATTCAAAATGTTTGACATATTGGAAACTAGAGTTACTGTTTTGTCTATTTAATGGAAACCCGGTTTATTCAGTTCGGACATACAGACATCACAATGGAGCTTTATTCAACTAAAAAATAGACAATTTCTACGAATTGTTACATCAAAGATGGTTTCTTACAAATTGCTTATTGCATACCGAGTAGGACTTGCATATACAATGTAAAAATTCTTAGTGATCATACAACTTGGTGATTGGAATACATGATGTACCATATCAAAAAACAGTAGTCTGTTTAGATGTCTGAAAAGAACGTTAATGGCTTTACCTGACATCATAATCGCTACATCATTCGTATTGTATTTCCACCTCTTGTTTGGAAGTATTGTAGGATTTACGTAGTAATGGAGGTACATACGAGGTCTGTTAAAAAAATACTGAAAATGTTTACAAAATGAATAGTATCTCACTTGAAGTTTGACAGTTAAAATGACATTTATTTAAGCTCTATTGAAAAGTTCAACTTGAGATCTTTAATACTTCGCCTGAACGACGAGTTTTAGGAAACTGCGTCTTGTTACTACGTTACGAAAATTAAAGTTAGAGCAACGTTACGCGATTAAGTTTTCCGTCAAACTTGGTTAAAACGCAATAGACACTTTTCAAAACTTGACTCAGGCTTATGGGGAGCACATTATGAGAACAGCGGAAGTTAAAGATTTTTCTAAACGATAGCAAAAACGTTGAAGCTGAACACCGATAAGAAAGATTCGTTACAGCAAAAACTGAAAAAAAATTGGAAAAAGTGGAAGCTTTTGTCATGAGTGACCGACGGAAGACCGTAAGGGTAATTAGTAATGAGACCATACATTACTTAAAATTGGATACGCAGCACTTTCTGTTGTACGAGTTTTGATGAAAAAAAACATTTCTGTGGTCTCCGATGGGCTTTTTTCCGTTTCCAAAATATAAAAGTTAGTGCCTTAAAGGACACTATTTTGGCAGGGGATATTATTTAGAAAGCCGTAACTAATCAAATAATAGCGATTTCGCTTAAAGACTTCTGACGCTATTATGAAGAATGAAAACAACGTTTCCGACGATGTGTGGCTTCGCAGAGGAACCATTTTAAAGGCAACAAGTTTAAATATTAAACGAACAATAAATATAAGGTTTTGTTAAAAGAGTCTCATTATTTTTGAAACAGACCTTGTATGTAAAGAAAAGTGAAAATTACTGTGTAAGCCTTTTTAGCTGACATATAGTACGAAATATGTTTGGAATATATAAAGATGATGTAAACAGTTTGTTCTACAATAGGATTTCGCTTTGAAAACATTTGTTCCAGTAGAATAACAGAAGCGTTCTAGAACTAGCTTTTCATAAATTATAAGTCATATCGTGATTGTTTAATCGTGTCGTAAATAATCACAGTGATTTAAAAATCACTGTAATGATTTTTTTTGAAATCTGATACCTCCAAGAATCTATGTGGTGATTACAAAGATCAAAAACACATGAAACCATTTGAATAAACTGTAATGTCATTACGCTTTCAAATCACTGTTACTATTCATATAGCACTAGTGAGCAAACAGTTTTAGAACGGTTATGTTAAACGCCCTACAGACGTAATGCAGAACGACATCTGTCGAAATTGCTGGAGTGATTCGCAGAATGCTATTCAAAAAATGGCAATACTGCAAGATGTACCATTTTTTCTATGATTTACAATTCAACATGCAGTAACGATAAATCGTTACGTGTAGATTGTGTTCGAACAAAGCTATTAAAACTAATTTTCTTTTCAAGATCACAAAGCATTGTTCATCACTGTTCTTTCTGTTGAAATTATTCACGATATTTGAAAAGGTTAGCAGCTAGTTTGATACTATAGTGACCTTATATTATCCCAAGTTGGGTTCTTGTGGCATTAATATTTCCTAAAGTTTTATGCGATAAAAAAAAGGATCTCTTGTACGTTGTTTCTTGGTAGAGTATTAAAGATAAATTAATCGAATATGTTTGTTTCTGTGTCGAGAGTAAAATAAATCGTAGCGGAAAAATGAAAAATTATTTACAGTGCATTATTCGAGCCGCCTACGTAAATTTACCAGATAACTAGTTTGTTAATTCGATATATTTCTCGACAAACGGCCTTTCGAAAGTTGATACAACTGATTTAAATTTTACCGTGCAATTAAATGATTTAAAACAGTGAGATGCGCATAATTTGAAGCGCGAAGAATCGTATCTTTGAATTAGCATATTCGTCAAGCTACCGCTTTTTCTAGAAGAGATGGATGATCTTCGATCGTAATTAGAATAGCTGTAAAGCAAGCTTATAAAGATAGAATCCATGTATATTTTTAGAATTAGCTAAAAATGGAAAAGGTAGATCAGCTGTCGTTTATGAAGGGATAATATTTTAGTGAGTCAGCTACATCTGATATTTCGTGGAAGGTAAATAAATTGATTCGGTACAGAACATTATTGTTGAAAACGGTCGACGTTTCGTTTGTCAGCGATGATTGGTAGACCGAACATAAACTTTAAGATTTATATTAATGTATCGCGCATAAAAGCAAAATAAAGAAAACCGACACAATTGCACACCAACACCGCGGAAATTGCATTACGTATTTATTCCCTCACATGACATTACATTTTTCATTCCGAGAACTTTTCTCTTTTATACTAGCATCGACGTTATCATAGTTTTGTTTTTAATTCATTCAAAATTCAGAACATTTTTCTCTGTTAGCATAATTCAGAAGATCGCTCTTGTGATACGATGTGATGTTTATTAAGGCATATTGGAGACCAATTAAAGTAACGTAGGTGGTATTTCTGTGTTAAAGCGACTTTGTTTCATTAAAAAGGCAAAAGAGATAATTGGTCTTATCAGATTATACAATCCGCTTTTTATCGTTGACAATAAAATAACCAAAACGGCCATCAGCCTTCGCTGAAAGATCGAAATTTGTGATAGACTGCAAGTACTTCCAGCTTTTAGCAAACTAAATTTCAGTTTACGAGGAAAGCGTCAAAAGTTTCCGGTCTGGACATATTTCAGAAATGATTAAAACGAAATATCGACAGTGTATGCCATAATTTGTTAAACAATGGCGAATATTTCAAATCTGAAATTGCCTCAGTTGCTTAGCAACAAGTGTTTGAATGTCATGCCAATTTTTGCATTGTTGAAAATCGAATATAGAGCTGTTATTTAATAGTTGTTAGTCCTAGTCATTTTCAGTGATGCCAGATTGGGCAATTTATCAGCAATTGTGGGATTCCAGAAGAAAAATTGAGACCAGGTTTGAAAAAATAATTAAAGAAAAACAGATTTTATCTGCAAATTGTTTTTTTGAAATATTCACTTTTATGATTTATACATTTTTTCATGATTTTGGACCAATTTTTTTCAATCTAAAGTTGATATCTAAAAAACAGGGTTTTTGAAGGTTTCGCATTTTTTGTTTGACATTTCGGAACACAAAGAAGTTGTTGGGCAATAAATCCGGTATATACTATAGTTCATGGGACATTAATTCGATGTTTTTCTACTTTGAATAACTAGATGTTTGATATACTGTGTTAGAACTGGTATTGTCATAATAAAGAGTGATGCGATGTTTTCGATTGTGTGTTCTAATTTTATCGTTGATTTCTGGCAAATCAATTGTTCATTATCCAACATTAACTGTTCTTCGATTTTCTAAAGTAATAATTGCGATATGTCCAGTACAACTGAAGAAACAGGAAATCATTTTCGATGAAGTGGAGAAACTACATTTGTTAGATACGGTTCATCTTCGAACATCCAAACAGTTTATTTGTTACCTAGTTTTGAATTTGTATGAATCGAATATATAAGTTCCATCATCTGATATGATAGTGTATGTGCATTTTGCAGTTTCTTGGTCGAATTTGTTGCGCATTTTCTTATACCAATTAACAAGCCTTGGGCAATTTATAAGGAATCCATAGGTAAAACATCATTTTCACACCTAACTGTCAATGCAAAATTGATGGTCATTGATATGGCTAAGGTTGCTTTTATCTCACGCTAAGTTACCCACAAGTCGACCTTCTTTATCGTATAACGCCGATGTTTTTTGGAACAACCACAGATTTTGATCGATTTTCAGGGAATTCATTACTGACGGAAGCACAACCAGGATGAAAATTTGCAAATGAATTGTAAACAGTCTTTTTTGATGGTACTTCATTATAAAAAGTTGAACAAAGCAACTCGAGGCATTGTTGTTGAGTTGGCTCTTTACTAAAATCGTAAACAATCATCCAATGAAAACCTCCACGTGATACTGAAACCGCCCTTGTATAGATTATTCCAGACAACACTTCAGATTATTTCTCAGTTTCACGACGTGAATAGTATATTAAAATACACGAAGACCATATTGAAAAGTAGCTTAATTGTTTTATTTACATTTGGTTTAGAAGGTAGTCAGACCGAAAACTTTTTACGCTTATCTCGTAAAAATCAAATGAAAACAAAATGACGAAAGACAAGGTTAAAAAGTTGTTGAAAATAAAACGCCATTTTTTGCCACCCTCGTAAAATGAATTTTAAAAGTCGAATTAAATTTACACAATACTATAATAAAGTCGAGATATCTGCACGTTGATAAATCTTTTTATCTTGTTTTCGTTCAGACATACATATGTGTCATTGTTATTCTTTTGTGCCATTTTAGGCCATGCTAACTCGTTTAAACAGGGGCGGAGGAGGGAGTGGGCCGATGTGCGTAATTGTGAAAATGTTCTAAATACTTTAACGTTAAATTCGAAAGTGTGTTCCCGACGGAATTGTTTCTATAAATTTGAAATTCCCAATAGACAAAACAGAACGTATTTAGTCTACATGCCTCATGGGATTTAAAAGGTACCTAATCAAAAAAAAAAAGAATAAAAATAGCTTCTATACTAGAGAAGGATTAACGATTATGTTATTTCCTGGCTTCACATGCTATCGGCCTAATTTTTCTTCTTTTTCTCTCACTTGTTGTGACAATCTTCGATAATAATAGAATACAAGAACAGTTTTACATAATCCATTATACACTTTTGTTTGGACTGACTTTATTGTATAAAAAGCTAAATTTCAGTTTTTTTTTTCTGTTTGAAAAGACGACATTTAATTAAACACTTTACTGATCGTTCTGGAAGAAAAATTAGTCAATATAAGAAGGGCATTTTTTAATTTCACCCCCTGGCTACGGTCCTGGGAAAATTAACTCATTAAGGCAGCTATTAATATGTTGTCAGGTACAAAAGGGAATGCGTAGGAAAAATGTCAGTTAAGCAGCTAAAGCTACGTTATCGCAAGATCTGTTAAGCGACCGTTATTAATCTTATTAACGTAAAAATCCTCTTTGTAAATTTTCAAAAACTGTTTCTTAAATTTCAATCGACCGAATGATAAATCATTTCGCAGCTTCACTGGTAAATGATGTCATTTTTTTTGTTCATTCACTAATTTTAATTTCAAATTAACCATGTGCAGATTCCATAATTAAAATGCGACTCTTGTAATGTGTTGAATCCAGTGGGAGGACATTCATATGTATGTACACATGACAGTTAGTCATAGGTCATGCTTCTATTAAGAAAAGTAAAAAAAAGAAGGTTACTAGGTTTAACATTAGAAGATTAATTTTAAAATATTTTGCTTTCAAATTACGTAAGGCCAATTTATTTTTCCAGTATAAAGAGTAGAGCCAGTGCATCCGAGTTGACATTTTTACAAATAGTCTGGACACCGACAAATGGCTGTTTTGATTTTAATTAGATTCTTCCAAAGGAAAAATGCCATCAACAAGAATTAATAAATAACCCAAAACAATTAATTTAAAATGAAATTTATTGTGAACGGAGATTAACACAGTGCAATTTTCACTATCAATATGTTGAATCAAATAATTGACACCTCAATGGGTTTTCTGATGAAGATATTGTTGAGTGGATCTGTCTTGATTAATGATTTTTATTCGTCGCTACCGATTTCCGATTGGCTTCCATGTCCTTCTTTATTCTCAATGTTCTCATTTTCTTTGGAAAGTGTACTGAATTATCCCTGCACTGCACGTCTATTTAAAATACGATGATGTATTGATATACAGTATCGGACTAAAATTATTTTAATCTTCCTTCTCAATTTGTACCCTCCGTGGGAGGTTTAGTGGCATCATAGATATCTATCCATTTGGCTCTATTTCTGGTGATAAGATTCAAAATGAGATGTAATAGTATTGGTAGGTAACGGTAGATATTGCCAGTATTGGAAATTCGAACATTTACTTTTATCTCCTTTTGACATATGTTGATTTTTCCAGACTGTGTTGAACTTCCTATGGCTATTTGTAACATGTCACATCTACGATTTATCTTCTCTTTTGATGTCTCTCTGGTTATTATATGTGATTGTGAGTGATTTAAGGTATGGGTACATACAGTTACACGTAGTATAGTTGACTTTCGTTCTGACTGATCCAGTGATAAGAGAGGTGAGATGTTGACGCAGTCCCATTTTATTCAATATTTCCCATAGATGCCACAACTTAACTTTATGAAACCCGTTTCTGTTGATGAAGTGGGTGTATATATGTAGAGTTGCAGAATTTTCATGGTTTTTCTCTCATTTATGAAATATTCAATAGGTATTCTCATATGTAGGAATAGTTTCATCCACTCATTCAGGATGTGCAGCATTAATTTAGATGTCATCCATGACTATTGAAAATATTAAATTTTGAATCGTCACTAAAGAATATTTTTATCCATTTCTTAACAAAGTCCAGTGTAAATGACATAATACAAACAACATTCAAGCATATCTATTTTTTCCAGAAACTATTTTTTAGCTAGTGTTCCTCCAGAAGGTCTTATTTCCACAACAATGCCGGACAGTTCCTGAAAGTACACCCTGGGTATCTAATTTTGCTAAAATTTGAATTGCAGATAAACGTGGACAGCTTTGACTAAATCATTTCATTATCTCAGTTCCTTTAGTTGTATAGTTTTTTTCTTCTTCCTTGTTTCAACGTATTACAATTAGTCGATGAATATTGTTGCTTATTTTTTCAACTAAATACCTGTTTCGTTGCTCTAAATTGTTCTTTGTGGGACTTTCTTATTATATTTTCCTTCATTTCCACAAGGCATCATGCGAATATACATATACAAATTCCTGTGTTGAATTTGAATAACACAGAAATCGGCATTTTTCTTTCAACCTAACACGTCCATTAGAAAGTGAAACATCGATTTTGTACATTTGTACTTTTTCCTTTCATTATTTCCAGACAATAATAATAGTATTCAGCTAGACTCAATGTAAGCAGCTCAAATTCCTGTAATAGGAAGATCAAATGTCGAGTTGATTAAAGTCAATAATATTTCATTCGGTTCAAGAATAAACGGTTAAAAGTAAAAAATGTGGCCTTATTAACTAGGAATTTTCTTTTACTTCGTTGTTTTAATTCAGTTTGGAGTGTGTGAAATTATAGTTGTAGAGTGTTCTTGTGTTGGTCAGAACCGAGATGCTATTCCAGGCGGTGTAATCCAACGTTTAAGATGCTATCACGAGCTATAAGGAGTGTTGTTATCTCGTGCTGGCAATTTAATTCTTAGCGCTCTGCAGTGCACAAACTACTTTAAAATTGCCGAATAATAATAGTCTCTTTTAGATAATGATAGTATTTATTGTAAATAAGTAGGGCGTAAATCAAGGTTTGACTGATGTTGTTGATTGAGGGGAAAATTACAATAACATTTTTTTATATAAATATAAATAAATATTTGAAGCCGTTTATAAAAGTCCATGTTGTTTATGGCAGGCAGGAAAGTTTCGATGTAAAAATTTCTTTGGTAATATATCAGACCGAAGAAAAAGAATGTTAAACCTAATATTCGGTCATCTAAAAGCGGATGGTATGCCATTCCCAAAGCAAATAGTTATAAAATAAGACCATTGTGTTCCAAGAACACACAGTGCGGGTTTTAATGAATGCATTAAATTTTCCTAAAAGTGTCAGCAGGTTGTTGTAATGAATAACTGTGCCTCGGAGTGTCCGTAGCAAAGTAGGCATTTTGGCGCCGATAGTTTTCTTGGAAAAAATCGTCTGAATGTTCGGGCTTCACCGATAGAAGGCTAGAGATAGCGGTCTGTTACATGTTGAGACTAATCAGCCTACACTGAATTTCTCGTGTGGGTCGAAGAAGAAGTTGAACCGCAAAGAGAAAAGTTCTTGTTTCAGTGCCGTCCCAACAGGTGTCACGAATTTATTTCACAAATAGTTTCTTGATAGAACCACATGTTATCTATGTCATTTAGTCATTTGTTAACTTAATCAACGTACTTGATTTGTCGAATTCAATTGTAATAACTGTTTATTTAAAATTTCCAAATCAATATACTTTCAGTTAATTAAATACCTGCGAAAATAAATAAATATCAATTAAACAGAATAGATAGAAAGTTTCGATCTATTTCCACTTAATACCATTAATAATAATGTTTTAATATTAGGAATTTCCTGAAAACAACTTTGTGAACTATTTTTAATATTTAACGAAGTAATAAAGAAACTGACCACAATATTAACATAAAAGCCCCACTTACTGTTTATAGGCTAAAGTCATTTTTATGATCAAATGCAGTTTATCAAATTTCATTGTATAGAGCCATTCAATGTAGAAAAATGTCGTCTAATTTTGAAAAAAGAACACTTCTTTAAGGTGTTCAAGAATGCGTTTCATTATCATTGTCCATATGCTGGACAACCTACGCTTTTTAAACAAAATATTTGAATAAACGGACTCAAACAAATCATTCACGGGGTGCATAAATGTCACTACAATTGAATGTAATAAAGATATGTAAAAACGTGACGATTTTGTTTTTGTAATACTGCCAAGGTACTGCCAACGCACCCGAACATGGTACCTTTATGTTAAGAAAAGTTGTCACAGTTGTATGGGAGTGGTATATATATAACTATTTCTTTAAACCCAGCACGCCTAAAAAAAAGTTTAAATTGTAAATCTTTCGTTTTCAGCATTGGGAATGTAGATAAAAGTACATGGAAATGGTTCTTATTTACTTCCAGTCGTAAAGATTACCAAATTATGTTCGTTCGTAAATTAAATAGCAGATATATTTTCAATATCGTCATGCAAAACATAAACATTTTATTCCTGTATAATGACATTCTTTGAAGAAAAGTATTTCTTTAATGTTAATATTTAGGGGGTGTTAAATAAACCACGTAACGAACCGCTATAATAACGGCGGATTAATTTATATTAGCGTCACAAGACCGTTATTTATTAGAGGTTTAAGGAGATTTAGACCTGCAAAATATCAGCTCTGTTTTGAATTCGAAATAAATTCCATTCTAAGAAAAAATCTGGTTTCCTCATGGGCATATCCGAGAAGCTATTCGTATCCAGGATGGAATGAAATGTTCCTGGCTTGATCTATAAAAAGCGGATTTTATCCGCGAATTTTTCAAATAATGAAATTTCTGTAAAATTTGAAGAGTTTATGTCAAATGGTAAATGTTTGTTCTACATACTTTAATAGCTAATAAGTTTTCCGTTTTCAAAATCATAGAAAAAGCCAAAATTCGAGTTATAAAGTAAACTATTTTCATATTAATAGTTTGTCACCTATACATATATACTATAAAGTGTGAATTAGATGCTACTTTCGAGGGCGAGTCAGGTTTTTAATAGTTAAACTTGGGTAGCAAATTTTAAACGAGATCATATGAATGCGCTCGGATAGGCTAAAAACTGTAACTTCGCAAGAAATTTATGGAGAAAATGCTTAAAATAGTTTTAAATGATCGACGAATGAAGTTGGAAGAGATAACTGAGTGGATGCGGATCTCAAGAGACCAAACAATGCATTGGACTAAATCGTTCCTATTTTCAACTTCCATGACGTGTACAAGTTGTTTGGCCCGTCCCCAGACATTTGACGATCTGACGGATTTAGATCTAGGGAACGGGGAGGCCTTAGAATAGGGTCATGCCTAATTGTTAGATGAGGCGAAAATGAAAATTAATTTAAATAGAATCGAAGAAATTAAGAACAACAAACTTTTACTCAAACTGCTGTTCTGTCTACTTTTACTTATCAAATGAGTAAAGAATAATAGCCTGCGAAAACTTATGATTGATTCGGTTTGCGACCGATTCAGTTTACGATCAATTCGGTTCACGAACGATTCGGTTTACGTCCGATTAACGGGCAAGCGATTAAAGCTATAACATGAAACATAAATTAGTTCTTTGATTTTATTTAGTGTAAATAGAAATATATTTATAATTTTCTATTATTATAGAAATTATAGTATACACTAATCCACTATTACATGTATTATTACTGTACTATTACTAAGAGGAAAAAGTTTTGTATACCTAAATACATTTAAAATTAATGGCTTTGTTTAAAAAAATACTCCAATATGAAAATTTTAATTTTTGGCTTCGGGTTTTCCAGTGCAAATTCATGTATACGGGGTGGTCCAAGAACAAATTATGACAACCATCTTCATTTCTTTAAATGAAAAGACGTATTTATTTAAAAAAAATGTTTTTGTTTAACACCGGAGGTGTTGCCCGTTTGCTTTTTTTTATAAAAAAGCAACTAACTTTAATCAAGCCTGTCATTTAACATATTGGAACAACTTTTTTTAAGTCACCAAATATATCTATATATATGGTGGTCCTCAAAAAGGTTATTGATCATTTCATACTCTAAAACTCTTCCAAATAATTTGAAAAAAAATTCTGCAAAATTTTAGCTGTTAATTTAAGCTCATATATTTTTTAAAATTAAACTTTGAATTTTTATAATTTCGGTAATAATTGACAAAGAAATTTTAATTTGGGACAAATATAGGTAGGTACTTATATAAACTGCTGTTCAAATGTTTAAGGATATTGCTAAAATTGTTATTTTTTTAAGACTACAATTCTTCCTATCTGCTGGGCGGATTTTAATGATTTTTTTTTCAATTGTAGCCCTGATATGGGTGAATATCCTGCTGCGAGGAAATACCCAAAAAATAGAATTAACATATTATACAGGGGTGTGTNTGAAAACACACAAAAAATACAAAAATAGTTCTGAAAAGAACTGATGCTAATCTTTTATATGAGTCTTTTAAATGGAACCTTCAGGAAAAACACCGAAAAAATATGCTATAATCGCAATAATCACTAAAAATCTCGGCAATGACGTGAAGCTGTCACTATTGATTTTTTATTGATTAAAAATCTATTTACTACATTATTTTATAGTGTTGTCTTTTTTTAGTAATTAGACTTTTGTAATAACGTATTTTTTAACTTAGAAGACATGACTTTAATATTGTCTCTTTTTCTCACATGTATAAAACAATAAAAGGGCAACATAGGGCACGTTTTGACTATGACTGGAAAGTGGTGACGCACGGGGCATGATTCGCCGTTTCAACTGTACCTAGATTTCATGATTGGTAACAAGGCAACCTAGAAAATCATATCCGTTTTGGTTTGGTATCGAGCTAAACTTCTTAGCTAATGACGCCAACTCAGTTGCCCAGGTAGATTCCCCTCTTTTTCACATTCCCACCTACGTCGCTGGGTTCGTTAAATAAGTGGCAAAACACAAAGACCGAGTTGTACTTGATAGACACACATGGTTGCCACCGAAGACAGCATTCTAGCTATACATATATTAAATGTAGAATACGTATATGTACAATATCACCTGTTTTTCATGCTATCGAAATTGAAAAAAAAGGCACTGTGTGTGAACTTCTTTTCAACTTTCAACTGAATGTTACGTTGCATGTTGGCATTTAAAAGATTGGAATAGATTATGCATATACGAATACTTCCAAATGAAAATAGAAGTTTTTTGCATTAGTTATTTGCCCAGTTCGTTTTCATGCCTCAAGAGCTTTCTTCCGATTGTTTCATACAATTTCAACATTTTAAAAACCATTTTACTTGTAGGAAAACCTTTACTTTACTTTATAGGGCCTACCCAGTTTATATTTTTTAATATGTCTAACAGATGGCTTAGTAAAACAGGAATTTTATTTGATCGTAATTTTAATAGAATTTTTGTACGCTATTTGCAGAAACATATGTAGGGCCTTAAAAGGCTTGAATAAGTAATAAAATATAATGTTTGTGTGCACTTATATTCTTTGGTTGGGCTGCGGAAAAATCTTAAGATGCGAAAATGCTTTTGTATTGTAATGAGAAAATTTGACATACTCAAGGCAACTGAAGATTTTTCTTGTTTTTACGATTTTACATATGTTATGTTCAAATTTCCATGTTAGTGGGATTGCGACTTATGTTTCCTTTGTATTAAAACCTATTATGTTAAATCCCACATAGGTTCATCTTTTGACATACAAGAGCGTTAGTGGGCTTAAAGATATAATAGTAATGATAAATAACGCCGCAGAATCGGCGGCAATTCAACCTGGCATTTTTAAATAATGAATGCGAAATTACGGTCATTTTTAATCCCGAAGAAAGGCCTTTGGCTACAGCAGAGAGACTATTAATTTTTTTGCCGATTGCCATTTGCATGCAATACGTACGGATTTCCACAAATATTTTATGCAATTACCTTATATACCACCTGGTCATTTTGAAGAAATTATCTGAATATGTCGAATCGGTAAATATACATGAATCAAAGGTAAATATCTGTGCTAGGTTTATGTAATAGTTGGATGCAATATTAGTATTGAGCCACCAGAAGCCCAATAACATTCTATTATTACATAGCAGTTCGGTTTTTAAAACCAGTCTGCCAGAGCAAACAGAGATATGTATACCTATTAATGTAGAGAATTTATAAAATTTAATTACGATTTCGAAATTTTGCCACTGATTTTTTTTGAAAATTTAACAGTTAATGCATATGTATACTCGTTCAATCAGGGAAAAACTTCTACATACACTACATTCACTTTAACCGAACAGTTAAAACCATTATAACATGTTTAAAATAGTTGGTGAAACTTTTCCCATATAAAATTTAATAAAACAATATTTCGAAAAATATTAATGAAACATTGAATCACAATTTTCAAAAACGGTTACACAAATTATGCTAAAAAAAGTATCCATACATAATGAACATTAAATTAACAGAATATTAAGGACGCTTTAATCGAAAATTTAGCTGAACCTCTGTTACCCTTGCTAATTTCTTTTAACTTTTTTGGTCTGGTTAAAATGAGTTTTTTTGTGATTTCTGTAGGGATGCTCTTCCATGCTTAAAATATTCTGTTTTTTAGCCCTGCTTTATTCTTCTTTTTTAATCTGTGCCACAAATATTTAATGGTGTAATTATCGTAGTATTGGGAAGGGGTGTGGAACAGCCTACATTGTAGATCATCAATCCCCTCACTAAGTTCGCATTATATTTTGAATCATTATTCTGTTGAAAAATAAGTCGACCTTATAGATTTTGATTTCTGCGCATTTATTTTCAAATTTTGTCTTAAAATATTGAGATTCATCGTGTCATTAATAAAGCTCAAGTTTCTTACCCCTCCAACAGACATACATTCCCAAAGTAATACATTTTCACTATCTTGTCTCACTCCAGAATCATTTTTTTTTATGTAATATCCATTGTTCAATTTTTAAACCCACTACCATTAGATCCTAAAAGTCTAAATTTAGTTTCAACACTAAAGATTATGGTTTTCCAAAATTTAGGAAATTAGGATATGAATACCCTGGTAAGCACTAACCGGATTACCTCTTGAAATATACCTTTTTCCTGGTTATAATACGTTCTCGATAGTCTCCTCTCTGCAAAATATTTCTCACGGTTTGTGAACAAATATTTCTAGGAAATATTTCTGAATTTTTTCTTGAATCGTTGGTGCATTTTCCTTAAAATCTTTCTTTTTTTCTTCGAGTTAAGTTCTTGGGGCGACTGGAACGAGTCCAAATTTTATGCAAACCTATAGTGGTTTACGATATATTAAAGTCAAGAGGGTGTCTATCCAATAGTATTTTCTGTGCTTCTCAGTGAGCTCCAGTCTTTCAATGAATGTATTAAAATCTTTCTAGATCCACCTGAATTTTCACAGATTCTTTCACTAGTTTTTAACATTATTTTGTGATTCAAATGTAAAACTTCTTACAGTATATATGAAACAATAGAATCAAAAACCATTCATTTGTTTTATATTTTACAAATGGATATTGGAATTGAGTATTAATGAATTGCAGCTGAGTATGGAAAAGTTTTTCAATGAATCTCCTCTATGTATGAAGACTTTTTTGCCATAATTTTTGAAAATATTTTTTCATTATAAATATTAAAATATTTTTCCCATATTATTTTATTGAATTTTGAATTGGCAAATTTTCAATTGTTATTTTAAACGTTTTTTCAAAGTTCCAATTGGGTATTTAAACCTCCTGAATAGAAAGGATATAATACAGATATTGTATGTATATTTTTTAACAAACCTTTAAAAGATATATATATATATAACTTTAAAATTTCATCTAATTTTTGCCATTTGAATTTAAATATTACCATTTAGTTTTTAATTTGAAATTATTCGTAAAATTAACGGTCAATTGAATAGGGAGTTACACAATATGTAAACTGCATTTCAATCATAAAATTGCAATTTGTCGCAGATGCAATTTCAATATTGAATGTCTTTTTGGTTAACTCTCGTTCCGAGAATATCAAAGCATCCATAAAGCGACACAAAGAACGGGAATATTGGCCAATATTGTGAAGGATATGGCTGACAGTAAAACAACTTTATTGCCATTTAAATAATATTCCAAAAAGGTATCGATCGCATCCATCTATATCCATTTTCTGCAAAAAGTATGGCGAATTTCTTCAACATTATCAGTGAAATGGATAATAATTATCTCGAATAATTTAACTTTTAATAGGAATTAAGAACGAATGTGATACTAAAATGAAGTGATACATTACAGTGACTTTATTGCCATAAATTACTGTAATACAAATTAGTTGTTGATCGTGATGTCCCTAAAAGGTAAAAAGAGTAGAATATATTCTAATCAAGGTATGAAAACATAAATAACTGCTAAATAGAGTTGAAATATAAAAGTCAAATCTAGATTCGTTGAAATAACATAAAAACTTCCCTGCTAAAAGTTGATCAATAATTCTTTTCACGTCGATTACTTTAGACAACCGAAAACAATTTTTCTCCGGGCTTAATGTTGATCTGACAAAGAGGAAAGTTCTTTTTAGACCAAAGCAATCTAAATACTTTAATCTAGGGATGATGTTAGTTCGAGATATAATTCTGGCATTTTAATCCTAGCAGAGCGTTTGAAACAATTTATGATTGTAAGAATAGCTTTAAAAGATAAAAGTAAATTAGAACAGGTAGAGGGAATCGAAAATATCAATAAAAAAATCGAGGGTCCACGAGGAACACCGCTGCGAACAGGAAATTACATGGTGAACTAAAGAAAGAAACGGATTAAAAATGACCCTATGGGGTAACAATATTGAGAATTTATGTTTCAAAGTTTATATACAGAGTATGAAGATAAGGTATGAAATAAAATTCATAAACTCATTGACATAACAACTCGAATATCCAGTAAAAATATGCTAAATACAAGTTGTGATTAAAATTTTAATTAATTTTTCTTTTTCATCAATTGTGTAGGTATACCTTTTTCATTAAGTTTTTTTGTTTATTTTTATATAAAGCTCTGAAAAAATTTGGCACAATGGATTTATTTTTCTAAAGGGATGTCAGGCAAGTGTTCATAATGGTATTTTTGAAACTTTATCTTAACGCTCTATAGTTATGGTTAAAAGTACGGAGATAAAGAAAGTTGTTTTATTTAAAGAAAGGCCAATGTTAAAGTAGGTACAAGAATATATTTTAAACCTACAATATACAGGATGAACCATCGGAAACTTTTCATTTTTGGTCTGATTTAAATAAATATATGCCTTTGTCTATTTACTATTTTTGGTAAATAATATATATGTCTATACGTTGTGAAATTAATAACAATTTTTTCAAGCGCATTTATTATTATTTGTTTACAGCTTAACCATTACACTTATTATGTTATGTACAATCTGTATATATCGATTTTCAAAGAAACTAAGAAATTCAATTAATCTTTTATGTGTTACACGTCCACATGACACCTTTTAAAAACTTGTCATCTTCGACAATTTATATACCACATAATGGTTATTAAAATTTTGATTTATTAATAGTTCAATGTATTCTGCAAATATGCAGAAAAAAATTACTGTAGTTTCAAATCCTCGTACATTTTATCTTCAGTATTCACTCCTGTTCATAATAAATCTTTAACAAGAAATTCTTAAATAACCAGTTTTCTTTGTAGCGAAATTTTTACGATCGACTTTAAACTCAGCTCGTACTGGCGATTTGCATATATTTCTTTGAACGCATAATCTTGTTATTTTATGCGTCTATGAAAAATATCATATCAAATAATTAAGGGAATGAGTAACAGTGTTCGATGACAAGCGATTTAACCCATGGAAAATCGAATATACAAAAGTCCTTATTATGTATGTGTATACAGTATACAGGATGTCCCACGACTATGAGCTTCCAATTGTTTATGGAAAAATACAACTAGAAAAATTTTGAAAATTGGCACATACACTAACCTTGACATACCTTATTTGTTAAAAATATTTTGACAGTGTTAGTCGCTTATTTGAAATGGAATATCCTATATATTCTTGTATTTTTTTGGTTTTAGATGTAGATTTTTTTTTAAATCCGTACTGAAACACAATTTTCTTAAATGAGAAACTGTTGCTTATTTTTAAAGCTAGCATCATGAAATTTTGTTCATTTGCTAACCAACAATGATATACCAAGACGATTGGAATACTTTTAACAAAAATTATCTCTGGTGACTAAAAAATATTTTCAAATTTAACAAAACTTTGAAAAGAAAAAAAAATTAAATAGAACACCCCCTACATTTTTATTTATTTTTATTTTAAATTTCATTTTGAATTCTATTAGAGGTCTATTAAAACTATACGAATTACTGTAAAATAGTTTAAGTTAGTTAGTTTTGAAAATAATATACATATGTATGTATATTATTTTTAAAACGTCTCGTTAAAAAAATATATAACCAATACGGTCACTAATTAATATTCATAATTATTATTACGGTAATAGTTCTGATTTCAATTTCCCTTTCAATCATAAAGAATAGGCTACAACTAACGTTACGTTAAGAATTTACATTTACTTTTAAATATTTTAACTTACATTCACCCAAAAATTACAGAAAGAAAATGTCAAGAAATTAATCAAATTTTGTCACTGTTGTCAATCATGTTACCATAATTATTCTACCATTAAGCCTGTCACCATTCATCGAGTCACTCAACATGACGTACAAATGAGGATCTAAAAATGTTAGAAGAAAATGGAGGTCACATTATACGTTTAATTTAATTTTTCTTTCATTTCTATTGCACAAAATATTAATTTTTTTGGATTTTTTTCTGTCATTTTTAAATGAATTTAAATTATAAATATAATTACGTAATTAAATGCATAATTTGTTGAACTCTTTCTAAATAAAAAAGGAATTGAAATCACAATCGTTGATATAATAAATAAGATTTGAATCAATGATTTTAACAAGAACCTGTATTATTTTTATGGCTTATTAATTGTAAAATAATTCGAATTATTATTCAAGAAAATTTAAAAATCGCTACTTATGGAAAAAACATGAAAAATAGATACAGGAACCCCTAATAGGAATCAATTCAGAATTTATTTAAGAATATATATTTATAGGGTGTTCAATTTAAGATAAACGATTTTACATTTACTTGTGGTATAACCAATAATGGCTTAATCTTTAAATATATATATATTTTTAATGGATAGCATGTCATAATTCCTGTGTGCCAATTTTCAAAATTTTAATAATTATAGTTTTATATATGTATACAATATATACGATTAGACAGCGGTATTCTTGAGCCATCCTGTAGGTTACGTCATGTGAAATCATACAATGTATAACATGGCATTTTATATACCTACATATACACGTATGTACATTGTTGTAATAGTTTTAAAAATATTACTGAAGATGTCTTATTAACGAGTAACCTCTCATTACTGAAGAATGACTTTCATGATTCATAGCACAAAATAACTTATTAGACATGAGTTTATGTCCACTTTCACTTGAACAAAGATGTTGCTTCTATTGTAATAGGAGCGTGTAAATGACGCCATCTATTTGCAATTGTTTTATCAGTTAATTGACATGTACGCTCATCTTGTAAAATAAAAACTTTATTGTTGAGATATTAATAATGCAATGTTGATCAAATTGTCGCCTCTAGGGTATTGCATAAATTACTAAGAACAACTTTATCTCTAAAATATTCAAATTCTATACCAGCAACATCAAAACAAAATCTGCCAAAAAGACTTACAAACATGTTCCACCTTTGAATTGTTTACTCGAATTTCGACTCAAATTTTAGTTAATGGTAAAAATTGGTATATGTGTTTTTGATATAGAACTTAATCTAGCAGACAATTAATGTGTAGCCATTAATTGGAAGTATGAAAAGAAAATTGAAAGAATTTACATTTTTAACGATCCTATATCTTCGATTTAAAAATGTTTAATTATGTATTTATAGGAACTTCTCTTTTTCAAATTACTTAAAAAAGTACCCTGTAGAACACCGAACCAGCAACAGGTTTGTAGAAGTGTGCCATTATTTGAATGAAATTCAATCGAGTGTCAATAGTATACCACATTTTTTATCATTTGCAGGGAAAGTGATTCTTTTTTTAAAGAGTTTGCGTCATTCCCTTGCTGTTGCGCCACTTAAATCTTCCGCGTGCCATAGGTTACCAATTACTGATGTAGTCACAATAAAAAATATCGAGGTAAACGATCTTGCATTTTAATGGCTCATTTACACAGGCAAAGTTGCTATTCCATGTAATCGAGCCATAAGGGACGTGGACAGCATTCCTTTGCAATGGTCCCTAACTTCCAAAGGGAAGGTCATACTGACCCTTTTTGTCACAAACTGCACACACGCAAAACCTCTGTACAATTGTACTATTATTTTGACGGTTATTTCACTACTTCAAGTGAGTAATTGTAGTTAAAGAAATAAACAAATCTCCAGGAACTAAAGGGTCTTTAATAACATAAATAATGACACTCACGTGAGGCAAAGAGACATCGGAATGTATAACCTTATATTTAGTCCATTGTAATTGTTTTTTTATATCAAATTTTGTAGTTCCACGAACGACAAATGGTACATTTATAAAATACTTTTAGTGAGTCAAAGAAACTATATGGAATTTTTAAAGTGCTACTGGAACAACGAGCGACTTGAAAAATAATTAATTGGCTTAAGTCATTTCTTAGAAAGCGAGATGTAAATATTTCCTCAAGGAACCCACTTAGCTTGTGAACTTTTTTTTTTCNCCTTAAAATCTTTCTTTTTTTCTTCGAGTTAAGTTCTTGGGGCGACTGGAACGAGTCCAAATTTTATGCAAACCTATAGTGGTTTACGATATATTAAAGTCAAGAGGGTGTCTATCCAATAGTATTTTCTGTGCTTCTCAGTGAGCTCCAGTCTTTCAATGAATGTATTAAAATCTTTCTAGATCCACCTGAATTTTCACAGATTCTTTCACTAGTTTTTAACATTATTTTGTGATTCAAATGTAAAACTTCTTACAGTATATATGAAACAATAGAATCAAAAACCATTCATTTGTTTTATATTTTACAAATGGATATTGGAATTGAGTATTAATGAATTGCAGCTGAGTATGGAAAAGTTTTTCAATGAATCTCCTCTATGTATGAAGACTTTTTTGCCATAATTTTTGAAAATATTTTTTCATTATAAATATTAAAATATTTTTCCCATATTATTTTATTGAATTTTGAATTGGCAAATTTTCAATTGTTATTTTAAACGTTTTTTCAAAGTTCCAATTGGGTATTTAAACCTCCTGAATAGAAAGGATATAATACAGATATTGTATGTATATTTTTTAACAAACCTTTAAAAGATATATATATATATAACTTTAAAATTTCATCTAATTTTTGCCATTTGAATTTAAATATTACCATTTAGTTTTTAATTTGAAATTATTCGTAAAATTAACGGTCAATTGAATAGGGAGTTACACAATATGTAAACTGCATTTCAATCATAAAATTGCAATTTGTCGCAGATGCAATTTCAATATTGAATGTCTTTTTGGTTAACTCTCGTTCCGAGAATATCAAAGCATCCATAAAGCGACACAAAGAACGGGAATATTGGCCAATATTGTGAAGGATATGGCTGACAGTAAAACAACTTTATTGCCATTTAAATAATATTCCAAAAAGGTATCGATCGCATCCATCTATATCCATTTTCTGCAAAAAGTATGGCGAATTTCTTCAACATTATCAGTGAAATGGATAATAATTATCTCGAATAATTTAACTTTTAATAGGAATTAAGAACGAATGTGATACTAAAATGAAGTGATACATTACAGTGACTTTATTGCCATAAATTACTGTAATACAAATTAGTTGTTGATCGTGATGTCCCTAAAAGGTAAAAAGAGTAGAATATATTCTAATCAAGGTATGAAAACATAAATAACTGCTAAATAGAGTTGAAATATAAAAGTCAAATCTAGATTCGTTGAAATAACATAAAAACTTCCCTGCTAAAAGTTGATCAATAATTCTTTTCACGTCGATTACTTTAGACAACCGAAAACAATTTTTCTCCGGGCTTAATGTTGATCTGACAAAGAGGAAAGTTCTTTTTAGACCAAAGCAATCTAAATACTTTAATCTAGGGATGATGTTAGTTCGAGATATAATTCTGGCATTTTAATCCTAGCAGAGCGTTTGAAACAATTTATGATTGTAAGAATAGCTTTAAAAGATAAAAGTAAATTAGAACAGGTAGAGGGAATCGAAAATATCAATAAAAAAATCGAGGGTCCACGAGGAACACCGCTGCGAACAGGAAATTACATGGTGAACTAAAGAAAGAAACGGATTAAAAATGACCCTATGGGGTAACAATATTGAGAATTTATGTTTCAAAGTTTATATACAGAGTATGAAGATAAGGTATGAAATAAAATTCATAAACTCATTGACATAACAACTCGAATATCCAGTAAAAATATGCTAAATACAAGTTGTGATTAAAATTTTAATTAATTTTTCTTTTTCATCAATTGTGTAGGTATACCTTTTTCATTAAGTTTTTTTGTTTATTTTTATATAAAGCTCTGAAAAAATTTGGCACAATGGATTTATTTTTCTAAAGGGATGTCAGGCAAGTGTTCATAATGGTATTTTTGAAACTTTATCTTAACGCTCTATAGTTATGGTTAAAAGTACGGAGATAAAGAAAGTTGTTTTATTTAAAGAAAGGCCAATGTTAAAGTAGGTACAAGAATATATTTTAAACCTACAATATACAGGATGAACCATCGGAAACTTTTCATTTTTGGTCTGATTTAAATAAATATATGCCTTTGTCTATTTACTATTTTTGGTAAATAATATATATGTCTATACGTTGTGAAATTAATAACAATTTTTTCAAGCGCATTTATTATTATTTGTTTACAGCTTAACCATTACACTTATTATGTTATGTACAATCTGTATATATCGATTTTCAAAGAAACTAAGAAATTCAATTAATCTTTTATGTGTTACACGTCCACATGACACCTTTTAAAAACTTGTCATCTTCGACAATTTATATACCACATAATGGTTATTAAAATTTTGATTTATTAATAGTTCAATGTATTCTGCAAATATGCAGAAAAAAATTACTGTAGTTTCAAATCCTCGTACATTTTATCTTCAGTATTCACTCCTGTTCATAATAAATCTTTAACAAGAAATTCTTAAATAACCAGTTTTCTTTGTAGCGAAATTTTTACGATCGACTTTAAACTCAGCTCGTACTGGCGATTTGCATATATTTCTTTGAACGCATAATCTTGTTATTTTATGCGTCTATGAAAAATATCATATCAAATAATTAAGGGAATGAGTAACAGTGTTCGATGACAAGCGATTTAACCCATGGAAAATCGAATATACAAAAGTCCTTATTATGTATGTGTATACAGTATACAGGATGTCCCACGACTATGAGCTTCCAATTGTTTATGGAAAAATACAACTAGAAAAATTTTGAAAATTGGCACATACACTAACCTTGACATACCTTATTTGTTAAAAATATTTTGACAGTGTTAGTCGCTTATTTGAAATGGAATATCCTATATATTCTTGTATTTTTTGGTTTTAGATGTAGATTTTAAATTCCGTACTGAAACACAATTTTCTTAAATGAGAAACTGTTGCTTATTTTTAAAGCTAGCATCATGAAATTTTGTTCATTTGCTAACCAACAATGATATACCAAGACGATTGGAATACTTTTAACAAAAATTATCTCTGGTGACTAAAAAATATTTTCAAATTTAACAAAACTTTGAAAAGAAAAAAAAATTAAATAGAACACCCCCTACATTTTTATTTATTTTTATTTTAAATTTCATTTTGAATTCTATTAGAGGTCTATTAAAACTATACGAATTACTGTAAAATAGTTTAAGTTAGTTAGTTTTGAAAATAATATACATATGTATGTATATTATTTTAAAACGTCTCGTTAAAAAATATATAACCAATACGGTCACTAATTAATATTCATAATTATTATTACGGTAATAGTTCTGATTTCAATTTCCCTTTCAATCATAAAGAATAGGCTACAACTAACGTTACGTTAAGAATTTACATTTACTTTAAATATTTTAACTTACATTCACCCAAAAATTACAGAAAGAAAATGTCAAGAAATTAATCAAATTTTGTCACTGTTGTCAATCATGTTACCATAATTATTCTACCATTAAGCCTGTCACCATTCATCGAGTCACTCAACATGACGTACAAATGAGGATCTAAAAATGTTAGAAGAAAATGGAGGTCACATTATACGTTTAATTTAATTTTTCTTTCATTTCTATTGCACAAAATATTAATTTTTTTGGATTTTTTTCTGTCATTTTTAAATGAATTTAAATTATAAATATAATTACGTAATTAAATGCATAATTTGTTGAACTCTTTCTAAATAAAAAAGGAATTGAAATCACAATCGTTGATATAATAAATAAGATTTGAATCAATGATTTTAACAAGAACCTGTATTATTTTTATGGCTTATTAATTGTAAAATAATTCGAATTATTATTCAAGAAAATTTAAAAATCGCTACTTATGGAAAAAACATGAAAAATAGATACAGGAACCCCTAATAGGAATCAATTCAGAATTTATTTAAGAATATATATTTATAGGGTGTTCAATTTAAGATAAACGATTTTACATTTACTTGTGGTATAACCAATAATGGCTTAATCTTTAAATATATATATATTTTTAATGGATAGCATGTCATAATTCCTGTGTGCCAATTTTCAAAATTTTAATAATTATAGTTTTATATATGTATACAATATATACGATTAGACAGCGGTATTCTTGAGCCATCCTGTAGGTTACGTCATGTGAAATCATACAATGTATAACATGGCATTTTATATACCTACATATACACGTATGTACATTGTTGTAATAGTTTTAAAAATATTACTGAAGATGTCTTATTAACGAGTAACCTCTCATTACTGAAGAATGACTTTCATGATTCATAGCACAAAATAACTTATTAGACATGAGTTTATGTCCACTTTCACTTGAACAAAGATGTTGCTTCTATTGTAATAGGAGCGTGTAAATGACGCCATCTATTTGCAATTGTTTTATCAGTTAATTGACATGTACGCTCATCTTGTAAAATAAAAACTTTATTGTTGAGATATTAATAATGCAATGTTGATCAAATTGTCGCCTCTAGGGTATTGCATAAATTACTAAGAACAACTTTATCTCTAAAATATTCAAATTCTATACCAGCAACATCAAAACAAAATCTGCCAAAAAGACTTACAAACATGTTCCACCTTTGAATTGTTTACTCGAATTTCGACTCAAATTTTAGTTAATGGTAAAAATTGGTATATGTGTTTTTGATATAGAACTTAATCTAGCAGACAATTAATGTGTAGCCATTAATTGGAAGTATGAAAAGAAAATTGAAAGAATTTACATTTTTAACGATCCTATATCTTCGATTTAAAAATGTTTAATTATGTATTTATAGGAACTTCTCTTTTTCAAATTACTTAAAAAAGTACCCTGTAGAACACCGAACCAGCAACAGGTTTGTAGAAGTGTGCCATTATTTGAATGAAATTCAATCGAGTGTCAATAGTATACCACATTTTTTATCATTTGCAGGGAAAGTGATTCTTTTTTTAAAGAGTTTGCGTCATTCCCTTGCTGTTGCGCCACTTAAATCTTCCGCGTGCCATAGGTTACCAATTACTGATGTAGTCACAATAAAAAATATCGAGGTAAACGATCTTGCATTTTAATGGCTCATTTACACAGGCAAAGTTGCTATTCCATGTAATCGAGCCATAAGGGACGTGGACAGCATTCCTTTGCAATGGTCCCTAACTTCCAAAGGGAAGGTCATACTGACCCTTTTTGTCACAAACTGCACACACGCAAAACCTCTGTACAATTGTACTATTATTTTGACGGTTATTTCACTACTTCAAGTGAGTAATTGTAGTTAAAGAAATAAACAAATCTCCAGGAACTAAAGGGTCTTTAATAACATAAATAATGACACTCACGTGAGGCAAAGAGACATCGGAATGTATAACCTTATATTTAGTCCATTGTAATTGTTTTTTTATATCAAATTTTGTAGTTCCACGAACGACAAATGGTACATTTATAAAATACTTTTAGTGAGTCAAAGAAACTATATGGAATTTTTAAAGTGCTACTGGAACAACGAGCGACTTGAAAAATAATTAATTGGCTTAAGTCATTTCTTAGAAAGCGAGATGTAAATATTTCCTCAAGGAACCCACTTAGCTTGTGAACTTTTTTTTTCAATTTGAGAATCACCATTGGCGTGTAAAATTTCTATAAAATTTTCAAGGTAGTTTATCGAAGCTGAAAGTGTCGAGACTAATTGATCGTTGAGACTGAAGATTTCTTAATTAAATAACTGGCGTACCTCTATCTTGAACATTATCCGGAGATTTGCAAAACAGCCATATACCCTCGTTTACTTCAGATACTAAGTATCACCCAGACGTATTTTAAGATATGACGGTGTTTCGCTAAGCTGAATGAGCTACTTAACTTCTATGACATTTAATTAAATATTGCCTTTTGACGTTACTTATGTGAATAGTTTTCAATATTGTATTATTGTAAATACCAGTTTAGAAAAAAAAACAATGAAATTTAAATGCAGCAACCGTAAGGTGGACCATTTATAATGGCACCCTATTCATATTAGAGACATATAACCCATTGTTGTCGTTTAATAAAACTTAATGCTTTATATCAGTAATTTTATTCGTTAGACTCACATTCACATAAAACCCCCAGTAGGTGTGTTTTGTAAATTGTTATTCATTTATTTCCTCGACGCTCGATATGGCTAAATTATGGGAGATTCTTTAAACCTCGATACCATTTATATACGGGGGAAACGCCAAAAATTTCCTGTCCCACTATATTTCAAAGATGATTGAGTTGTTTGAATATTTATTGAAAATTACATACAGAGCTGTCATTAAATGTCTCACTAAATAGGTGTCAATACTGCTGATATTACACCGCGGTTGAAACCAGTTGTATGCTCATTCTCCCCCCTTCACTTTTCATAGCAAGAGAATGGACAAAATAATTCTTTTTCTGCTGAGAAACCATTTCTTACTAAAAAAGGTGTTAATCCTAGTGACATTAAACAACGGTTAGATACTTTTCCACAGTAAAAGAATGGGCAAAATAGTTTCAACTGTGAGAGCGATGAACAGATGCAGGCAACGGTTTAAGAGCATTTTGCAGACAAATTCAAGATGTGAAAAGTGTAATAAAATACAGGGAGATACGAGAAAGTAATTTTGTTGTATTTTTATCTCGTCAAGAACAGAAAACAACTTTTCGCGCTTGCCTCATATCTAAGGGTGGTTTAGTATCTAATCTTATTGATTTCAGCAGTGGCAACTGACATGTTTGTTTTGAACAATTCTTGTTTGGAAATATTTAAAATTATTGACGTAAAACTTTACAATGACACTTGTAATGTATTTTATTTTGTAGCTATAAACAATTGCTTTGTTATCAACTAAATAGTCAAGACTAGTTATATACATATCAAAACTCCCTCGTACTTAATTATAAGTATAGAGCCTATTGTTTTTATGGACGATCTATGTGAATGAATACGCTTTATATTGGTCTATTATGTAAAAATATTTGTGACAAAACAAATTGTTATATCTCGGCTATTAAGTTGTAGCGGCAGTTAACTTACTTTGAAGACATTATTATTTAGTTGTACAGTACTTCATTCGTTCCTATAAAGTCGTAAAATTGTGACTACATCGATATCACACTGTGCAACAACGAAAACCTCAAATTTATCAGGCTTGTACGTTGACCGTTGTAAACACAATTCGAAAAATGCCTGAAAAACGATAATTCTGCGGAACTAATTTGCATACTCTCTGATTTAAATATACTATGCAGTCACCTACCATTCAAAAATGACCGGAGCAATAAAAAGGGGTACGTTTACCTTATCTCTTTTGCGTGCCATCTAGTCATATTTTCTGCAATTGTTGTGGGAGAAATTCATCCCAAAATACTTAAGTTTCTCCCATTATACACCAATTAATTCGTGAAATAATATTCCCAAGCAGCCACAGAAGGTAAGATTTTATCTTGAAATATCGATTTTATCGTTCTCGAATCCTACCTAGCCGTGAATAATACGATTTTCTGCTTAGCGCCTTTTGCCTTCACGATATGTTAATTGACGAAGCTATAATGCACCACTTTATTTATATGCACTCTAATATTTATGGTTTCTCTTGTAATTTGCCGTTATTTTGCATGCGCATATTTTATAGAACCGCCAATAAAATTTGAAGGACACATGTCAAAGTACTTTTCGACTTGTTAATTTCGATGGAGAACCTGTAAACACCCTATATATTATCTTTAAAAATTATTGCCGTATAATTACTCGAGACAGTTTAATTCAACAGCCCATTCGCGCTTAAAGAAAGCTAATTAACCGCCTAGTTTAACTTGAAATTGACCCTCAAAGTCTATTGAGAAATTTCCATTGTTAAAATATCGTTAAATTACTACTTTTTCTTAGATATCTTCAACTAAAGAAGTGTTGAAACAAGTACTTGCAACATTTGATATTTGTATATTTGCAAAGACTTATTTAAAATAAAAATATATGATGTCCAAGAACAACTCTAACATACTTAAGAAGGCGATTCTACGTTATAAAATATAAAAATCGTTCAAACTTAGACTTGAAAATGCTTCCTAAGAGATCCTTTAATTAAAGATGGCGCCCGAGATGAGGTTTTTGTGTAATATCTCTGAAACCACTTGAACATCACATTGGAAAAATCGGCGTGTTTTATATTTTTTAATGGTATAAAAAGCCATGGAAGATTCCTTATGCAAAAATAATGCGACTTGGCTCATAAACCCTGCTCAGGAAATCAATATGAGCCGAACTACAGGTTGTTAAACTTTCATTTTATTTTCTTTTGGAATAAGTTCTGGAGTTTTTAAAATATGTTCAAATTTGGTATTCGGGGGGAATTTGAGGTAAAAAATTCAGATTTAATGGTTATTTGGTGTTTTTAAATATGGGTTATACCACAATATTTACCTTATAAGGGTATAACTCTTAAAAATCGATAAAAGCCTAACTATGCCCATTTCAACTGATCCAAAAAAAATATTTTTTTTTGCAACAACATTGATTGAAACAAAAACAGTTAATGACGTACCCAAATTAAACCTTTGTCAAGATTCACACAAATACGCACTCAATATTTCGCGTTTCGATATTGGAGAAAAAACTATGTTTTGATATTTTCTTGAAAATCACGTATTGCCAAAACTCATAAAACAGTGGCAAACGTCAAATTAATAAGTGATAGAAACTACATGGCTGCGTTATTAATTGTGTTTGTTCCAATTAAGGATATCTGGAAAAACAAACATTTTCTAAATGAATGAATGAATGAATGAATGAAATGTAATTATTTCAAAAACGAATTCCAAAAAGTATATCTAGTTAAGATAGCGAATATGGAATGTTTAAAAACAATTAATTGGTGAAATGCACAATAAAAAAATTATGCTAAATTAATGAGCAATGTATCGTAGATGGCGTCCTTCAACTAATACCACCAAAAAAACATTGAATTTGCATTCCTGATATCAAATTATACCGGAAAAATAAATAATTTGAAGTTTAAACGAAATATTTAAAAAAATTTAAGATTTATTCCAATAAATAGAAAAATAAAATTAAAATATGACACCTTTTAGCTTGGTTAAGCTTTGTTTCCGGGTCAGGATTCATGAATTAAATCACATATATTTGCATAAGAAATCTGCCACTGCTCTATATATCATTACATAAGGACCACCCTGTATACTTCACTTCGTATTGATAATTTATATTCATGTGACTAAAATCATAGGCAACCATAGGTACACATAGTGATTGGTATTACATGAATAGGTGATCCTGAAGTGTTATTTAGACGTAATTCTGTCGGAACAGGTTTTATCTTTACATCAACACACATCAAATGCATAGTAAGCACTGATTGGCTTAATGGTTATTATTTGTGATAAAGTAGGTTTTATTTTTTAATAGTGGATTGCTTTATTAAATCTGTTTGCAAAAATTGTTCATTAACGCTTATTGTCTAGTTTTGTGTTATTTTATTGGTTTTGTGCTTAGGGAGTTAGCTTTCATAAAATACCAATTGGTGTATGTATGGCTGCCTAGGATTTTAATCACATGCCTGCGAATTATTAATGAAAATTCTGTGCTCGTATGTTTTTTTATTGGCCATTCCAGGTATATGTATTCTTGAAAATTTATGCTTCAGAATAAAATTCATTCAAAAAGTTCTAATCCAGTCAGGATATTCCAATAATTAATGAGGCTTAATAAAATATTCGAAATAAACTAAATATGTGCATATATACTTATATGTATTTGGATTTACCATGAAAATTCCAAATTTTGAATTATTTAAGAAACGTGCATAGCATCAAATTCATTCCATAATTTTCAGGATATCACTTCCTTCAAATTGCACAGTACTAATTACTGATTGCTGAGAATTCCTGATTCGTGATCCAAATAGTATATGGAATTGGTTTTTCGATAAATGCTCGAATTCCATGAATAAACATAGGGGCGGCGACGACATCGTATAAGTTTAGGGGGTGAGTAAAAGAAAGGAAAACTGGATGAATGCATTCGGTGGAAACGTTCGGCCATATTTTACAAGAAAACATGTTCCTGGATTATTGGGGAGTTACATTGCCGGGGGTAATAGACTGTAGTTCGTGAGGTGAGGCATACCAGCTGATTTACGATTCAGAAATCTGTATGAAGAATGACTTTGCTGATTTATCAAGTCTTATTTTAATAGTTTTCGGTTAGTTTACATAGTTATAAATGCACATTTTAACATAGTAAGTCACTGGTATTAAGTGAAATTTCTTGTTCGAGTTATTATAATGTTGCTATTGGACTGAAGACAGATTGAAGATTCCTTTAGGTCATTATGTTTAATATTAGTTTATCAGAAGCTCTGTCTGAGTGTTTAACCTGTTCGATTTAAAATTCAATCTGATGACGATGAATCATTTCCATTTGAGTACTCATTTATTGATGATACCTTTTAAAACAGTTTCTTCGAAATAGCATTGCTTAAATGAATTTACACGAATTTCTTCCACATCGGGCGGCATGTATAAATCCCGAATGTCACTATAAATTAATTCTTATTTGAAAGAAATTTATGAGAAATAAGCCCTACAGGAACGCCGCATTATATATTAAAATTTGTGTCCTCAGTCTTATTATATATTTTAGTTAAATTAGGCTCATAGAACGGTATTAAAAGCGCTTCTAGACAAGGGTAGACATTTTACCATAAATTTTTCTGATTTTAAGAGAATTAACGATTGCGGCAGTAGCTGAGACAACATTTTGCAAATACGGTTGATGTTTGTTTATTAAAATGACATTATGAATATTATATTATGCAAATTACAACGAGACTCATTATTATACCTGAACGCACCTTTAACACGTCCCTTTGTTCGGGAATATATTACTCATTGAAAAGGTATATTACGTTCAAAGTTAAGGTAAATGTACAAGGATTGTTCAACAGAAAAACGTTTGATCCGAACACATACCTATTATTTCGTTTTCAATTCGAATTCACATGTTCATGTTCTTTGCTTAGTTCTTACTATTTTTTCCTTTTTTGAATTATACATCCGAATTGAAAAATGGTATTTTAGGATATTTGTTTAAAAATAATCTCCAGAACAAATAATGTTGAACGTGAATAAATTTGCACCAGTGATAATTACACTTCATATGTTATACATTTCCTGAGTCTTGATATTCATGTACAAAGTGTTGCAGTCTGTAGTTGACAAGAACTACATGTGTTGTACGTCGCTTGGCTCTTGATATTCATGTCCAAAGTGTTGCAGTTTGTAGTTGACAAGGGCTACATGAGTAATGGTTGGCCTCGTAGAACTTTAAGTCACCAGTAATGCTCATCTTGTGTAGGAGGTGTGTTATTGATCAGTGCAGTTAAGGTACCAGTGATCGTTCTTAGCTTTTCCTTGTTTAATGTGAAAGTCCTTATTTTCGGTATGAAATTTGCTAAAAAGACCTGTCTAAAGACTCACGTCTCGACGTTCACAGCAAGGTGAACCTATTAGTCTGCGAACATTTCCAGTCTCAGTGCAATTTAGCGTAAGCTTTGACGCGACCTTATGAATCTAGCAACTTTAGTGCTGTTTGGCTGTCAACATAAATTTATATAGAGTGTTGTATATTTCAGTCAATTTACCTTCCTAACAAAATTAATATTAACAAATATACAGGGCGTCAAAAAATACAGTGAAATAATTTCATGAAATTTGGTATATAGAGGGTTTTCAACATGCACTTTAATGGCTATAAGTTCAGACCATATTCTAGCATATCTGAATATACAGAGTGATTTTCCTCAACGACCCAAATCGTGTAATCTAAAGGAGGCTCGTTGATCCTCCTTTTCTATCAACTGGTCTATCTTAATGTTAATGGAAACTTCCAAATCGTTAAATAAAACATGCCTCAGCTCTCCTAAAACGTATATCCATTGCAGACAATCCTCAAATAATGAAAGAATATTGTGTTTAACTGTGTATTGTCAGTGGTTTTTTTTCAAACTTATTTCACAACTGTTTCTCATAAATCACATTGGGAAGTTGTTCTGGTAATTTACGAGCGTTAATTATCACCTTTAGTTTGCACAGTTTATTTATTATAGGATTTTGTTCTGTAAAATGACATAAATAATATTATTTGTGAATAGTTTTATGTAGCACAAATCCGGATATCCATATTAATAAGAAATTTTAATATTGTAGGATAAGGATAAGAGTTCTTAAAGACGTCTCTCTAATTACTTTAAGTACATGAAATAATTTGCATTTTACGATATTTATTTGACATGTATTAAATTATTCTTGCCTTTCCAGCTTGTACATCCTTAATCGATTAAGTAGAAGTTATTAATAATAATTGTATTTAAACAAGCACTTATTTATCATATTTTCTACGAGCCACTGGTAGTAAACTATTTTATCGCTCTATGACAATTTTTAATTGTAACGTTTCAACTGTATACAAGATGTTAATTAATAACATGTCAATATTTCACAGGTAGTGTTTTATTCTAAGAAGAAAAAGACGTTTCTATAAACATAGAATCAAAAATGTTTCATGTTTGAGATACAGGATGTTGAAATTAAAATACATTTTTTTGTATTAATTAATTAATTAATTAGCAAGAGGATTGCATTTTCAAACGTTTTTATAATTTTTATTTTTTTTATCGCTATCATTTGCTTTGTTAATTGTTATTGGCAATAATCGTAAATTATTATTAATTATGTCATTACAATTGAAGCGTGCATTGATCGTTATTTTTGAAACTAACTTGAAAACGGCGCGAAATACCAAAAAAATGTAAGAGTTTGAAAACTTTCTGAAAAGCACAAAGATGTCAAAAATAATATTGTTGAATGTCACTGGAGCAATAGAAAAAAATATCATGTAGTGGAACTACTCATTGCTACGGTCTATGTTAAGCTGATGTTAACACTGAATAAACAACTATAGGCAAAACTCGGGGCTTTTAATATACTTCAAGTGAAAACTCAAAGTGATGGTAACCTAGCGAAAATTTGATCAAATTGACAGAAATCATTCAAAAATGTTCATAAAGATATTTAATTGTGGAAACCGAAATTGCTTTCTTGCTAGTCTTACAATATTATGTCTTACATCACATAAGGTGTCTGGAATAGTTGCAAGTCATCAAACCTCATATTAGTTCATGTAACTAACTAAAGGCTTGACATTTAATTTATTTTAGAAGCGTTGTTGATGAATGTTACATCTCGAACTTTCGAATCATCCGGGTAATATATTAAATAATAATCAAATTAATGCACTTTATTAACAACAACGTCCATTTAAACGTACCGAAATTATTTTGCATCTGTTACTCAAACATAATTCGTGTTAACTGCAGTTGATTTGTTGATTTCAATTCGATAAACTGACGAAATTTAATACCGAGGTTATTTAATAATAATTAAATAACCTCGGTCGCAGATTGAGCGTGTTGTTTTCGTTTTTTTTTTTTGCAAATAATCAACAATTTATAAAATAAAAAAATACACATATAATTTTATTATTGATGGAAATTGTTCATTGATAGTCGTCAATAAAAAGACGATGTGATATAAATTAAATCACCTTGTATGCAGATTGTATAAAGGATAAGTGGCAAAGGTGGAAAAATTGGAATAATTTAAATAATTGCACCTTGAAAAGGCAATACCAAGAGAGGGTATTTTAATGCAAACTATCTTGTTCCATCAGCTTTTCTCAGATACGACTTGAATCCAGTTTTTACGCTCGATTACAATTTGTCGATATACGAGGCAGGCATTAAAAGTTTCCGATCTGACCATATTCCAGAAATGATTAAAACAAAATACGACAGCTACATTTTATGTTTCGACAAAACCAATGAAAAGAAAATACATTTTTGATACAAATCGTTTTATTGCTTTTCAAAATGTTCCCATTTATGATTTATAAACTTTTACATTGTTACGGATCAACTTTTTCCAGTCTGAAGTACTAATTGTAAAAAAATAATTTTCGAAGGCTTCAACAGCTTCTTGATCTGATGAAAATCGTTGTTTTTGCATTTTTTATTTGATATTCAGGAATACAAAGAAAGACAAGGAACGAAAAAAGAAAAAACACTAAGTCAGTGTCAAATATAATATTCAATAATGATACCTATTGGTCCTTCCTAAAAACAGAAAAGGCGGCCCTCGTAAAGTATTTTGCAGATAAAATTCCAGAGTGCTTTTCCAATGGTATTAAAGTGTTAGCGTCAAGATGTGAAAAGTGTATCAAAATACAAAGAGACTCTATTGACAATTGTTTTATTTCTATGTCGTCTCGAGTAGATTCAGATCGAGACTTTTGGTGTTTGCCTCGTAAATGTACTTTCACATATTAAATTAATCGAATACTTTAAGAAAAAAATTAACACAAACATAAATAATATATTATGTCATAATAGGCGCCAATGGCTAAAGATTTATGTTGGCCAGTAGGTGTAGACTAGTAAGAAATAATAGTATATTATTAGTTTTGAATAAAATTATTAGTTCGATTCGTCAAAACCCACATGATTTTTTACCAATAAAAATCGATTTAAAGAAGACGATTTTCCGTTATTCTATTGCAGGTTAACAGTTCAAAACTATCGAATCTCCATCCTGTTGATATGTGAACTAAATATTTTAATATGCAGATTTTTTACGCCTCTTTACACACTTGGGAGTGCCTGTTATGACATAACGCTATGTTAAACTGAACGGGCATGTAATGTTTTACATTTTCAGTAAACTTAACAATAATTTAACCTTGTGTTTATGTACGAGAATCATTTTATTACGTCGATCTTTTATTCGGACCTTGTTCAAATGAGAATTATTTGCCTCCTACGCGCGCTTCACTCTCCATATTCTTATGCTGATTTGTTTTAAAACAAGTTTTTATTTGTCACACTATCGGCGTTAATTTAGAAAATATTTTAATTATTCGATATGGAGGACATTCTTTCTTTTTCATGCCCTTTTTGGAGAGAAGATTTTATACAGGGTTTTGGTAAAATAACGAATAAATTTAAGAAAATACATATACAAATTATTTTTGAGGAAAATCTCTTAATGTATAAATTTTGTTCGGTAGAAACAAGTTTGACCTATTTAACTATGACCTTATTGCAATGTTCGATTTTTAGTGCCTTTGAAATTGACAAACTACATATCATTTGCGTTCCTAGGAACGAACGTTGATGACGTGGAGTATCGTTTTCAAAATATATAATTCTATTTTCGCTCTGGATTGCGTAGTTCGGGCTGTACACAAAAGCAACTCTATTGTCATTTTTGACAAATTACGTAAAAGTGCACTGTCCCACTTTCAAAAAAAAAAATAGTTTCAAACTAAACAAGAAGATAATCAAAAGCTACATTAAAACAATGAAGACCACATTGTTCTAGTATATGTTTTGCATGCAACCGCATCCGGTCCTTACATAGTGACAACATACACAATACTATTCCGTTAACATGATAACTCTAGTTTTCAAGTTCGATTCTATTTTAAAATTTCTTAAAAGTTACTCTTGTATGAAGTCTATGTTTCGACCTCATTTTAAAAATTAAATTTAAACTTAATTTTCTCCGATTTTAGTAAGAAATCCTTTCGATTATTAGTTGATAGGTCCTCGTATATAGCAAAAATTCATTGATTTTATTTCCAATACACTAGCTTTAAAGGCAAAAAAGAGATGTAAAGAAAAATTTCTCAGCCTTACATTTATAAATATTTGTTATAAAAAAGCCAAATCTAACGATACATCATTTAAAATAGTTCTTTTTGGCTTCTACATATATTCCTTCCTGAATTTTGTCGGTTTAATGGAAAGGTGAGAAGGTGCATTGATAATGTTTTTATTGAGTTTTTGGCAGTTTGGTAATTTTCTTCAGAGATATACAGGGTGTTTCGATATTCGCGCACACGGGCAGTGGGGGGTTAATTATGAAGTTAAACTGAATCGAAAAGTTATTTACACTTTTGCAATCAGACAAATACCTTTCGAGATACGGGGTGACAAAGAATTTATTTTTTTTAATATTTGGTAAAAATATTTTTTAAATTAATACGAATTATTTAAATTAAATCGTGTTATTTAAACTATAAAAGTTGCTCAAAATGTCCACCATTTGCTGCTAAACATGCTTCTGCACGTGTTCGAACATGTCGTATAGCATTGTTTATCATGTCTGGTGGTAATATCAAAATATTCCCTATTCGAGTAATTATTGTTATTGTTTGCCATTATTTGCAACTAAAAAATCACTACTGTCAAAACGTCAACTGAATAAATCAAAAGTCAACTTTGTTAATTAGTGATTTCTTGCCTTTTAGTAAAAAAAAAAAGAGAAAAATAAGAAACCATCAGCGTCGTTTTAGTTTGAACTTGTGGGGTGGATTGTTAGCAGGTCACCTGGTAGCTTACATGTTTAAAGAGTAAAAATACTGATGCTTTACAAAATATTATTTTTATTTTCAGTTTATTCACGTATTGCCAGATCGTTTAAATGCGGAAGATTATTTGCAATTCCTTCAAGAAAATTTGCCAGACTTTTTGGATGATGTTCAGTTGAATGTGCGCGAAAATTTAATGTTAATGCATGATGGAGCAGGGCCCCATTTTGCTTTAATTGTTCGGCAACATCTCAACACAGCATTTCCTAACCGCTGGATTGGTAGAGGCGGTCCAGTTAACTGGCCCCCACGTTCACCCGATCTTACACCATGCGATTTTTTTTTATGGAGTCACCTCAAAACCATAGTTTACAGAACAACCAGTGGACACCGTAGACGTCTTGCAAGAAAAAATTTTTCAAGCAATACGTGAAATACCACCAGACATGATAAACAATGCTATACGACATGTTCGAACACGTGCAGAAGCATGTTTAGCAGCAAATGGTGGACATTTTGAGCAACTTTTATAGTTTAAATAACACGATTTAATTTAAATAATTCGTATTAATTTAAAAAATATTTTTACCAAATATTAAAAAAAATAAATTCTTTGTCACCCCGTATCTCGAAAGGTATTTGTCTGATTGCAAAAGTGTAAATAACTTTTCGATTCAGTTTAACTTCATAATTAACCCCCCACTGCCCGTGTGCGCGAATATCGAAACACCCTGTATAGATATTGAATTGGTGTAACAGCTTCTTCATGTATGTGTCTCGTCAAATATTGTATTTTTTCAACTTTCAAATATATTATATATATTTTTCTAAATGACGACAGAAAACATAAAAAATGGCCCAGATTTCATAACCCCCTTTGAAATTCGGTAGTTTCAATCCAGGAAGTAAGGCTTTACGGATTTTGTAGTTTCGGAGATTTTCGTATCTAACTGGTCAATGATAATGTTCACTCAGTGGTGTAATTTAAGGTTCTAAAGTAGTAGTAGTTGAGGAGGGTTCATTCCGCCGTCATTTTTTCGTGAAGTTGAGTGAGTAAAGCCCATTGTGCCATAATTTTATTTTTTCAGTATTTCCCTTTAGGGCGATTTTTTTCTAGTTCTACCTTGACAGTTTGAAGATTGCGATCAACATTTCAAAACGTACTTCTTGCTTCCGGAATCGTTTTGATTGCTAAAGTTCTGTAGGAGGAGAACATTCCGATTTTCATTTTCTTGGAAAATCGTTTAGATAAGTTGCAATTTCCTTACAGATCTGCTCGATTTGACCGAAATAGTCATCTTTAAGGTACGGCTGACTTGGAATATTTAGTTTTAATAGTTGGCTATGATTTTTTTTGCTTCTCTTTACAAATTTATCATTAAGAACGTTTTTTTTTTGGTTAAGTACTGATAAACTTTCAGCGGCAAACCGTTTCTTTCATATTCAAAAGGTGATACTGAGACAATTTTTATGAGTTTGTAGAGGAATTAATTACAAATACTTTTTGTTAACAAATCTAGAATGTCTTAGCTTCCAGTGCTTTCCTACGACTGTTCAAAGTTTCCTCATAGGTGAGCGCATGACGTTGTAGTAATGCAACTAGTAGATACAGGCATCAGCTGATTGCCAGCGCCCAGTCAGGCCCGTAACTGTGAATTACCGCGTTGTTTTTTAAAATAATTATCCGATGTGACTACCGTGATTGGAGATACACAATTCGTATCGCCTTCGCAGCGAGTCGTGAACACGCGAAAAACCTTAAAAAAAACGAAAAAATTAAAGCTTGGTTTGCATTTTGTTGACGGGATGATCAGCGACTACACCATTGCAATCTTATGCGTTTACCTATGAGGAAACTTTCAACAGCTACAGAAGAGCACTGGAAGTTCTGTTACCGTATGTTTGTTAACAGAAAATGTTTATAATTCCTTTTTCTATAACCCCTTAACATTTGTTTCACTATCATTGGAACACTCTATATAAGATCTTGTTACATATTTCCCAATTTTTCCATTCTTGGATTCAAACGATTCTGTTGCCATCTTGAATGGATTACCTCCTGATGTTGCCATAATTAAAGTGCACTTTTTCTTGATAAGGGAGTTTTAATAGCGAGTTCATTGCACGGCAGTGCTTCACTAAAGTGTGACTGTAGGCTTAAACGACTATAAAGAAGAATCAGGCATTAGATTCTTAAGCTGGAATGATGTGGTAGTCATCCAATTGGCTTTTTCGAATTTTTAATACGTGTCAAAGCAAAACAAAAAAAATGTTAAAATACGTTCCTACCTTAGATGTACAACACCATTATAATGAAATTTATTTTATTCCTGTCAGGTAACTTATATTTTTGCATGGAAATTTCCACCATCCTCAATAATCTACCTTCTAAAAATCAGTCATGTGTTTTAATTTGTTTCACCCCATGTGAGGGTTATAAACAGTTTTATCAGATGACTTCTTTTAGGGCATTTTACTATGGTTGTCTATGATTTTAGACACACGACTTTCAATCATTTATGAAAGCACGGTATTTCACTATGAAAAATGAACATGACGGTGGACGTGGTTTAATGGAAAAAGAAGGGCGTTATTCATTAAGGGTATAAATTAATCGCAAATATTTTTTAAACACATGGTAAACAGAAATTAAACGTGGGGTGAGTGAGAGAGTATCGTTCGAGTTTTAATTTAATAAAGGTTCGAAGTGGACAATTAATTACGCGTAAAACGCAGGTTATTGATGTATTAATAACCTGTCATAGGTGTCACAGGCACATCAGAGACACAAAAAAAAGCCAGGACAGAAATCAAGGACCGAGTTTAAGTGGAATCGGACATGTATTATGCTCAAAAGCAGAGCGCTCTTACCCAGAGATTACTTTCAGCATTTCGACGATGTCAACTGCACCTGTTCCGATTCCATGCCCCGGATCAAACCTTATACCATCTTCTTGTCAATTATAAAAAAAAATCAATATTCTATCTATACATGCACGACTCAATTGAAAAGTTTTATCAAATTTATTTGCCAACATACAAACAGATACTAGAAGTATTAAGTGGAAATCTTAAAATTCTAAAATGACTTTCAAGAGTTTCTGTAAATATTTGATGGGGATGCGATCCGTTTTGCTAAAATCATCAAAAATTTAACATATATTTGATTTGGTAAGCATATCGGACCGTGGTCTAGCAGAAGCGTAATAAATACATTTATCACTCCGTCCGGAAAGGATAATAACTTCCGAAGGAAACGTCTACTAATCAAAATTTTATTAGAACGCCTGACTCGACTACGAAACTAATTCTATCCTTTTCAAATAGGAAAGAAATTTCCTTCGAAACTACATTCTTCTTTCTTCATAGATCAAATTCGAATAAATAGTATTGCCCTCAATTAAGTAGTATCGTGCACGAGAGAACGACATTCTCAAGTCTTTGAAGTGGTTGAGTGTCACTTGCACGTATTTATTCATTGTGTTTGATTATATTACATATTACATTAGATAGATGATAAATTGTTTTCGGCTTAACTTGTCAAATAAGACTTCAAAGATAAAATATATTTTTTCTAAGTAATTATTTGGTTTTATCAACCCCCAAGGGAGTTTTCATGGCATATTCCAAGCCGTAACGGTTAAGCAACCGTAATAATATATGTTGTTGGAGCCAGCTGTTATCTGATATAAAATAGTCTGGCGTGGTATTGCGGTGGTGTAAGCAAAACTGGGTAAAATTGCGGTTAATAAAACTTTCTAATTAATTAGCCGTGTTTATGGATTCCACATTACGTCATATAGTTTCCTGCAAATCATCATCTTAATCAACGGATTGTAAATGCTTGGGTCGAATGGATTTACGAAATTTATGCAAGAAAAAAAACCGTGATTCCTTTTAGGATAAGCAGGAAATTAATACCGAACGGCCTTTTTTCAGCAGTATAAATGACGGTATAATTTAATCCTACCACCCATACTTGACACCATAATCTTTTGACAGGATTATTTTTTAAGGAACCTGTTTAAGACGAGATTATCCATTAAAATTCAATAACAATCCGATTTATGTCGCGACGATTTTCCCAAACCCATCAAATTTAGATGTTAAGTCAATTCCCATATGCACGTACGTGTTTACGTTGAACAATTTACACAAAGACACACCAATCGTGATTGGTCTATTGCGATAAGTAGATTAGAAGGATTCCCAGCCCTCACTCTCTAGAGCGAAACTATTCAGTTTGGCCTTACCTTCAGGAGGCGATATTTAATTAAGGATTATCCAGGCAGGGATAATGTTATCGAGGGATACACTTTAGTCCTATGAAAACTTCATTTTAGCTTTGCAACTTTAAGATCTTAACTTGTCAATCACCATTAAAAAATCTGGATGCATTTCAAAGTTTTCCAAATATGCAATTATAGCTGTCGAAATCAAATATCGTTATGATGATATATTTGGGCAGATCGCTTATGCCTTTTGGAGATAAAATATCGCTGTTGAACGAATCTTTTTTTGTTTTTTAAAATTTATCTATTTAAACACATACCTAAATGCCTTTCGGGTTTTAGAATATATAGTCTTTAACTGAATTTTATTTGATAAAATATTAATTTGTATGAAAACCACGGTCGTTTGGCTGGAAAATCCATTTGCCAACTTTATAAATAAAATTTGATTAAACGCTCAACGTACATAAGTGGGCGACTAAAATCTAAAATGTTGTTCGCTTTTTGTTTAATACAACCAGAAACTTTCCCTGCTAAAGTTTCCTTTTTAAACTCTTATTAGCTCAGAACAAGTATAACACGCTTTTAAGTTTTCTACATTGTTTCCGCCGCCGCGACCAACGAGATATTGCACTCTGGAAAAGAAAATGCAGTTTTTTTTCTATGAAATATTTATGTATTCAATTTCTCATTCATGTGATTTATCACTGGAAAAAATATTCGACAAAATTAATTAGAAATAGACAGTTTATTAACGTAAATTAGTGAATTTCAACCGAACCTTGGCGATATTTGTGCACTCCAGGGTGTCATAATTTAGTTTGCTCACGCTGTGTTTCAGTTTTCTGCAGCATCGAGGTTACTGGATTACCTACAACATAAATTTAGTCTCGTATCTCTCTCTAGCTTACTCTTATGAAATTATATTGTCGAGGTATTGATGAACGATGCTCAAGTCGAAACAACAAGTGCCCTTTGATTTTCTTTCAGAACGAATGAAATCCATAATGCAGGAGTTCGCGAGATGTTTTTAAAAGAAAACGAAACGTCGACTTGAAAATTATTTGTGAACCTTTGTATCCAGAATGAAAAAAAAAAAGATTGGGGAGAAAGTATTTCCGTGGTATCATTTATTAGAGGCAGCGAAAGGCCTGTTAAAAATTCGATATACGCTATTTCAGTTTCGGTCAAGTTTGGGCATTTAGAGCACGCCTTCTTGAAGGATAGCACGACAGACGAGTATAATTGCGTCCGGACGTGATCAGGGTTAATCAGTAGAGTTTAGTTAAGAATAGGATATACAACGTGGATTAAATCAAAGACTGCTCTCCGTAGCAGGAAATTTTAATTTCTAACTCCGGTCGCTTATTAAAAATATCGTTTTGCATGTATGCTTTGCAGGAATCCCAACTTTCACACCCATCACTCTGTTTGTTTAATATTTTCAATTGTGAAATCGCACATATACGTATCGATCAAGAACGCCGTTATGGGTCGCAAATATTATTATTCACATGTTGTTTCCATCAAAAGGGTCGACGCAGGTCATTTTTATGCATTTTTTTTGTTAGGATACAGAGTGGATCAATTTAGATTTTAAGGGCAAAAAGGGTGTCTAAGATGGAATGTTCTCCCCTTGAAGAAAAACCTTAAATTTCAATGGTGCATTATGGCATATTAATATATCCATAGTAATTCGTCGATAAAAAAGAAATAATTTTTTTCAATTATATACACTCACTCGCTTTTCAATGGTATCGCAAATTTCCGCAGATGTTGTGATATCTCAAGGTTCCCAAGAAGCTTCAAGGATTGATCATCTGGCAGTAACACCTCCATTTCACATCCCCTTATTCCGTTATGAGTGTATTTTGCATTTCATTTCGGCTCCGCGAAGTTGTTTACGTTTTCCTAGCGTGTTTCGCACTTTTTTCCTTTTACGTCATTAAAATTCGCAATCTTCTTTACACAATACCGGAAATATGTTCGTCTGCTTATTCTTTGCTACCCTCGTACAAGTTTTCGTCTGTCAACTGCTTAGAGTTGGGTGAAAATTAGTAGGATTTCCTTTGTTTTTGTTCGTTTCCTCATTCGCAATGGAAAAGAGCTCGTCTCCCGATTATTTACCCGAAAAGAAATTTGATTTGTGTAAGGAAGGGTCGGCCTGGAAATATATAATTATTGTTCGACACTTGGTATATTGTAGTTTAATAAAGTGGAAATTTCAATTAAATTTCAATTGTTTTTCCTCTATTGTTTGTGCATCATAATTTGTTGATATTTATAACGTAGCTCGTAATCCGGTGGAGTTGATTTCAAATCCGAAATCTACCGGTAACGTTTAAATCTCGATCTGACGCAACAAAACAATGCAAATTGCCTTAAGAGTGAAACTGGCAGAAATTCGTAATGGACTAATCTTGGTATAATATCTTATACCGTATGGGTAATTGTAAGCTTTACCTCGATTTTCAGGACGAATAGTATAAATGTTCAAATAGAGGAAAACTTTGTGACATTTTGCCTAATTAGTTTGTTGAAAAGGGTGTGTTGTGGGTTGCGTAAAATATATCGAAACGTGTTTTTGATACAAAACTCTTCCTAGTACATGAGTGACAATAAATATACCATTCGGTTATTCTTACATAAATTTACGTAAATACATTTCAATTCAAAGACATTTATCATTTTCGAATCCATATTTCTTTATGTCAAGTTTCGTTAGGAAAACTAAGCCAATATTTACTGCTACACTATTTCTGAAATTGTTTTTAATTTCATAGCTCCATAGAAATAATATTCGATCCCTACTGAGAATAAAAACTTAAATTAAAATTGTGGTTTACTAGCTTTTCCACTTTAGGGTCCAATAAATGCACTGGCGCAGCTTGATTGTGTCCCAAATGCACGAAACCAGTTTCCCCAACCACGCAAATATATTTTCAAACTCCTTTGTTGCGAATAATTTTCATTATTTACTTTAGAATGTATTTTTAAACGACACTAAATATTCTTAATTTCTTTTTCCTTTCAGACGAAAAATTCCTTAATTTGGAAGTTAAAACTTACTCGCAAACCGTCTTAGGTAAGTATTGTTTTTCTTAATTAAATAAAATTCTATTGGAATCCAAATAACCAGGGCGAAAGTTTCAATTCATTTTTCTCGTTTAGCTACTAAAAATTACTTTTGTTACGGCATTCTACGAATAAAAAATCTTGAAAGCTTTGACTAAGTTTTACTGATAATGTTCGTACATTAATTTGGCAAGTTCGTCGTCAACAATGAGGGCATTATTGAACAATGGTATTAAACCAACTTAATTAAAAGGAATTCATTTCGAGGACGAAGCTGAATACACAAATTATGCAATGTTCATTGAAATTAATCTATTCAGAGACCGATTAACCGAATCACGAGTTCCGGTAGTAAAAAGGCACTTAAATTTTACGAAAACTAATAATCGTTTTCTTAACTTTAAATATTACCCTCTATAAAGGGAAGCGATGTATTTGCATCATCAAAGAATTTCCTTAAAATACCAAATGCGGGCTGAAAATTCGAAAGTCACAAACGTTAAAATCCTTCCGCCCGAGCTCTTTTTCCCCTGCGAGGATCAACTCCTATGGCTCTGTCATATTGATTTTTACTGGTTTTATTTCTTATCGGCTTGTTTGTTTACAAAGTAAACATACTAGTCGGATAGTCCGATATAAGTTTAATAACCAAGCTTCGGTGAAATAACATAGATAGCAACCGTTTTAAGACACTTTTCACAACTAACAAGTATTTGATTCACCAATTTTTTACATACCTAATTACTATATACATATTTGGAAATAAATTACATATGTATATTGCAGGTATGTATACGTATCTATTTATAAATGTAAAATTAGTTATCTCAAAGACATTTTTTCTTAAATATGAAAATGGTCAATTATTTTTGTACAGAAAATTTGAAAAATTTGAATATTTTCGATCTTCTAAAATTTGATATACACTTAATCTTCTTTAGAAGAAATATAATTTTCGGATGATATGACATGTTGCACTGTAATGCCTCTAAACATTGGAAATAGACATAAATTGCCTCTTGATTTCTAAACCAATTTCCAAAGCGCCAATTACGACTGCGTTCGTCCAATTGATTTTGATCTTTCAAATTTTTTAACCAGGTTTAAGATTTATTTGTTAGAGTTACTAAGAGGATCAACAGATCCGAAACTCTCAACAAAGACACTATCATCATAACAGAAGAAGAGTTAACTAGGAGCCTAAAGAAATAAAAAAAGAGAAAAACTGCCGCCGTTTCATATTTCATATGCAACGAATAATTAAAATGGATTCTACAAAAAATAATACAAAAAAAAACAGTCATGCTCTTTATCAAGATCCTGAAGCAGAACAAAATTGCAACCAGCTAGATAAAAATCCTGATCATTTTTATCCACAAGGAAGGAAATAAGGATGACCTCCAAAACTACAGGGGAAAAAGCGTTAAAGGTCACTTTTTCGGAATTTTGAGTCGTAACTTAAAAACGCCTGAGCGATAAGTACACGAAGTCTAACTGATCAAAACAAAAGTAATCAAAATCGCTAATACATATTCTATGTACATTGTTCTATGTAGATAAAATGTTGCGCCGATGATGCTTTTTGATCGAAGCACGAGCAGACGAGCTCCAAAGAAAACAAAAACTAGGTAAAATTATGAACATTAATCATTCGACGGTTAACGAATTTAAGTACCTGGGAATAACATTAGCAAACAAAGATGTGCAGTGAGAAACATTGCAACAATTATCTCAAGCATTAGCAATCGTGGAAAATTAAACTCACTTCTGTATATTCCACAATAACAACATGAGGATGAAAGCTAAAGTTTAAGTGTACAAAACATGTGTTAGACCTACATTCCTACGTATGGAATTCCGGGCCGAGCATATACCATAACTAAAACATCTTTCGTGAACTCTGCCGAAATGCGAGTATTGGGAACTGTCCCTGGAAAACAACGCAAGAGAGAATTCTCTGCACTAAAATAAGGCAAGTATGTGATACAACACAACATAATAGGCTGGACCAGGAGATACAGAATGGAATGAATAAATGCATGGAAAATAGAAGCGACGTCAAAATTCTGAAAAAATTGAAAAATTCAAAGATCCAGCTGCCCAGGAGACGCCCATCAAAAAAAGGGTGAAAATGCTAGGCGAGCGGGACCAATTTTGCCGTTCAAAATAGGCTAATGGGTCTTCAAAGATGATTAACAAGAAGTTTTCCTAATAATGCTGGCGTACTTAATGTTGGCTGGATATTCCATTTCATCGATTTTACTGTCACTTAGGAATAATATATTATAATTTTTAAACGTAAAACTTTGCAATAATACTCATAAAATATTTTGGTTGTCATAGAAACACATTTCTTTCAATACGGTTGTCTTTTCCTATATATTTTTCTTTAATTTTGCCTACATTCAATTAATATTTGTTGAAGTCGAGGAATATTGTACAAGTATCATTTGAATAACATAATCTAATGCGTAAATTTGAGAATTTGCGTTTCGCAATCGTGGCAACCGAGAATTCGGTTTAACGAAGCCTCGAAGGCGAACAGTGAATTCCAGCCAAACAGTGGAAATTCCTTGGCTGATTTCCGCATTAGTCCAGCCCGTTTCTACTCATATAGAGAAATTGGTCAGAGTTAAACCGAATGCGTACTTCATTAGGTTTCTGTGTAGAGTCAATTAACTCTTAGTGACGGTGGTTTATTTGAGACAAAACTTTCCATCGCAACATTACCTTTAATTAAAACCGAATATTAAACGAAGTGATTAAGGTTTAGAATTTTTTAATTTATTTGATTATTGTAAATGAAGTTTAACAATTTAACTAAACTAGAAGTACAAGTAAATTAGATATCCCTCACATATTGTTTAAGTTTTTACAGTTTATATGGAATCATAATCCTACATAATTTAGGTTGATTTAAGTCAACTGGACTTAAATCTTTTACTTACATTAGTTTTATAGCTGCAGTATATGATGGGCTATTTGTTTAAATGTATACATATAGGCTGTTAATTTCAGTAGAATCCACTCCTAATTTCTCAAAAACTAAATTTTTTTAAATAGATAGCTGAAAACTTAAAAAATATTATCGAGAAAAAGGACAAGTGTTTGTATAAAAATTACCATACTTTTTTTGACTCCCTGCGGCCGACCTTGAAAATCTTAAATAGGAAAAGGTATCGAACCGTTATTATTTTAAAGACTTTAGAAATGGGAGAAATGAGAATATATTTTGGAGCATTATTTTTTTAATTGATTGATTCGTTTTCGAGCTATTTTTTACACAAACTTTTTTTGTATACTAAATGTGTCTAGTCCCAAAAAATAACACATTTTTAACTGTTTAATATTTTATTTTCTAAAAAATCAATTGAATATATGCTCAAAATGTTGTCCGTTGTTTGCCAAACAGTGGTATACCTACTTGTTATTCAAAATCTGGAAGTACATTCTCAAAAAAATATTTTTTTTAATTTTACACCACTTTTCAACAATACTTTCATGCATAAATTTTAAGGTTGAGAGAATATAAACAACAGAGTTTATACTATAACCCATAGAAGAAAGTCTAGTGGGAAAAAAATCGGGCGATCTAGCTGACACTTTCTGCGTTCTAATCATTTATCTGGAAATCTATTGTTTATCTATTGCCGAGTTGGAAGAATATAGTGAGAGTGAACCTCATATTATTGGAAATACATATAATTGATTTATATCAATTCGGAAAACTCCATTTCTATCATGTCTATTTTATATTAATTTTATACTGAAAGTATAAAAGTATAAATAATAGAAGAATAAGTTTTTCCCAAAGATTTTCGAAACGGAGGCTTTTAAAAAGTAAAACTCAAAAATATAGGAATTTTCCAGACCTTTAAAATGAGTTTTAACTCTATATTCTCTTCCATTTAATATTTTTAAGGCAATAGCCCCCAGGATCAGAGAGTAAAATCGAATACGCGAATTTTTATACAAAAAGTTGTCCTTTTTAAAAATATTTTTTACGTATTTTAAAAATTTTTCTTTTTTAAGAATCTCAAGTTAGGAAGTCTTGAAATGAACACCCTGTATATGTACATACATACATATGTATTACAAAGCAGTCAGAAGGCTGAGATTCACAAAGATCGAGTGTCCAGCATTAGGACACCGTCTTGTGAATGCGCTCCCCACTACTACTGTTTTCAGGACTATAGTGTCGTGGTCCTTCGCAAGCCGGCAGTTGAACGAAGCCTGCAGGACTGGAGCGACAATCCTGCCGCAAATCCTTTTGCGCTGTTGGCGCGAAACACGTGTTCATTCCGGCGCGTCCAAATGTAAATTTCTTAGTTTTTTTTTTGGGGGGGTCTGTTCGAATCACGCGAATGACTCGACTCGTTTTCCGTTTGTATTGAGTTATTCATTGTGATTAGGTGAGTTCTTGGATACTTGAATTCGGGCATACCTTTCAGCTCGGTTATTGAGCGCCAATGCTGATTGTGCACTTTAAACGTGCGAGATAAAACCGAAAATCAATCAAAACTTTTTCAAGTCCTAGTTAGAAAGTGCTCCAAAAGTTTTATGAAGTGTATACCTCTGTTTCTATGTATATTTGAAATGGATCGTGGTATTTACCTCGTGGCAAACAAACGCAAAAACTTTATTATGTGCAGTAAAATATTAACTGAAAAATTATTCTTTCAAAAAACAAAATCTTTAGTTCAGCGTACGGAAGATTGTTATTTTCGAATTAGTATTTGTGTATATAGTTTCAGAAATTCTTAGCAAATACCAACAATATCAGAACGTAAATTTTCGTTACTTTATTACTTCCTAATGGAAAATAATCCATTTCGCCGTGTGATTAATAGGCCGTTAATAGTTACCAACTGAATTTTAGATTATTGGAAAATACACGTTCCCGTTAACTAACTCTTATATTAAACTATTTTAATTAAATTGCTTTTATTTAGTCTGACTAATGGAAATCGATGCTATTCTCACGTATGTTAATTTTAAAAAGTCATGCAAGAACTTGTTCGGCCAACGAGGTTTATAGAGACAACAACAATGCGAAGGTAGCAAATTTGAGGAATCGCGTGTTCGAGGGCAATATTTATTTTCATTAAGTTTTATTTTCTTTTGTTAAATCTTGCAAACAAAATGCCTGGAGATAACGTTCAACTTGCAAATAGAGGTTATGTTAAAGGCGAAATAATATTTTACAAAACAAAAGAGTTTTAAGTCGTGTTCAAAATGAGAAAACTCCGCCGTAAACTAGAAATACAATTGTTTCAACGACACAAATAGTATTAGTGGTAAAGGTAGTGAGAATTAAAACATTTATTGTAGTTGACACATTGGCCCTTGGCAGGAATAATTGAAATCGCCGATCTGAAGGTATTGTTTGTTGAAATAATTAGTTATTACTTAGTGATAATAAAAACTTTGTTCAATTTATTTATTCATCGTTTAAACCATATATGTATGTCATTTTTGCGACACTAAAAATACTTCCCCAAAAGCTGTTTGGTAAGGTAAGGCACGTAACCGTCAGATTGTTTTAAAGTAAAGGAGCTTAAACTTCAAAATTGCCCAAAACTTTCAGCGAAATAAAAAATGTATTAGAAAACGTAACAGGAATTCTCCGATCTATCCAGTTTCCTATAGTGAAACATTAAAGCACATGATACACGGATTTATGTAAATTTAATTACAGTTATTTCAAATTCAGCTAAAACTTAAAATTGATTTAACGTAAGTTTTATTTTGCATAAAAATTATTTAAAAAAAATGTTCTTTGTGTATGGGGGTGACTGGACGAGCCACAAATTTAGTGCTCTGAAGTTTATAGTTACATGTCACGACATTGCGCTATTTAGCAAATATATTTGCTTCAAATGATATACCTATGTCTGGTCAAAGATTTGTTAAAAGCAACCTTATTGTTAATTAACTGGACGCCTGTTTATATCAAATCAATAGATGTGCGTGCCGACACAGATAAAATAGTCCGAAGTTATTAATTGAAATGGTTTCATTTAGAGGCGTTTGGGATTTCATTACGATTATTTTTATTGACTGGTGTCACCCCCTTTTAACTAATGAATGAACGAAAAAAAGGGGGAAATTCCAATTCAATAATCGAGGATGATGATGATGACGACGACGACGATGATGATGATGATGTCGTGGTAGGAAAATGCAAAACCGAAACTATTATAGTTTGAGGATGCTGGGCTGCCCTCATAACCTAGAAGCCATAAACCTGAGGGATATAGCTTACAATTTGATATAGGATGTCGCAAAGTCTACAATATTGCCTACTTTATATGGTTAATATCGAATATCGTATATCTGTGAAAATGCAATGTTTGTCCAAGGTTTCGAAATTCGATATTCCAAGGGATATTCGGGGTTTAAATTAAGGTGCATCCTATCTCGCGCATGTATTTTCCCATACTCCTATATCCGAGGATCTCATACTAAATGATAAAAAAACTCTTTTATCTGAAGAGTGGCGTGGATTATTTCTTTTTCACAGATACAATTAAAATAGGGTAAACGTCTTTGTTTGATATAGAAAGCCCGTTAGCGAGATAATATATTATTTTATTATTGATAATATGTCGACGAGATAAATGATAGTGTCGACAGTGAGATTTTTTTACAATGGAATTGAACCGGTGTTCATTCGTGGAAAATCGTCTCACCAGCAGAGTTCTTTTTGTCGGTTACCCCGCAAACACAAAAAGCCTTGGATTACAACTAATGTCATTCCCTTGGAAGTAGCAACGATAAAGGGGATACCATAAATAAGTTAAATCACTCGTGAAGCACTCATCTGGATAAAAGTTTATATATTTTACTGTGCCGAAGGAAAATGAAACTTTTGTTTATCCTTAACTTCCAGTGTTAAGCTTCAAGATTTCATCTTTTTGTGAGCTGTAATAATAATCAGAATTTATAAAAGGTTTTTGATAATATAATATAAAAGCTTTACAAAGTTATCGGGTCACGTTATTGAAAGGCTGAGCTACATAACCACTATGTTATTAACCTTTTGCAGAAAGGAATGCAGGGCTTTTCAGATATGTCTTCCGACCTTTTTCTATAATAGTGCCTCTGTATACCTATTCCTTTCAATTTTTTTATATAAGACTTTTTACACGATACTTTCAAGTCCGCAGTCGGTGATGACCCATTTTTAACTCCTCCAATCTCAGGAGAATCGGAAATATCATGTAGAAATTAATTAAATGATAAACCTTCGCGTAAATTAAATTAACAGAACCCCTGTTGTGCAATAAAACATCTAATTCAATAAGAGCCACCAGGTAATTCCAACTAGCGAGTTAGACATGTAGAGTGGCAGTATTTAAGATAAGCCATACGTGCAGGTTTCTAATACCAGAACGGATAAAGTTACTGCAAGGAATATAGACAGTACAAGGAATTAAATTACCGCAAAATCCGTTTTTTATCGTCGCTTGATTGATCAATAAGTATTACGTTTATTTAATGGAAAAACGTTTATCAATTGCTCCGCGAATTTTCGTCCCACGAAGAGGATGTAAATTTGTCTGAATGGAAAATTTGAATATTTTATCTGCAAAATAGGACGAATAGGTGTTACAAAGTCTTATACATTACTGGCTAGACTGTTAACCTTCCTTTAAATTGGAGTCTTATCCTTTATCTAGGTATAAAGTTCACATAAAAATGTCAATATATCCGAGACTTAATGCGAGCGAGGAGTAACTTATTTTTAAGCGCCAGTTATTGAAACGGGAAGTCTTTTCAAATACCATGGATCGACGAAATTGCTTCTCTCAAATTCAAAAGGAACTTACTTTTCAACATAATTAATGCGATTTAAACTAACTTATGTACATGCAACACTGATGAAGAAATAAATATACACTGAGCTGAGGGTAATTAAATAAACTTTGCATGCGAGCAAAGATTTTTTAACGCTAAATCAAAAAGTTATCTTGTTAAATCTTCGAATATGCTGCTTTGGGGCCATTAAAAGATCCAAATCGTACCGTAACGTAAACTGGAAAACTTTATTTGTTAAACATGTTAGAAAAATATTAGTACAAGATATGATCATTTGACTACAACAATTATAAATTATCCGAATTTGATTATTATTTTATATATTTTTTTTAGATTAAACCTTACTTAGTACTCTTGAGTACTACGATATGGTACAAATATATATGTACCTTAAAATTTGACAATTTATCACAGATATTCCCTTACAAACTCATATTGAGAACGTATACCGTTCAATATTATTCTATTGTTTACTACATCCTCCTTTTTCTCCTGACCTTGTTCCAAATAATTATTATGACGATTTTCAACCAATAAATTGGCAAAAAATTTCAGAGAAATAATGAAAATAAAACAGTGAAAAACAATGGAAGAGGTATTGATACATACATTGCGTTCCTAAATCTTCCAGAAATTTAAATGAAATTAGAGGGTGTGTTTTGTGTCGTTTTTGGTAAATTTCGTCTAAAGAACTTCCTCTACAATACTCCGTAGACGTGATAATTGAATAATGTTGTCTCTTCCCTTGATGCCCAAGCGGTATCATCTTTGTTCGTGCGAAAATTAGCGCTCAAACATATGTGAATTTTTTTGTCACGGATCTTCCGCCTTTCCCCATCTTATGTGTTTAGATCCGTTAAAAACTAAATTTTCTTGTAATCTGCCAACCATCTTTTGATGACCTCAATTATGTCTGTATTAAAAAAATTCAACCTTACCAACGTCATTTCAATTTAGGAAATAGGATAATAATAATTCGATGGTATTAAATCAAGTGAATAAGAGGGGTGTTTAATTAATTCGAACTCCAAATCATGAAGCTTATTGATGACAATGCGCACTGGTGTGCAGGCGCATTGTCTTGCGAAAACTAAATTCCTTTGAACATTCCTTGGAGGATATTATGTAACATTCTTCTGGGATCGTTTCTTCCACATAGGTGAAAATGATACCAGGAGTTTTCCAAAAAAAATCTGGCAAAGACTTGGGCAGCAAGTTTTTAAATATGAAATTTATTTATAGTTTTCAGAATGCATCCTCTCCATTGATTATTGGTTGGTTAGTGTTTAGATCAAAGAAATCACCAACCAGGTTTCATCTATTGTGACAATTCGGATCACTTTCAACTCAACACAACAACTGGCCTCTGTTCGGGTACTCGGAAATCCGAGTTTTTTCATACACAAGCCAACATGAACAAAGTGATCGACGCATTCATATTAAATATCCAGGCTCTGGACTATTCGCTTGTTACTGAATTAATGGTTTCTGGAGTTGACACTGAGATGGGTTTTCCAGTTCTCTCGTCATCTTGAATTGAACATTTTAATCTTTTGAAAGGAAGCAATCCTATTTTAGACAGTGCATTATGAAAGGTACTCAGCATATCATCGAACATCTCCTTACCTAGTAACCCATTGAAATACAGGCATTTTTTATTACATACTTTTATCAGAATAATGCAATTGTTTTGTTCTATTTTAAATATTCAAGTTCTATTATACAGGGTAAACCAAACAAGATACAATTTAACAATAGCACGTAAACTAAATAAGTTATAATTATNCTTGAAAAGGAGAAATTCGAAATTCTAAAAGTATAATATCTTCAAAGAAAATAGGAATTTTTCTTCACAATAATTTAAGTTTTTAATTTGTCTTTGATCGTATAATCAACTCAGTGATTTGATTGCATTTTTGGAAACTTATTAGTATCTTGCAAGCTTTGTTGGTAAGAGAGAAACATGAAAAAGTAACATGTGGTAGGAAAATGATTCTTTTCGATTCCGATTTGGAGAGTTTTTAATAAAAAAATTCCATAGAACATACCATGTATTATCCGACAAAATTAATTAATAATTACATGGTGAGACGTAAGTTGTTTTATAAGCTTACCATATATGTATTCTTCACGAAGAATCGATGTCGTCTAAACATGTAAAATACCAAATTTCCAGTTATATTTCTGAGTATTTAAGTCAATGGAGTTTATAATGCATTTTTCAGAGAACTCTTTTATTGAATTTTCTTGTAATATATGAGTCGACCGGATTTAAGTACGGTGATTGAGGTGCAAAATACAGTTGTACACTGTACAGAAGTCTCAATTCTAAATTCTAAGACTAAAGTTGTGTTTTAGATCGAGTTATGTGTTACCTATTATTGATTAAATATTTGATGTTAAGTACTATGTGTATTGAAGAAAATGTATAGAAAATGTTCTAAATAAATGAAATATTATTGAGCGTTTAAAACGTAAATTGCCTCAAATTTCAAAATAGATAATAAAAAGGAGCAATACCATAATAATATCATTTTCAATTGCATCAACTTTTATCTACTAATTTCCTGTGAAAACAAGCAACAAACTGCCGGTATGATTTATTTATTTTGCACAGCCACCTTGTTTTTTGGTATAAACTCGTTAAAAAAAACCGTGTTTAATTTTTTGTGAATGACCTCGAAAACAATAAATTTTAGTGTAATAGAGATTATTAGAAACGGGATGTGTAAAATAATTTTGTACAATATGAACGAAACAAGTTCCAAGCAGCTCCATTTGAAAAATAAACAATTTTGAATTGTTTCTAAATTAATGATAAATGAAAAATATCGATAATATGGAGTTATTATTACATAGTTAGTATTTGGTATTTACCTTTAACAATATTTCGGACACAGAACTTGGCAAATAAGCACGATGTACTTTTGACTGGAAATTTATTGTAAACGTGCACTTCATGTTTTTATGATTGCAATTTATTACCTTTACATGGATAAGTATTTTCACGTACTATTATAAGTTAAAATAGTGTTGCTTAAAAATTTTAGGACTTTGAATATCCAAAAATACACATGGTGTTTCATTAAAAAAAATAATAATTTGATTAATATTACGATTTTTTGGTGAAGGCTGTATAGACAAAAATATTTTTATTCCATACGGCTCTATGCTTAAAATACGTGTATTAGAAAAAAAAAATTTGCAATTTACTAAGTTTGGGAGATGATGACCACCGGAGAATGCTTATCGCGTTCTACATATCAATACTCGCTATAACTAGACTGTCCTTCTTCTGAGACACTTAAACAGCACTTACTTTCTTATACAGATTAAAGAATGAAATAATAGAACAATCTAAAAACTTTTTAAAAGCCCCACGTAACTACGTTCTGTGAAAGACGAGGGAATATTTTAAAACTTTTCAATTAAGTGCGATGGTACACATGTTGGCGAGTGAAACTTTCATTTTATTGAGTGAAGAATCGCATTAAATTTCGAGTTCGAAGTAATTCATGGTGGCTCGAATACGAAATAAGAATTATATTTAAACATAACATATAGCTGCTATAACGCTTGCCGTGTTTAGAGACGGATAAAGGTGCTATTTCAAGTTATAACTACAATATCCTCCTGGAAAAATATATTTGGCAAGTTGGTGGTATACAAGGCGCATATACTTGCGACATAAAGTGAATATCAAATAAGAAGTTCAGGGTTTCGGCGTCAGCTGCAAAAGGCCTGTCAACCGCATTTCTGCCTGTCCTTTAAAGACACACCAACTTTCCGCCTACTTTTCCAGGCTCCGATTCCGACTTATTTGAATTTATTTAGAGTTTTTCTGCACCAGCTTCGAAATAGAGTTTGATTTAATGCTAATATTTGGCCGTACTTAGCATGCACATCTTTTCGGTTAATCAAAAAATTTCGATTATCTATTCGCATTTGATATTTTTTTTCAAATCAATTTATGACGTCTTTCTCGAGAAGTGACATCGACAAAGGAAGATGTGTAGTATTCAAAGCAGTTGCATATTTAAATGTACATATTATAAGATAAAATGTCAATAAAAAATTCGATTAAATAAATTTTAAGATATATTAAAAATTCGACGAAAGTATGGCCAATGGCAAACATTGGAGAGTAAAAAACGATCTTCAAGACTTTTCTTCATTATTATAACTAACGCGAAAAAAATTAATTGGTGAGGTGTAGATTTTCATTTTGAATTTTTCGAGGAAAAATGGAACTTTTTGAGGTTCCTCGAAATTTTGCAACTATGCCTCAGAATCGATAGATCACTTAATCTTGTATGAAATATAGACGATTAAGTTATATTTTTAAAGTAAACAACCGAGTTACTACACATTTTAATAATGTGTAAGCCCGCAGAGCGCTGTATAGATGGAAATGAATGGGGTCCGAAAGGCCCTTTTTTTCTGACATAGCGAACTCATTAATATTAAGTGAAAAAACTCATAAATTAAATCTAAGTAAGAGTTAAGGAAAAAAAAATGAATAATAATCTTTTTCCTCTTCTTCTTATTCTTAAATTAATATAATCATTCTGTAGAAAACTACCAAAACTATACTTGCGATGTCAATGTCCAACTATCGTACCATCGTTTTGATGGTCTACATAATAATAATGAAAATATAATTTTTAAGTACTACAACTCTGGTTCTATGTAACGTTTTCTCAACGTCACAATTATTTGTAATAAAATTTTTTTGTAAATCGGAAATAAATTTGGCAAAGTGAAATTAGGAACTGTCAAAGGAAAAAATATTTAGTAGCCATTACAGCTCTGTCATTGTTCCGCACACGTAATGTCGTGAATCGACAATTTCTTTTCGCAATTCCACTCTGCTTCCTTTTCGAATTTTCCGCAATTAATTTAAAACTTTTAACATAATTCATTTGGCATACAGAGCCGAACGGGAGATTTGTCATCGGGAAATATTCGTTATTGTAAAAATTTAATTAGTTTAAACTTTGGTAAATTTTTTTTTGCAAACTCTAATTTCCGCAAGTCAAGAAACTTTTTAATTTTCATTTTGAACATCGAATTTTGAAGTCGTTTACTTCAAAAAAATCATATCCAAGTCATAGAATATTTCAATATTTATCTGTATACTTTGCTTGGAATAGTTTTTGCGGGAAAAACTTTAATCAGTTTAATCCTCCAAGTAGGTTTACTCGTACGTCTACCCTTGTCCTGCAGGCAAGGAAAAAGTTTATTAAAAACTGTTTCCCAGTTTCCTGATACGCTTCACATGAATTTCGCTTGTGTGTTTGGTCCGACGGGAGATGGGGTTCTGTGAATGATGGCTATTTATTATACATATACCAAAGTCTATTGATATATAATTATGTATATAATTGTTCTTAACTATTTTGAACATAAAATACAATCGTTTTTTCATGTCAATCAAATATAATACATATATTAGAAATGTTATCCTGCAAAGTTTCACTTCAAAAATCTTAAACAAGGTAGAAAGATTTACGAATAAATACTAAATGTTCTTCATGCTGACTGCGCTTTATATTCCATACATCAAAACATAATATATACTCATACTGTCAAAAATTCGTTTGCTTCTTTAAAAACGCAAAAGCATTCATTCAATATGACGAGATACTTGGAAGTCCCATTCATTATCAATGCCAGAAAATGTCGATTCATTCTATAATTTGATATTTCAGACAGACAAATAAGACTAAAACATGTTTTAGTTCTGAAAAAAAACTTGAGCTGGTTACAATGTTTGAAAATATATTTCTTTTAGATTCTTCCTGAGTCAATTATTTCAGACAACGTTCGGAAAAGGGCTGTCAAGATGGAGAGCGAAACGTCAATATATTACAAACAATTTATGCAGAAGGAATCCAGAAAATATAACATTTTAAACCCTGAATGGTTCTTGTGAATACATCAATCGCATTGTTTATGTTGATCTGGGGTATGAAGAAACTTACGGTACAGATCGGAAACCAATTGACGACGAATGATTTCAACCGAATTATCACTGGAGATGGAACATTGATTTATTTTTATAATTTTTAATCGAAAAATTATACGTCAGTCAACGGAATGGAGACAGTTTAGATGATCTTCATTGTTAAATATACATATGTCACATTCAACAATCTACTATCTACTACAAAGGTTCTTGTGGTAGGTTTTTGGGATTGTCATGGTATTATCTTTGCCGACCAATTTCTTCTAAAAAGAGAAAATGATCACTGAAGAGTGTTACTTAACATAATCAATAAAGCTGCGCACCGAAATGTCAGAAGAAAAAAAAAGGTCTTCAAATGGTTTTTTTTCTTATAGGAGAAGAGCAACTAAGTCAGATATTGCCAATTGACAATCAATAAATTTCGTGATTCAAAGTTTCACTTACAATGAACATACTCCCTATTTACACAATTTAAGTCATTTGGATTATTATCTTTTTCCTAAGTAGACGCAAAGTTGAAAAGATCCTATGAAAATGTAATTTAGTTTGTGGTAAAAAAACATAATTTTTGCAGGCTTAGATGCAGTATGCAGACTCGCTCTGGGAAGTTTGTAAAATTAAGAGACTATGGATAACCCAAATTCAATTTGTGCTTCTGAGAGTAAAGTTAAATAAAATATATTATATTATCTCCTGCTCAACTCGAACCTTTTCAGGTAATTTTCGAGGACTTTTTCATAAATTTGAAGCTGAATTTCGGTTATAACTTGACGGATGTTAATTTTTAATTGCTCTAAAGTTTAGGGATTCTTCATGTAAGCACGATCTTTCTCGTAGCTTTACAAGAAGTAGTATAACGGAGTTAAATCTCCAAATTTTAAGCGGCAATTGATATCACCACATTTTGAAACTACACACCCTGGTAGTCTCTCGTGCAGTAAAATGAAAATTTGCCCTTTTGTGTAGCGTGTTGCACCATCTTATTGAGACATGGCTCTGATCAGGAGCAAAGTCAATTATCATACAACCATAGCACTCAGAATTGATGGTCATCATTTTCAAAAAAGTAAGACCAATTACCCTACAGACCAAAAGGCACATCAGTCGGTCTCTTTTTTTGGATGTAGAGGTTCGATCATAATTACTTGAGGATTTTCAGAACTTGATTTGTATTTGCCAGTTTCATCTATTTACATAACTAATAAGCAAATAATGAGCCTTGTCGCTGAAGAAGATTTTTGTTGCCAAGACATCCTCCAAAGTCGATTGCTCCAGTATCCAATTGGCATTCTTCTCTACATTCTGTGACCAGTAAGGTTTAATTTTTGGGTCAATTGAACTGAACTATATATGAATTTTCAAGTTCAAATGCAAAATACGCCAGAAAGTGTAGTAAGACAAGTCAGAATGCAGAATGCACCGTGGAATCAATAAATTTGTGTCTTCTACCGTACTTTTCTTAACAACACCAATATTTTAAGCAGAACGAGTATTATGATAGTGTTCAGACTTTAACACATCCGTAATAGATCGAGTTTCTTTAAATTTCTACACTGTCTTAACAATTGTTCGCTCAGAAGGACGGTTATAACACCCATAATCTCCTTTTAAAGCGCGAAACTTGACTATGGCAAAATCATCACTTTTATAGGAGGTTTTTACAATTTTAACGCGTTGTTCGTTGGTGAAACGAGCGATAATGTAAAATGGCAAACCCTAAACTTAACGAATGTCACATTTAATGACATACATATATGTTTAACAACAGTTAAATGACAGGACTGTAGATTCCAAACCATAAAATAGTTAACTCATTAGAATAGCAAAATGTTTTCAGTTCAAAAGTTTCATTTTTTCACAGTAAGCTAAGAATATAATATATACAGACTTCTGCGTATGAGACTTAAACGATTGCTTAAGCAGTAGTAACACCAAGTGAAGTCGTTAAAGTTTGTCCAATAAATTAGAAAGACATTAAACGTGGCAGTTAACACATGAATGAAAAAAAAAAGAAAAGGGACTAATGTCGTTTGTTGTTTGCCAGATTTTGTCTCGGTTTATTCTTGGCAAGGATCAATGTGCAACGAGTTTGCCCTTACAAAGTTAAATAATGGCTTTGTGTGCGGTGCATTTTCATTGAAATTCTAAAGAACGACTCGAGGATGAATGTTTTCGAAGAATCCTTTGCAAGTAATTCACTAAAATTGCAAAATCAGTTTTGGTTTAATGAAGGGTTTACTACAATTAGTTCAACAATTAATTAGGGTAGTTAAAATGTGGGATGAAGATTTAGATTGAAATTTACCCATTGTTATATATCAATTTGTTACTAGCATTCTCTTTTAAATTCATGATGGCAGTGAGAGTTGCCTGTTTATCAATTTTCTCCTTGGGCAATTTTTCACAATTTTTTGTTGAACGAACTTCGAAAACTGATAAGCAATCCAGATTGATTGAAAAATTATTTAAATTGAGTTTACGTTTTTGCCTCTGTCGACATTAAAAACCGTTTATTTTTTAAACGGAAATAAAAATAAATAAATTCCGCTTTTCAAATCAGAAAAATATCACTATTATGGTGGAAATATCAGCTTTGAGAAGCGATATTACATTTCGATTAGACTTTGCTATTAATTTTTTATATCTTTCTGATGATGTACTCTAATTGCAAATAAACAACTCATTTTTAGTATGGATTTTAAAGCGTATGAATATATACATATACATAAAATATTAAGTAAACATGGTAAAAGTTCTTAATTTCCATTTCTCCTAAACGACTTTAATAAAGTTTCAGGTGTAGGTATTTCAACTTTTGTTATTTTAGTATAATGCATTGTTAATGATAACATAATGTTTTAGTTTCTGAAAAACAAAGCTCCAACTAACGAACTTCCCAGTTATTTATTCTGCCTCGTTGTCGTTATGTTACTTTTGCACGATAAACAAAAATTTCACAATGTACGAGAACCATACGGTTGCTTTTCCCGAAAATTTGTTTAAGCTTTTGATGAATTGCCCCTAATCCCCAAGAGTTTTAGAATATATTGCTCAAATTTATATTCAAATTACTCGTGATGTTAGATTTCTTTTATTGGGTGTTTGTTAATTATAGCTCATTCCCCGAGTGGCTAAGGCCGTTCATTTCATGCATGCAATTCTGAAATCCGCAAGACTAAGCTCGTCCTGGTTTCCACTTCATACGTTATGAAATTCCTCGAGAGATGCTTTTGCGGAATATACTAATATTTACTGAAAATATAGTTCCTTTATAAAATATCTCGCTCGAGTTGTAATAGGAAATTTCCGATAAACCTAAATGTATTGCAGGATTTCAAATATTAAACGTTTCGCTTTCAGATTTCGAAACAATAATGTTCTTTTTCTACTTTCATTCTAAGATTTTTAAACAGAACTTGTCAGGACATTTATTAAATATTGTTTTAAACAGGTTATTGTTGTTTTGACATCAAAGTTTTACCTATTAAATCCCTTGGGTGTTCCTGAAAGTTCCTATCAATTTACCAGAAGAAATTAAATACACCAATTTTTGCTCAATTTCCTGGATAATTAGAAAATTTAATCTTATTATAGGGTATCTTATTATTATCAATGAAAAACTTTTTAGATTAATTTCATGTGTCGTTCAAGGTTGTTTTTTTTTAAATAGAATTTTGCAAATGTTGAAATCAGACAAAATCAGTAGATGCCATGTTTGATGATTATAGGGAATAGATGGCGTAACACAATCCAGCCAAATCCAACAATCCACTCGAGTGCAGAGTTCCTGTCGATTCGAATCAGTTGATCTAAAATTTTGTTGTAATGAATTCTCCGATATCGGGGTACTCATTAGAGTGGCGCTGCTCGTCTGCGAACTTTTCAAGAGTATTCCTGTAGTCCCGTTAACCTCAACGTGACCCTATACGAATTTAGATCCTTTTGTACTGCCTGACTATCGTTACATACACATGTTGGGAGAAGTGCTATTTTAGATTTTATCCCATTACGTCACAGGCCGGAATTAAAGTACAATGGAGAAGAGAGTTACAAATTTATATTAAGCCAATACGATTTGTAACATTTTTATATATTTTTTTTTTAACAGAGCATTGTTCTATAGTATATTGTCTTTGTGTTTGTTATAAAGCTGAAACGCATCGTTTAGGCATTGAATAAATTCAACCTGTTTCACAAAATTTGCAATAAACTAAGAAAACTAAGAAAAATGAAGTCACTGTTTAGCCATGTGTTGTAGTTCCTTTCAAATTAGTAGTATCGTAAAAAACACATTTAATTAACCCCATTCGTATATAATATAAATGAAGGAGTTTGTATGCAGAAGATTTTTGCTCTAACAGGTGGTGGGAGCAATTTTTCAAATATTCAAGAGGGAAAGGAATAACGTTTCGAAAGAAAATTGCTTTTCTTAATATAATATCTTTTGATTTAATCGCAAGTATGGTATAAACTAGTGAATTTTAAGAGCGAAATATCGGGAGAAAAATACTCGAAAATAAAATGTGCAGATTGCAGGAAAATTGCTTCATTGCCCTGAGATATGTAAATATGTGAAAAGTTTGCGAACAACGCTCGAAACTCTTTTGTCCAAGTAAACGACCGGAATCATTATGTAAAGCAGCCTGGAATTAATAATGATTCCAAGGATCAATTTGCGCTATTAAAGAGGCTCTGTATTCTAATAATTTGGCTTTAAATTAAATGACTCTAATCAAAATGCCACAGTTACTAAAGTCATTAATATTACCTATATTCTAATTAAATTGACTAATAATTTACGTTCCGCTGGAGCGAGGGACGAGTCTTGCCAAATGACCATTATACCATTTTTTAAATTCTGGAAAGTATCGAGATTTTTCCATAAGGATCGTCTTAATTTAATTGCCTCGATTTATTGTAGCTCCACTACAAATATTGTGTCAGAACAAAACGACCTTTCTTTCCCCGGAGTGTTTCTTATATCACCAGCCACCAAAAAAGACAAATTACCTCATAATGTAGCCGACAACTGCAGAATATACAACTTTTTTTTCTTAATATTTCCTGTTTTCTAATTTGCGAAGGCTATGCAACGTCCAATAAAATACGAACGTCTAAGGTAACTAAATAAAAGTGAGCGAGAAATTTATAAGAATTTCTTGGGTCTACTACTATAGAATTTCTGCCGACGTTCTGTAGAAATCTGGCAAGTTATTGTGTGAGGAATTAGGCCGGAGGTTTCATAAACTTTAATCACCACAAACCAGTCAACTGTCATAACAAGCTATGCGAGCTTGCGTAAATTTCTTACGGTCACGGGAAGGTCTTAATACGTGTTATAAAAATTCTTCGTGCAAAAGAGTGTTTTTTATATAATTAGTTGAGCATGTAAATTGTTGATTATAAAATTTCTTTCCAATATAGGTATAATATTTATAGTATTTAGAGGGTACAGAATTCATTTTTTGTCTATATTGATTGTAATAACCGCTTTAAAGACGAGATGTTTAATGCTGCCAACTAATGAGGGTAATAAGTTTGATAATATCATGATCGTTCGTTAAGGGACAGACAAAGCCCGAACGGTAATGAAGTATATTTAAACGAAATCGACTTTTTGTGGGCAAAACCAAGAAATCGTGACGAAAGTTATTACTTCGTTTAACTTGCAATTTCATGCTTTTTAGTTCTAATCTTTTACGCCATTACATTTCCTCAGATTCCCTCTATTTTATTATTGTAGCCAGTAATATCTTTATTTTACCATAGAGGCGAAATGTAAATTATTCCAATGTCCGTAAAGTGTCAAGAATTTTCTATTCGTTTATGAGATTTGGTAAACTTGACTAGAGACTCATCTAAATGATTTAGAAGCTTATTCGTGTCGTTGCTATTCTAAGCGATGCAAGAAAAATCGTTAGTTCACCTTCAAAAGGAACTTCTCGAGAAAAAGTCAGAAATAGATTAATCGAACTGGCGACTAAAAGTAAATTAGAAGTACTATTTCGTTAAGACGGTGTTTTGACGTAAAAGAAATCGCTAAATATCAATAAAAACTTGTACAAAGCTGATCAATCTTTTCGAGTTAAAGAAAGTAATGGAACGTAAGGAGTTAAGTCGAAAGTTTCGACATAAGAAAAACGACGAGAAAGAAAATACTAAAGCGTATTTATTTTGTAGTTAGTAAAACAGTCCGTCTGGCACTTCAAGTGAGCCCTTTTTATCGAAGAGAACTGCCAGAAATATCTTAGAATTGGAAAAGGCCCCCGGGGCAAGAGACAATAGGAAAAGTCAAAAGAATTTAAATATAAATGCATCCTCTTCCCTATTCTAATATCGATGTCTATTGTGAAGGTGATATACATAGTTTCTTCATACTTCTTCCGCTCAGCTCTCCTACTATTCCAGGATGGTATCTATTAAAGAAACATGGCATAAAAAAACAGAGGCGGAGTAACCTTATTAAGGTACTTTAATGTACATAAGAGGTCTTGGCTTTTCATATTTCGGCTCGAGCTCGTCGGTTTCTGTGTTATCTTTGGTGGGTGTTCTGTGGTTTCTCTACATTTCATAGCCATTTAGAGCAAAGCCGATATGCTCCTTCCCACTTCGATATAAGTAATACGTGTTTTATTAACTATCATTTTCCATTAGAGAGAGCCAAATAGGTCTATTAGTAATCCCGGTATAATTTAATAAGCCTGGGGAATTGAATTGAGTAGTTTGTCGGTGAAAAATGAAACGTTTCAGATGAAAGGAAATGGTAGAGCTGAGTTCTCTCTGCATCGAAAAGAAAGAAAAAAAAGTCCCTTTAATCGCCATTGTGACGTCACAACAAAGCCCCAAAAAGTGTTCTTGGTATTAGATTTATTTTCGACTAAATTGGATTTTTTCCTTCGTGTCACAGAAGTCATAAAATCAAACAACGTTCTATCTTATTTGTTGACCTGGATTGAGGATACACCTTGATAGGATTTCTGTGGAAAGAAACTTTTTTACATGCACGATACTGCATTTTTTTTAGCCGAGCAATATGATATTATGTAAAACAGCTGCGTGTAATAATATTTATACTTAAACCTTGGTTCGCAAATTAAATTTCTCTTTTTTTAAGGGCGGTACGATGTATGCACGCTATCATAATTAGTTAAGCGGCAAATTCATAAAATGCCGAGCTATTTTACAGGAAAATATCCTCTATTTTTGCACTGAATCGATAGCACTTAATCGGAATCAAGCGCGCAAAAATCTTGTTAACTTTTTTTCTTTCCGCATCATAAGTTTCTCGTGTTTCTTTTTTAGTAATTTTCCCAAATCGTCGATACTTTTTGTTGATATTAATTAATTTTATCTTTCTTCAAAATATTTGCTCCACTACAGCAGGAGTGTTTTAAAATGTTTCACACTTTAGGTGACAAATTTCTAATTTTCCCCATACAACAACACAATATTGCATATTAATTATGTGACAACAATTAATTTTTACTATTTAAACACGGTATTTCCTCTCCAAATTTATCGGTTTACGTTCGTCTATCGTTATATACAAAAGCACGAAATTTGCCATTATCAGAAATGCAAAATGCCGCCCTTTATTGCATGTCATATTCTCAATATTTGGGAATTAGTGTATCGAATTGGAGCAGGTACAAATACCCTGAATTATCATATAGTATGCCATCTACCTAATACTACTAACACAGTAATGCAAATTAACTACTCCACAGGTAGGCTCCACATCTCTTTTTAACAGAAATTACTCAGTTTGTATTGTCAAATTCTACACGTGTAATTTTGTTGATGTATCCAGCAATTTCGGCCGAAAGTCTACTACAGACACCAAGCCTAGCAATGGCCATCAATCTTATTTCTGTCGCGCATCATTTATCTTTGTATTTTTCAACTGCTCTGCGGCTGGACTCACTGTATCGCAAACTTTTACCTCGTAACACTTAAACCGGGTCTGACCCTTTCTGAAAAACAAAATATTTGTTGTTTGGGAACACTTTCGAACTCCCAAATGGCATTTAAACATTCACTAAGTTGAACGTGAAGGCTTTATAAACATATAAAAAGTTCGTTAACCACAATCAGCATAGCGCTTTTACTACCTAAAACTATTCGAAAATAATACTTTATTTCTTGTTTCAGATAGTGATGTGACTAATAATCTGTTCATTTTAACGTAATGTTACTAACAATCTGTCAAAAGCCACCAACGTAAACTTCTTTTTGGTACGTTGTTGTGGTCATGAGGCAGCATATGTATGGCAATGCGTCTCAACCCGCGCGAGGGATTGACTCATACGGTATCTATCACGAGCCTCCCAGATACAACGTGAACTTCCACGAGCCAATTGACGATCGTTACCAATGTTCGGAATATCAAGAAACCCATATAACTTATCCGGAACCTTTGCGCGTCGATCGTGTACCGTACAACGACGAAGACGGTTTCATTCCGCAAAGAGCGCAGCTTTCTCGTGCAAGTATAGTAGTGAACGCATCGGGTAACAGTCACACCACGCAGAATGGTGCGCAAGGCACGCAAAACGCACAACAGCAGCCTAGAAATGAAGAAACTGAAAGAAGAACTAATTCCTGTTGTGGATGCAGGAAAAATAAAAACAATGGCACCAATTCTACGGCGAACACCAGTGAAAATAACACTTCTTTATGGTCATCATGGTGCAGGCCAACTATTTTATTGTTAATGCTGGTGCTGGTGGCTTCAGTGTTTATTTTAGCGTCAGGAATAATGCTTTATTACCACTGTACGTATTTCAATGTTATCTTTTTGTTGTGAATGGGAAATGTGATATTTAATTGGTAGCTTTGATATTCCGTGATACAAACGCGAGTTAGCATTTAATTCTACCTACGAATATCTGGTAATTGTGTCATATTCATGTGCTCTAGACGCATACGCGTTTAGTTAATCTGATATTAGAGTCGAAATATGGGATTATGGTTTTAAAATAAAATTAATTTCGTGTTAGTTATTTTGACCACAGAAATTTCTGATTTAAATGCGTTGTTAATGAAACGTTTCTCAGTTATATTTAACATAACATAATTGTGGTTGATGCACATCTATCGTTAGAAGAATGTTCTTGAATAGCAAACTACATCATCGCTCACCTTTATCATGGAGCCACATGTTCAAGATCCATAAATTTGTTATTTAAGATTCCCTCTGCTTCAGTCGAGCAATTTCCATTAAAGAAATATGCAGGCTTAAGTGAGTAGCGCCATTAAAGCACAAAAGATGCTGCACCGGAATAAATTTGTTTTGTATCATTATTAATACGTTGTTTCTTACTGCACAAACCTGATTGGCCATTTGCTTTCTTCATTTCGTCGGCTTGGTCCAATTTGTATCTCTTTTAAATTTTCTTCGTGTTTGAAGCAATTCCTGAAGATGTAATCTCGATTATCTCTCGCGAAAAGGATATTTTTAATTTAAGCAAGTTTTAAGACAACTTCTTTAAAATTAAATTCGAGTAAATAATGAAACTCTCAGATATGACCCTTTCATGCGAGTAGATAAGAATATCTCGAAGTGACTTGAGCAAGGAATTTTCAATTATAATGTCTTGAAACTGAACGTCGTCGCATTTCATTAACGCGATTAATATTTATGTTCAGAACAAATAGCAGTGCCGTTCTTTTCTTGATAGATTTTGTTCGTATGCACCGGAATAAAACAATCCTCTTATTCTTAAGCATGAGGCCAATAAACATAAAAGTGAAGTATTCCATTGAATAAATTCGGAATAGTATGTTTTCCATCGAGTCATCTTCGCGTTTATCTAAATTTCGACATTTTCTCATCAAATATTGCAAAACTAATTTAATTGCGAGGTTCGGTAATATTTCAGTTTAACAATTACCATAAGACTGTAAAGCCAAAATCCAGGGAAAGGCAAGGTTCTGCAATTTCCTGCAAGTTCTACGTAAACACTAAATGTTACAAACATTTCCAAAGAAACACATTGCACGTCAGTTAAGTTTACATACGGGCTTATTAGACATTCGAGGAGACAAAGTTAAACAACAGTGGCTCATGTTAATTATCTTTGAAATTTTATTTTGTTAACGATTAAAAATACAGGTAAAACTGTTGTGTGCAACTGTGTGATGGATTTATATGTGCTGTACGATAGCTGTCTTTCAAATTCTCATGAAACGAATGCAAAAAAAAAACAAATTTTTGGTACAGCTCATTTTATTGCTTTTCAAAATGTTCGCCTGTATGATTTATACACTTATGCTTGCGTTCGAGCCAATTTTTTCTCACACTGAAGGCGGTATCTCAAAAACATGGTCTTTGAAGCCTTCAATAGCTTCTTGAGGTGATAAAAATCGCTGCCCCCGCATTTTTTGTTTGACATTCCGGAACATAAAGAAGTCGTTTGGCGATAAATCCGGTGAATATTTGCAATGGGACAATAATTCGATGTTTTTCTCCTTTAAATAATCAATTGTTCGAAATTCTGCATAAGAACCTGGTACTGTCATGATGAAGAAGCTTTCGGTTGTTTTTCCTGATTTAATCGATGATATCTGGCGAATAAATTCTTACTCATCATTCAACATTCTTGACTATTTTTGGCTTTTCTAAACTATATGCAACATATCCAGTACAAATGAAGAAACAGACAATTATTTTCTTCGAAGGACTTCGTGAATGAACTACTTTTGTTAGATTTGATTTATCTTCAGGATTATTCTTTAGTTTCGGACTCGCATGAATTCATTTCAGTATCAACACTGTGTTGTTTAAATATTTTACAGTTCTTTAGTCGAAATTGTTGTCACAATTTACACTAAATCTATCGAGAAAACATTTATTTTACACCTAAATGTTAATGCAAAATAGATGCTCTTTGACGTATCTAAGGCTCTATTTTACAACAGGTTGCATGTCCACACCATTTAATCACATGACATCGATGTTTTTTTAAATTTGCGAAAAGGAAATTTTGTAAACCAGTTGTTACAATTTTTTCAGTTAAAACATTATTAACAAAAGTTGAACAAAGCAATTAGATGCATTGTTTTTAAGTTTGATCTTTACTAAAATCGCAAAAAACCCATCCAAACAAAAACGGCCTCGTGAAATTTCCATTATTTCAAAAAATTGCTATTTTTTTAAACACTCACTGCAAACAATCTACTACGGTGATTTCAGAACTATCTTTTTTTTTAACAATAACAAGGGTCAAGTATTATGAGTATCAAGTGGTTCTTTGCAATAATTTAAAAGGTGACGCTTGCACGATCTTTTCATAAAATCACGGAAAAGGAAAATCGACTATGTTGGTGAAGAAATTAAGATTAAGAGTGGATGCTTTTTCAATTGTAGTCGATCAAATAAAAGTTAACAGGCGACAAGTTTACTCACCGTGAATGATAAATAGGTTATGCGTCAATTGATTGAAAATCTTAAGAAGTAAGCAAATATCGGAAGCAGCGAAACGGAGGAAATCAAGACAAAATTCTATTTTTCGGCAATTTGTGTTTGAAAGCTTCTGATTTCTCACTTGATTGAGGTTGTAAAAGTTTCCATTTTATATTTAGATGGTGATGAAGTTCCACGTGAGTGCACTCTAATTTTTTGTTAAAATGATGCACCTAAATATGTTTCCCGTATTCTTTTTAAATAGCTGATTTCGGCAAAATTAGTTTCCTTTTCAGCCTTTAAGCCCTTTACCTGGATCGCATACAATGTCCAGAAGTTTTTTAATTTTAAAACTCTTACAAATCAAATAACATGTATTTCCTAGCCAATTCAGAGTTTTACTTCAAGGTGTTTTAAATTAAAAGTTTTTCATTTTTTTTTTCCAGATGTCCAGCACAATCGACCAAATATCATTCCTCCAGGTACGTAAAAAAAGTTTGTTTGAAAAAGCAAAAAAAAAAAATTTGATAACATATTCTCTATTTTAAATCCAATGCTTTATTGATTTGATGATGGATAATGTAACGACTACCTAAACAGTTCACAGGCACGGCAAATGGTCGTTAATTTGAAAATTGATTTTTTTGTAGATATTCATCAAAGCCATGAGTTTCTGTAAAAGAAAGAAGTGTGAATAATGTGTTAACTAAATGTACCAGCCGAGTTTAATTTCGGTCTGAAAACGTGTGTTTGTATACGGTATTGATTTAGCGACGTTGTACGAATAGGGGAAAAAAAATTGGCTTCCTCAATTTTTCGTATTATTACTCGTAATCCAACTTGTTATCTATTAATCTATGGTACGCAGCTCTAATAAATGACGTGTTTATTGCAACCGCATTCGAATAAATGTTTGAAATTGAAATCATGTTGGTCGTTGAGCAACTGAGTGAATTGTAATGAAAATGAGCGAAATTTAGAAAGCAAATAATGGCAAGATGTAATTCGAAATGAAAACGAGTTTAATCAAGTGTTTTAGTCGTAAACATTGCGGTGGAGATAGTAACATATTAACGGTAACATGGTTGTTAACTAGACTATTTATGCCGCTAGACAAGACTGAATTATGTTTATTGAGTCTCCATTGTAAATGTCAAAGTACAATTTGAATTGCATAAAACATGTGAGGAAGATTGTCCACAATTTAATTACCAAGGCAACATTGATATTTATAGAATAATTTTACCCGAACCATATAAAACAGTGTCTTAGTTAACATAATTGAATTAAAGAAGGCCCGCAAACCGCTAAATTATGTAGGCGCTTTTACTTTTCGAATTCGTTTTTAGATTATTTTTAATCATCGGAGTCTTTACTATTTGTTTTTTTGATTAAAACTTTTAATTTGTTTTCTGGCAACACGTTTGAGAAGGTCGAAATTTTCCCCGAACAAAGATCAAATATAAAATCAAATGCAAATAGAGGTAATACTTTTTTGTCCTGTTCAAGAGGTTTCTGTTTAGATAACAAATGTTTCAATTACAGTCAAGTTGTTTAGTGAAAATACTTCTGTAACAATTTCACGTACAATAGTGTTGAAAAATGGATAAAAGTGTTTCTTCTTGAAAAAAAAATCCGCTAACATACAGGGTTCTCCTAAAGAAACGGATAAATTGGCAAAATGTATGTTTAAGATAATTAATATAAATGAGGGGTCCACGAGAAAAACATGATTTGTCCAAAAATTGAACTTTTTTTTATTGTATGTTGCCATCTGCACTTTTTAATGTGTAGGTACTTCATTGTGGTATAGGTTGCAGGGAATAAAACAGAAAAGTTTACAAAATATTAATACGAAATTGTATTTGTCCGTATTAAAAAATTGAATAAATGTAATCTTAAAAACGAAATATCACGAAACTACGATTTTTGACAATTTATGTTTTTTCCGTGGACCCTTCAAATGTGAATTGTAAAATTTTATATCAAACGGTTAAAAGTAATAAAAAAAATAGAAATTCCTTACATCATTAGTTTTGGAAACATGCTCTCCATCAAAATAGTTGTAACTTTTTAATTTTTAACACAGACTTGAGAATTGTATCGACATTTAAGAACTTTGTATGTCTAATAAGCCTAGCTAAGAAGAGCCCCTTTGTATTCGCCCATATAATAAAAACAGAATTGCAGAATGAAAAAACGTATTGTAACATACCCACTAGGGTAATTGTCTGTCCAACAAATAGCCAAGAAAAAAATTACTGTTGTCGGAGAAGTAATGTTTATATCGATTGGACTTTGCAACGTCAACATTCGCATTGGACAAAACAGTAGTGGAAGAAAATATGTTGGAGTGACAAATCAAAATTCAATTTATTTGGCTCTAACGAAATTCAACATGTAGAAATGCCATCCAGAAAATGCATTGTTTTAAAATACAAGGAATCAATAGTAAAATATGGCAAAGATTCAATGATGACACAGGAAGTTATTGTTTTATTCTTAGTGTGGTATGCCTCTAAGCCTACCAAAATAATTTCGTTTGGATTTGTAAATCACGTTTTCAAAGATCACATCACGTCCTCGTTGAAAAAAAATGTTTTATTTTTTAAATGTTTCTTTAATTTAAGAAAGAGATAATTCGTAGGAATCGAAGCAGACGAATAAGGAAAGTGTATGACCAATTTCGACCAAAAAATTTTCCCAAATGATAATATTTGACAATGTTAAGAGTAGAATGAATATTTAAAGACTAAATTCAAAACAAATGCACTGCCACAAATGTCATCCCAATTGACATACACAATTAAAATGCAAAGCCTAACCGAAATGCATGAAATGTGCAAGAGTCCTTCTCACCTATAAATGTGAAAAATCAAATTCTGTACCAATTGCAACGGGGATGATTCGGTATCCTTTTAGGCATGTCCAAGAAAACCCAAAAACCCATGAAAACACAATTAACGTCCAAATCATTGAAACCTCCTTAACAGTTTTTCCAATATTATGCAGACAGCATTACACTCATTTCTAAACGAGCTGCACAACAATTTATCAAACGACATTGTGAAGAATTGGAAGAGATCAGCAAGAAGAAGGATTAGCCTCAAACATGGAGAGCCAAAACACAAAAAGAGTGAAATACAGCAACAAGCAACGCACAGATTGAAGATAGATGGTCAATCTCATCTCTAGTATTGAATCCCAAATCCATTTTATCACATGCGACTGATATGTTTTTGAATCTTTCAATGACACTTCTATTATTTTATGTTTTATTGCCAAGGGATTGAATTGAATTTTCGATACACTCGGGCGTAGACTGCTCGCTGAATGGTAGACTTTCATCTCTTGAATGAATGAATGAATGAGATCCTTTAATTTTATTTCGATTTGATACCTTAAAAACAATGCTTTTAAACCATTTTTTTGCTCATTGATCCTCGGCATTGTGCCTACAATAAAAGGGCGACGAATATAGACATTGTGATTTGAATAATTCGAAAAGCTTGGAATAACTGGAGCAATGATATTCAGGAACTGGTGTTAAAAATATCAATAGAAACTCGTCGTCAACTATTAAACTATATTAGTCGTCCCGAAATTCTATATCGATGCATAATAGATTTCCCAGAACTATTAAAATCAGAGAATAGAGCAAAACGCGAGACAAAGATAACTAACTCAATAAAGCGGCAAGCGTCGCTTAATCCACGTTTCAGAAAAACAAATACGATGGCATTAAACAGACAACTTTCAATTAACAATATTGCTGGCTGGAGAAATTATTATCCATTAATTAAGACGGCTTAATTGGTTTCTTGCAAATTCCAAACAGTTTGGCAGCGAAATTAGAACGCGAGTCAACCGAACGGTTTTGCGGCATCGTTTCCAAATTTCGATCTTCTCTCGTTTTTGATAATTATTTTTCTTCTATTTAGTTTTGTATGGGCGAAAAATGAACGCTCAATTCGAGCTGAAAAGGCGAAAGCAATTTCAAGATTAAAACAATAAGCCAGCGAGAAAAAGAAAGCGATATTCAATTCTTGCAAAATTAGGTTGCCGATCTTAAAAGCAAATCGGTAATTAATTAATTAAAGATTTAATGGGAGCCTTTTTAAAAAGTTAAATAAGGATTTACAAAAGATTTTAGCCGTGTAATGGAAATTGCCCTTCGAAATAAATGTCTTTAGCTCTTGACAAGAAATCTCTTTAACTTTTCAATAAAGAAACACAGAGCGTTCAACTAATTATTTTTATTTAACAAAATTCTTTTCCGCAGTAATCGTATTAAATTAATTAAATTTCGACTAAAGCAAACTTTTCACTCTTCCGCGGCCGCGTGCGATATTGATCTCATACTTCTTGCAATTCATTTTATTTAATTAAAATCGAATCGTTTATACATATTTTCAATTATTTTAATTAATTTTAAACGTTTTTAAACTCTAAATATATAGTACACACACACACACGCACACACACGCCTTCATTAAGTCTGTTCGCCCATTGCGCGCGTTTTTCCTTCCATTAACGAAGGAAAAAGTTTTATTATAGATTTTTTTACGAATTAGAACGTAGTTGTAATAAAGACATGATATTTTAATAAAAATTTCATATTAATTCGTTCTTAACACGCGAGTATCCAGCGGTCAAATAATTGGTTCACTGATAAAAAACTGTTATTTCTTTTAATACTCTTCCGTTCCGTAGTTTATTTCTCATTAGCAACTTCTACCAGGCCAAGATATTTGTTTATAGTTCCGTTGAAATACTCAGTAACAATTAAATGCTTTCAAATTAGAAAAAGACACCAATCGTAAGACAGAAAATTTTGCCGTTATTTGTTTCTTACACTGTGATAGGTAAAATATGTTAACGTCAAAAGTTTAATAAGCAGATATTTTATAAGTAAAGCATATTTACGAGAATGTATTCGCATATAGTACATAGATTATTAGCTCACTGTATCGAAATCATCCTCAAGAAGTTCCTCTACAACATGGATTTTATATGCGTATTAGTTCTGGGTCTTTAACAGCCTCTGTTCTATTAACATCGTTATTAGGTGTTAAGAAATTATTCAAACAATACGGATTTTCGTTTACTGACTGATCAGAATACGTCACATTTTGTTCTACTATTGAACTCGATGATCGACTAATTCCAAGCAAATCTCATATTGTACCACGTTAATGAAATTTTTCAAATTTTTGTTAACCCATTAACTCCCATGATCCCCATTTAGGGATTTTGGTATTTCACATCCGTCATTTTTTAGAACCTTTTGTGTATATAGTATATGTATAACTATTGCAGTGAGAATTTTCAAAAAAAAATTGGATGTTAATAGATTAATATTCTATTTACAGTGGATTAAAAAATTTCGTTTTCAGAATAATTTTCGTTAATAATAACACATACCAAACACGCCCAAATTTTATTCTGACTTTGCACATTGATTCCACAACTTAACAACGATTGAAATTTTCAAGCGTTATGTTAATGAGGTGATGGAATCCCATATTCTTCCATACTCTTAGTAACTCGAACTTCTCCAGCAGGATAATGTCCGTCTTCATTGAATGAAAGCTTCGCTCTAAACTAGTTCGAAGAGCTCTTTATCTCCCGACCCTTCTGCCATTGAGCTCGTATGAGACATTATGGACTGAGACCGAAAGACCTAGCGAATGCTATATAGACATTAAAAAATTCCAAAGTATGAACTTAATTGAGACGACCCAACCCATTATTACTAAAAATAGTGTTGTAATTTTCTTCTTTTTCCTTGAAATTTGAACCAATTATTAGCGTTGAGTAGTTAAACGTTTTTGGCACTTCTGTGTTCAAACATCTCGTAGCCCTTCTTTTTGTTATAATTTTCAGAAAGTTGAGTATATTTGTGAATACCCCTCGTAATATCATATATAAAAAAAAGTATAATTTTAGCTTAAATCTACCTACTGAAAAGACTAATAGCAGTATAGAAACACATTAAAAATTAAAGTAATTGATGGTCTTTTTTCGACATTTGAGGTTTAATTTACATGAATTGGGAATTTAAATGTTTGACGAAGGAATAAAGTGATGGCAACTTTTTCGATAAAGAGTTACATTTTAATACGTAAATTTTTGCAAAAAACAACTCGATTGAAGGATCAACTGCACAAACTATGAGATGATCTCGTACTAGTTACAATAATATTTCGTTTATGCAAAATTATACTATTTAGTTGAAATTTGTATTTTTAATTGAATAGAATTGAAGTATTTACATGACATGTATAGAATAAAAAAATATTCGTTTGGCTTTTGATTAAAAAAAGAAATTTTTATACGTCAGAAAATATAAAACATGTGTTTCCGTACGGTTATTAATCTTACGTAATGATTGGTGGAAAAAACCCTTTATGCTCAGGGGTGTTGTATTATAAAGAAGGAAGCGTGTACGCTTATAAGGGGGGAATCCACAAGATTATCAGATATGGCACCGTAGCGAATTTCATACTGGAATGAAACGAACAATTTTCTTTCCGACCTTTGGGTTAGGATTTTTTTTAAGTATATTGGATTTTCCGGGAAACGAGACATCAAAACTGAATTACCTCGTTCGATGTATGTATGTATATTACATCAAAATTTTTTTTGGTCGCACCAAAACCAACGGGAACATTGGTGTCGGCGAATTGGCCAGCGTAAAATTCAATAAAAGAATTTTGCAGCCAGAGGAGGAACCCATTTAGAATATTTCCGACTGCAAATGCATCCTCGTTAAATCCACCATGTTTTTCATTGTGAGTTATCGGATGATGTCTAAAGCTATAAATTCCTTGACGGTTAGAGGGAAACCCAGGGGGATGTGGCAACAATTCCAAAGTTAATTAACTCTAATTGGTTTGTAAGATATTTTCGACCTACAATCGGAAAGCTAACGAGGAAACAGTAAGATCTTGTTTTCCCAATTTTCTTAATTAATTTCAAAAGAAAAAAAACCAAACACAGTTCAAATTTAAACCCAACAGTGCACTGATAAATAATATTAACTTTCGAAATTTCATTGTTCCAAATACGTATTAAATAATTGATGAGAGGAAATAATTGGAATAATTTCTGAAACAATGCGAAGCATGCTTTTAAAGGATTCGTTAAAATATAAAGGAAGAAATATAGTGGAGATTAGGTGAATTGAATATTCCCTTTCTCGATCGTGAGTTGCAAAGACGTCAAATAAAATTTATAATTAATTGCGGGGTCCTCAAAATTATAAAGTAAACGGAGTTTTATCGCGACCCAATGAAGCAGTAAAGCGGAAATATTGCGACTATAATTAAATTAATACTGTGTATCGATTGCCTAAAAACTTCCATAAATAAGGAAGATAAACAAAATTAAATGTCACCTCAGTTTTATCGTTTTCCTTTCGAAAATCCTGACCGATCTGGATGGGCCTAATGAGCCCTTTTTGCCTTAGCGAAAATATCAAATTATAAAATGTCAATGATGAATGGCACTACCTCCGGAACAATGGCCAGGAAATCCCAAAAACAATAAATTTTAATGTCTCTGCGTTTCATAGGCAGGTGCAGTTATCAGATATAGGCAATAAGGCTTAGTGCTTCGAATCACGATTGATTTGGAGCATACATATATGTTCATATATCCGATACTATATTCGGGACGATTGTTAAACCTTGTATAATATACGATCGGAGACTAATAATTTTTATTATCTAGATGTGCAACGACTTGAATGTTGCCTATATTTACAATTCTTTTTTTTTCTCTTCTTGCGACCTCCTTCGCAATTTTCTTTATATAACTAACTAATTAAGAAGCATTTCAAAGCCCTTCTCACTCTGGAGGATTCCTTAAATCCTCATTATTTTATTTGGTTTATCTTTGGTGCTTTTATTATGGAGTCCCATTCTCGAGATAAAGCTCTTGACCCGAGAGCGTCAAACTGGAATAACTTACTTTTTTAATCACCTAATGACAAACAAAACGCTATTTCATTTCCAGAACGTATCGAGTCAAGAATATTCAGTTTTGTTGAACTTTTAAGGTGTGTTTCCATGAAACTAGAAAATGTCTCCACGAGGAGCTAAAAGCAATTTTCTTTATTTCAGCTGTTAAATTTTTTACGTTCCTACCATGCAAAATTCATTGTTTATATTTAACGAAAGCTTTTAAAAGCCTTCATTAGAAAATTTAATATAAATAACGACTCGAAGAAGGAAAGGAGTTTTCGAAAATGATTTTCACATGCTAAGGAAAAACAATAATAAGTTAGAATGAATAAAAGTAAACTGAAAATAACCAAGAAGCTTGCCGAGAAACGTAGTAATTAAATGGTTTTGTTATAAATTCTTAAGTTCCAATTAACAATCATTGTACCAGTCTGAATCCATTGTGACAATAATAGAATAATTTTTGAAAAAAATTGGTTTTCATTTTACCTGGTCGCCTAAACGAATGTGCAGGAAAACATAAATCTGGCTTATGGTCATATAAAAAGATGTGGTCACGTAATTGAATTTTATGTTGCTGACGTTTCCAGGTTTTTTCTTTAAAATATATTGGGGATCTAATGCTACAGCTGGTAAAAATTTTAGGAGATATCTCCACTTCCACAGAGATAAACATTCCAGAGCAACTCATTTATTGCACTTTTAATGTACTAAAAATGCACCAGTGGAAATTAAACCTTAACAAGTCTATTAAATTTAACGGTTCATTACATTAGCTTAATAGTGAAATTAGTTTAAGATTGGGGAGGTCGTGAGAATCTTGTATATACCCTTCCAATATAGCTTTAAATATCATTACCGAATTCGACGGTCCAAGAGAATTAGGGAGCTCCATTGTCTCTCGGAGATTTGATAATAAATATTAAGGGCTGTCCTAAGTAACTAAGAAATGATAAATATTCCATCGAAACTAATATTTAGTGATTTATAAAGCAAACTTTAATGAGAAATTCAAAAACAATCTTAAACAAAATCTGACATGCTTAACATAATGTCAAATATGTAATATAAAACCTCCGTAGTAAGAACTTAATCGCTTTACGCTCGAATAACGTTGGAAATTTTTGAAAAATTATTGTGCTGTATTGCAAAAACTGTGCAAAAGTTTGAGAAGAATTATTGGCCGAAACGGAGCTGCATCAGCGGCTTATGTAAACAATTGCATAAAGAAAGTTCGTTAAACTTGCATGCATGCGGAAAACAAAATATATCCGCCTGCTTGTCCGGTGCACACAACCGAAAGAATTGCTGCTGTTGCTAAAAGGGTGCGTAAAAACCAAAGAACTTTAACACATCACAAAGCACATCAACTAAACACCACCTTCTCTGAAGAGAATATTACATGAAGACCTCGGATTTTCAGCTTATAAGATACAACTTACTCAAGAGTTGCATGCAAAATGACTACTAAAGTCGTTATCGTTTCTGTGGGTGGGCTTTAAATGAGTTGGAAAATGACCGTCGATTTTGATCGCAGAATCATCTTTTCAGACGAAGCTTACTTTAATCTTCGAGATTACGTCAATATCCTGAACTATAGAATGTAAGATCTCATAATCCACCCGTTAAAGAGGGGCCAATGCATTCTGAAATAGTGTGGTTGGTGTACGTTTAGAAGAAGCGACATTGGTTTCTACTACTTTCAAAATAAAGACAGTAACAGTGTGAGGATAAATGGAGTTGGCTACAAAGAAATACAAATTGATTTTTTGAGACCGCAATTAAATGATTTGGCTTTGGATCTAAACCTTTGACTCCAGCAAAATAGCTTAGTACATCAATCGTGCAACTATCAAACTGTTGAGCACTAATTGTAAGTTCAATAACCATGTTTTCAACCTTGTTGGAGACATTCCGTACACACTATTGCTATTTCATATATCTGACGGATAGCTTGATGGATATTTTTTGAAATGTGTCCTTGAAATATTTATATATACATATACATATACATATACATATACATATTCATTTATATATATATATATATGTATATATATAAATATTTCAAGGACACATTTCAAAAAATATCCATCAAGCTATCCGTCAGATAAAGCCCTAAGCAATCANTATATATATATATATATATATATATATATATATATATATATATATATATATATATATATATATATATATATATATATATATATATATATATATATATATATATATATATATATATATATATATATATATATATATATATATATATATATATATATATATATATATATATATATATATATATATATATATATATATATATATATATATATATATATATATATATATATATATATATATATATATATATATATATATATATATATATATATATATATATATATATATATATATATATATATATATATATATATATATATATATATATATATATATATATATATATACATATACATATGAAAGATACAAATTTGATTAGAATTTAAACGCCGAACACCTATTTAATTCCACGTTGATAATGTATATTACGTTTAGGCTAATTGGAGATCTAAACATTTGTGTATTAAATTTACATTTTCGTGGGTGGGATGAATTTTAAATAATTTTCCACCTGAAATGGACGAGCGAAAAGTTTGTGTGTATGTTCCTGACAGGTTCGAAAATTTGCGATCCTATTCCAAGTTATCACTTAGTAAAATTACTCCAGGGGTTTGCCATTAAAAAGACGCCTATATTTACGAAGGACACGTTTCACTGTTTCTTTTCAATAGATGTTATTTTGCGAGGCTTTTAATTTCTTAGATTGGTGGTGGAATAACTTTTCAGTTTTCCTGTTAAGTAGATTGAACGGTAATTTTACTAGTATAATTTTAACGTTTGAAGTCGAGTTTTATTAATTGACTTTCCGGATTATGCACAAGACTGAAATTGGTAAATGTAGCTCTCAATTTCACCATTTTAAAACTGAAGTCGTAAGTACATAGTTTTTTTTTTCGTTTTAGATCTCATCATCTTTTGGACAGTCCAACTAAATATTTCACATGACACATCATGAAAAATCCAAAACTTTACTTACTAAATAAAGTTCTAGTTTATTGTGCATTTTACGGCAGAGAAATTTCATCTTAGAGAACTTGTATTATTGAGGATATAAAAACGGAGTGAACTGTCTTTTTTAAATTTTTATGTTGTCGAACTTAACAAGGGAAGGAATATAAAAGAGCATAACGTTCTGAAACCCGATAACCAATTTACAAATCCTTGTATTCTCGAATTTACTTTTGCACCCGTGTCTCGAATGCTAAACTTATGATTTGTTTTAGCCGAGGACCATTAAAAATGCTGACTAAGGACTTTACGGAATCACGTTACAAAAAGACATTCTCGACCCAGTTTTGGCATTTATGTACGAACGTACAAGTGTTTCTGTCAACATAATAGTCTAAAAAAATTGAGCGATCGTCACGATCCCGAAAACCGAAAATTACCAATTTATACATACATGTATATATACATGTATATATGTATATAAATACATGTATATCAACACCTCTATAAAGTGAATCAAATTTTATACAAAAAATCTACACATATATTTACATCACGCTCAGAAATGAGTCAGAATGGCAAGATCTACTCGATGATTTCAAAATTGCAACACCAAGAAGGGATAAGAGTATTTTTACTAAATTTGATAGAAATGTTAATTATTCAATGCTAATAATTGATTAAAATTTCAAGGAAAAAGAACAAAAAACTAACACAATTTTTATTAATGATTAGTTAACCCCTCTCCTCTCCTTTTTTTCAAGACGCCATGTTGGTAATAAACCGCATGTGCCGATAGGATTTTTATAAGAGGTCGCACTATCTAGTAAGGATCGATTAGACGGTTCTAGAATCGTCCGAAAATAATTTCGGTTTTAAACTTGAACACCGAATTCTGGGTTCTAGAGCGATTCAAATTCATTTCCAGTCGTCTCATACACAAATTTTTCTATCTATACAGGCTCCTGACAGTTGTGGAATAGTAATAGTGGGAATGAATAAAACCATAAACTCCATATACACAGAGATACCAGTTTTTGGACTTGTCTTCACATTTAGGGAAGTGTGAGTAAATGTGGTCGAATATACAAGTGATTAACAACACATTCATGGCGTTAAACACGATTGCATTTATTTGCAAACCCTTAGGTATGATGACTTAACCGAAGGCTTTTATAGCTGTGGATGGCGCTATCAGTAGTGTTACCAGATGGTGTATGTGTTTTATCGATAGATTTTGTAAAATATTGGTAGACATATTCTTTATAATATTCAATACTTACAATATAAACGAAATTATTAAATAGATACTATTTAATAAATCCCTAGATAGCTAGTTAAAATATGTATCTGATTTAAATGAGGCACGTGTTTGTCTGCCATCACCGAGTCGAAAAATGCTATGGAGAAGGCGAAGGACATGGTTACGTTTTAACGGTGATTCTGTCGTAGTGTGGGCAGGCATTTTCACGGAAACACATACAGACTTCTTATTTTTGAAAATTAGTGCTTTGAATACCCATAGATTTCTAGGAGATGTACTTCAAGAAGGTGCCATCCTACTTGCTCATTTTATTCTACATGCCTCTGTTTTAATGGATAATAACGTCAGGCCACACACTACATAAATAGTAACTAAATATCTGGATGAAGTTGGCATTCGTAGATTTAATTGACCAACATGCAGCACGGATCTTAATCTGATAAAACACCTTTCAAATGAGCTTCACAGGTGTATTAATCGTCGTGCAACCATGCCAAAGGATCTTCAAAAGTACCGCTTGGCCTTTCAAGAAGAATTTTAAGGAAATCCTAAAATGCTTTATAGATTCAATTAATTCAATACAATAAAATGATGTAATTCAGAGTTGAGGCGGCATTTAAAGTAAGCAGAAGTTCAATGTAAAAAAAGTGGAAGAATTTTTTGCTCATAAAAAAAAACTTATTCGTTGTGTTATTTTCTTTAACCGAGGCGTTGACATGGAAAAGCATGTAAGTCACAAAAACCAAATTTTTCAGGGGACGCAAAAAACGTTTTGTGAGCCTGTTTAAAAGTGTTTTTATTTGCATAAAAAAGTAACAAAGCGTCCAAAATTCGATAATTATATATTATCTAATTCTGTATTAGTCCTTTTTCTTCTAATCTTTCCATGCCGTATCACCAATAAATGTTCAAAAGTTCAATTCGATACCCATGTTAAGTTCAATTAATGACTATTTAAGTGCTTTTTTCAAACATTTCGGTGTGGCTGGTTTTTTCCTGCTGATCAATGTAGTTGACTAATCAAATATCTTGAAATTTTAATTTAAAACTGTTGAAACTGTATCCATGTAGGGTTCTAGTTTACACATTAAATTTTTTTCCTACAAGGGAAAACCATTTAGTAATAAATAATTAACCATAATATTATTGATATTATGTTTTTGATTATATTGGATAATAATATCGTAAAATCGTTTAAAATGATAACAACTACACAGGTGTGCATTTTATTGTTTGTATTCCTAATGTTAGAATTATTGACTCTTTTGATTAAAAATGTAAAGACAATACACGTGATGAAATGTTTTGAGCTGTTGGAATGCTGAAAAATGCTTCCCAACAACATATCGTTGTTATTGTTGTTGATCCTGTGCAAACAAATCCAAGTATGATAATATTGGCACGCCATAATTTATTTGATGATGTTGCCGAAAGGTATTCATACATATTTTTTAATTTTCGAACTACTCACGATATTCTATCCAAATTTGATATACTCTATGAACTGATTGAGTATCATTATCCAGTATAAAAATATTGGACGTAGTTCGTAAGCAATAGCGGAGATACCCATAATCATTGAAATTATTTACGCATAAAAGTAATGCAGCTCCGTAAAAGATCAAATTTTAACGGCACATTAACCATAAAACTTGGTTCTGATAAGAAGTTATCTCTTTCATTTTTCATTAATTTGCCAACATTTTATGGCAAATTGTGATCTCTCCAATTCAGTACACAATTTGAACTAAATATTAATCACTAAAATTTTTAGCTACGTTACTTTTTTCTTAAATAATTTGAATGAATATTCGTATCTGTCCTACTTCTTACGAACTATATGTAATATTTTTATCTTTAATGGCAGAACATCAGATCACATAGTATAACAAATAAAGTGAGAATATCTTGGGTGGTTTGAAAATAAAAAAAAACCCTAAAAACCTTAAAATTAAAATAAACGGTATGTGGGAAGGAAAGCCATAAAACCTTATGTCACATAGAGGCCTTATTTTGACCAAAGAAAGTCCCTTTATATTTTTTCAGGGTGTTTATAAACTATCTGTATCGAATAAATTCTTGATTAATGATGAAACTAATGATATAACAATACTTTTGGGTAAAATTTATTTTTAAATACATGACAATGCCCTCCTTAAGTCGCAAAAACGTAAGAATCTGCGTAGTCAAATGTCGTATAGCCATTTTAATCTAGCCTGTGCCGTCCCCTGATCTAAACCCAATTGAGCATACGTGAAACATGTTTCAGAGAAGGCCTATAAACGATAATTCTCAATTTCAAAATAGGGAACAGCTCTTTAGAGCGTTAATGATAGAGACATAAAGACGTATACGTTAAGAGGATTTGTATAATTTCATTTCCAGTATGCCAAGAAGAACTCTCACGTTGTTCAATACAATGTAATAAAAAAGATTAAAAAAAAAAAATGATTATTTTAATGTAAATGTTATCAGAACTTCAAATATTTAGTTTTTTTGTTTTCAACATTTTAGAATTTAACATATCCAATTTGATTATTTTCGTTAATGGTTTAAGAGTATTACATACGTTTAATAACAAATATTCCTTAGGTCTTTGTTTAGCTTACAATTATATTGTTTAATTATTCGTTTTCTTTTTCGTTGTTTTTATTTGTCTAGATTTTTAACCTATTTGTTGTTTATTTTTCTTTTTGGTAAATGAACCGATTCTGTTTTATTTTATGGTAAAATAACATTTTTCCTTTCCTATTATTCTTGCTTTATAAACATTTTTTTTTTATGAAATTAATAAATATCTACAAAAATTTCTTAGTTTGCTTTAAATTTTTTTTACTAAAAATTTCTTTTTTAAACTATTATATTTTTCCAGGTTTTCACCAGTATCAAATTAAACATGTTCAATATATGTGCATGTATAAGGACGTAATTTTGTGACGGTTATTATTCAAAGTCTGTGATTTATGTGTTGTTTGTATTGTTATTACTCTTATTTTAACACTAATAGCTACCATACGTAATGGCATTAATATTATTGCATTTTATTATTCTTATTATACAATTTTACTATCGAAATTAGACGTCATGGAAATTTTTATTCAAATTCCCTGGGTGTAATTAAGCTAAGTGATAAGTTGTAAACGTTTTAAATGTGTGGTACAGTTGCTGAATTTCAAGGTAAAATTATTTGCTCGTAGCTGCAATAAAACTCTTGTAGCGAAATTAAGATTTACATATCTTATCGTTTATTCTAAGTAAGCCAAATGGCTGTAAAGTCATAATTCTCATTGCGAACTTTGTAATGTAACTTTGTGCTTTTCACTTTCAAACATTTCCATAGAAATTATAACTATGTTCTAACTATGAATGTTTTTTCCTTCTTGTTTCAGATCATGAAAATTATTGGAACCTTCAAGGCCACGAATTTGGTAAGTTTAGTTATAAACCAACCAATAAATATAGGTACAATTTTAACAACTCTCATCTCATCAATCTTATATAAAGAAACTACTTTCAAACTTGTTTTCGTTTACAACGACTCCCATAAAACTTGAAGTTTTTCGCATAAGGTTTTAATCGATAATTGAAATCATAATTTATGGAATCTCGCAAAAACCTCTAACGGTTCAAGTGACCAAAACGAGGAAAAAAGATACGTGATAAATCGTATTTAATTATGTGTCAAACTTTTTTTCTATTATATTGTTATTTGTCTTCACAGATTAAAGATAAATTTATTTCATCAAACCCTATATCATCTAAATTCTTGGGTCTTCTTTGACGTTTCGCATCATCATTTCAATGTCGAACAGTCCTAGACTGTAATTTTTGACCAGCTTCAGAAGCTATCTCACATCTATCTCCTTTAGATCTTCAAGATTTAATGCTACTCTCAACTGATTACTTTCAAATCTAAAGATATACATTTTGGGCAGTAACCTAACCTAACCCACAAACGTGGTTCCTTTATTTCCAGCAATCGTTTCGTCTTTTATCTATCCATTAGAATATTTGACTATTTGTCTTTGGTCGTCTGCATAGGATTTTTTTAATAGTTTTCACGCTGCAATAAGAACTAAAAAGCAGAGTTTTGAGTTGATGAAAATGTGTGCAACGGCGGCGATCGTCCCAAATTTCAGGTTTGAGTGTTTGCTCAAATCCCTCTTATTCCCCTAACATTGCTCTAAGGAATCATCATGTATTTAGTCTAATTAAAGTGCTGAGTATTCCCAAGAGAGCTTTGAGTTTAAAAACTGAAATTAAAAATGTTGATTTTTGTTCTTGACTCTTTGGTAGGTTTAAATTTGTTTCTATCATCTTTCATAATACGGGTACATGTTTTTAAATATATAACAACGATTCCGTCTCCCTTTTTGCAGATATAGATTTTTCTATTTCGTTCTCCTTATCCATCTTCGTTTTATTCAAAAACATTCTCTAACAATTCAACCACAATTTCATTTTTTCCAAGAATATTTTTTGTCCTTTTATGTCTTTTTCAATAACGAAAATTGTTTTTTACCTTCCATGTTTATTTACTCCTAAAATGTCATAATTTCATGAAAAATCGACATTTTTCGTATAGTATACTGATCTGAAAACTCTTACTGACTTTTTAATTTTTGTTTGATATTGACAGAAACGAATAGTTTCAAACACATTATAGTTCATTGAAATCATAACTTTGTATCTTAGCTAAGTATGCATCTTTCATAATTAATAATTTTTATTTAATTGTCTTTCCTTGTAGTTGTAAAATTTACGTAATACGTGTCCACGCTAATTAATATTAATATCCTATTCCTGTNTAAATAATACTTAATTTTTAGAAATGGAATGCTCTCTCTTTTGACATTTCAACGTATCTCTAGAAAAGAAAGTTGAAACAAAATGATTCTTATTATAATAGTTTTGGATCTTTGTGAAGATGAAGGAAAAGAAAGTACATTTTCGAGACTTCATACTTTTACTCGAAAGGTAAAAATACTGTAGAACAGCAAAAAAATGATCTTAAGCAGTTTTAACCAAGAAATTTCGTTTTTTGAAATATGACAATAGCAAAACAAAACGATGCATACAAAATTAAATAAATATAAAAAAAACATATAGAAATGTAAATTTTTAAATTTTAAAACAACTGAATGTCGACGAAATTAAGAATTTAAGAAAAGAAAGCCCTCTGGAGATTTGCTAATTTTGTTAAAATTGTAATAAAAAATCAAGTTGTCATCATTTTCATCATTTGAATCACATTTTATTAGAAGGATAATGTATTGTCTGCAGGAAATATCATCCATTTCTTGCAGACAAACATCTGAGGAATAGTATTGGAAATACTGTAGCAGATTGTTTGCCGAACTTTTACTATCAGCACCATCTTGAAAAGGTACTGAATTTATTGCCTGAAGATTATGTCAAGAGATTGAATTTGGTTTCTTGAAACATTTCCCGATAACAAGTTTCTATTAAAAATAATATGAACCAATAAAACTATGTTTACGAAAGACTTTGTTATGTATGAGCTCATGAAAATCTAAGACCTATTAAGGAATATAGGTTCCAACATAAATTTGCCAGAAACGTTTGACTCGAAATTTTGAACGGATTTCTCTTGGGACTGTATTTCTTACCCGAAAGCTTAAATGGCATCACATTTACACACTTTTTAGAGAACGACTTTCCTTATAATTTAGAGGACATTCCCTTACAATATCCGAATCAAATAGGATTTCATTCGAACAAAATAGCATGTCTGGCGACGGATGTATGATAGATGCATTGTTTCAGGGATTAAACTTTGCAGGATGCTGATTATACTGGAAAGCCTGGAGTATTTAACTGAACAAATCGAGATTGTTGCTTTTTTCAAGGAGTATTACTGGAGCTGTGTTAAATGTGTTAAGTATCGTATTATTCATACTACAGAATGTAAGGGCCATAGATCATTTTCAGTTTTCACTTTCCGAGTTTTGTTATCAGAAATATTATTCTCATATTGTCTTCTTGAGGGTTCCTCCACTATCTTCTAATTTGTTAAAGAGAAAAATCAACAAAATATTTAAAAAAATAATGTTAACTGATTAAATTTCATTTTTCTTCGCCTGTCATTGAGGAAACAATCTTCTTTGTCGATTTTGAACTTCTGTCTTGACTGTGTTGGTCACATGAAATGCTATGTCCATTCTTCTTTGGATAAGTACTTTGTGATATTTTCCTTGTTTGGACTATTTTCAGAAGTTATTTTAACAACGAGTAAACCTCCTATGGAATAGATATCAACACCTTGAATGGTGTTCTCTAAATGGTAAGTGCTGGCGGTTCCTCTTCTACTTAATTTTTATACGTCGATGAACATCGTTCTGAAATTTCTCTACAGGGACTCTACAATATATTATGCGGATCAAGCTTAAGTGTCAAAGTTTCCAAACGAATTTTGTACACTTTGATTACCATATTGTAAAACGTATATTCATAAAGTGCGCTTTTTTCCCCTGGAATGGGAAAAAAGCTTTAATGGTATTATAGCATTTTGACCATGGGTTTAAGCTTCTTACTTTAAATATGTAGTTTTTCGAAGCTTTAAAATTAACAACCGTATTAAGAGGATTATTTAACGAGTATAAATTGCAATTTTGAAAAAGCTCGTAAATAATTTATTTTAAATTGCGGTTGTAAATAATNATTGGTAGACATATTCTTTATAATATTCAATACTTACAATATAAACGAAATTATTAAATAGATACTATTTAATAAATCCCTAGATAGCTAGTTAAAATATGTATCTGATTTAAATGAGGCACGTGTTTGTCTGCCATCACCGAGTCGAAAAATGCTATGGAGAAGGCGAAGGACATGGTTACGTTTTAACGGTGATTCTGTCGTAGTGTGGGCAGGCATTTTCACGGAAACACATACAGACTTCTTATTTTTGAAAATTAGTGCTTTGAATACCCATAGATTTCTAGGAGATGTACTTCAAGAAGGTGCCATCCTACTTGCTCATTTTATTCTACATGCCTCTGTTTTAATGGATAATAACGTCAGGCCACACACTACATAAATAGTAACTAAATATCTGGATGAAGTTGGCATTCGTAGATTTAATTGACCAACATGCAGCACGGATCTTAATCTGATAAAACACCTTTCAAATGAGCTTCACAGGTGTATTAATCGTCGTGCAACCATGCCAAAGGATCTTCAAAAGTACCGCTTGGCCTTTCAAGAAGAATTTTAAGGAAATCCTAAAATGCTTTATAGATTCAATTAATTCAATACAATAAAATGATGTAATTCAGAGTTGAGGCGGCATTTAAAGTAAGCAGAAGTTCAATGTAAAAAAAGTGGAAGAATTTTTTGCTCATAAAAAAAAACTTATTCGTTGTGTTATTTTCTTTAACCGAGGCGTTGACATGGAAAAGCATGTAAGTCACAAAAACCAAATTTTTCAGGGGACGCAAAAAACGTTTTGTGAGCCTGTTTAAAAGTGTTTTTATTTGCATAAAAAAGTAACAAAGCGTCCAAAATTCGATAATTATATATTATCTAATTCTGTATTAGTCCTTTTTCTTCTAATCTTTCCATGCCGTATCACCAATAAATGTTCAAAAGTTCAATTCGATACCCATGTTAAGTTCAATTAATGACTATTTAAGTGCTTTTTTCAAACATTTCGGTGTGGCTGGTTTTTTCCTGCTGATCAATGTAGTTGACTAATCAAATATCTTGAAATTTTAATTTAAAACTGTTGAAACTGTATCCATGTAGGGTTCTAGTTTACACATTAAATTTTTTTTCCTACAAGGGAAAACCATTTAGTAATAAATAATTAACCATAATATTATTGATATTATGTTTTTGATTATATTGGATAATAATATCGTAAAATCGTTTAAAATGATAACAACTACACAGGTGTGCATTTTATTGTTTGTATTCCTAATGTTAGAATTATTGACTCTTTTGATTAAAAATGTAAAGACAATACACGTGATGAAATGTTTTGAGCTGTTGGAATGCTGAAAAATGCTTCCCAACAACATATCGTTGTTATTGTTGTTGATCCTGTGCAAACAAATCCAAGTATGATAATATTGGCACGCCATAATTTATTTGATGATGTTGCCGAAAGGTATTCATACATATTTTTTAATTTTCGAACTACTCACGATATTCTATCCAAATTTGATATACTCTATGAACTGATTGAGTATCATTATCCAGTATAAAAATATTGGACGTAGTTCGTAAGCAATAGCGGAGATACCCATAATCATTGAAATTATTTACGCATAAAAGTAATGCAGCTCCGTAAAAGATCAAATTTTAACGGCACATTAACCATAAAACTTGGTTCTGATAAGAAGTTATCTCTTTCATTTTTCATTAATTTGCCAACATTTTATGGCAAATTGTGATCTCTCCAATTCAGTACACAATTTGAACTAAATATTAATCACTAAAATTTTTAGCTACGTTACTTTTTTTCTTAAATAATTTGAATGAATATTCGTATCTGTCCTACTTCTTACGAACTATATGTAATATTTTTATCTTTAATGGCAGAACATCAGATCACATAGTATAACAAATAAAGTGAGAATATCTTGGGTGGTTTGAAAATAAAAAAAAAACCCTAAAAACCTTAAAATTAAAATAAACGGTATGTGGGAAGGAAAGCCATAAAACCTTATGTCACATAGAGGCCTTATTTTGACCAAAGAAAGTCCCTTTATATTTTTTCAGGGTGTTTATAAACTATCTGTATCGAATAAATTCTTGATTAATGATGAAACTAATGATATAACAATACTTTTGGGTAAAATTTATTTTTAAATACATGACAATGCCCTCCTTAAGTCGCAAAAACGTAAGAATCTGCGTAGTCAAATGTCGTATAGCCATTTTAATCTAGCCTGTGCCGTCCCCTGATCTAAACCCAATTGAGCATACGTGAAACATGTTTCAGAGAAGGCCTATAAACGATAATTCTCAATTTCAAAATAGGGAACAGCTCTTTAGAGCGTTAATGATAGAGACATAAAGACGTATACGTTAAGAGGATTTGTATAATTTCATTTCCAGTATGCCAAGAAGAACTCTCACGTTGTTCAATACAATGTAATAAAAAAGATTAAAAAAAAAAAAATGATTATTTTAATGTAAATGTTATCAGAACTTCAAATATTTAGTTTTTTTTGTTTTCAACATTTTAGAATTTAACATATCCAATTTGATTATTTTCGTTAATGGTTTAAGAGTATTACATACGTTTAATAACAAATATTCCTTAGGTCTTTGTTTAGCTTACAATTATATTGTTTAATTATTCGTTTTCTTTTTCGTTGTTTTTATTTGTCTAGATTTTTAACCTATTTGTTGTTTATTTTTCTTTTTGGTAAATGAACCGATTCTGTTTTATTTTATGGTAAAATAACATTTTTCCTTTCCTATTATTCTTGCTTTATAAACATTTTTTTTTTATGAAATTAATAAATATCTACAAAAATTTCTTAGTTTGCTTTAAATTTTTTTTTACTAAAAATTTCTTTTTTAAACTATTATATTTTTCCAGGTTTTCACCAGTATCAAATTAAACATGTTCAATATATGTGCATGTATAAGGACGTAATTTTGTGACGGTTATTATTCAAAGTCTGTGATTTATGTGTTGTTTGTATTGTTATTACTCTTATTTTAACACTAATAGCTACCATACGTAATGGCATTAATATTATTGCATTTTATTATTCTTATTATACAATTTTACTATCGAAATTAGACGTCATGGAAATTTTTATTCAAATTCCCTGGGTGTAATTAAGCTAAGTGATAAGTTGTAAACGTTTTAAATGTGTGGTACAGTTGCTGAATTTCAAGGTAAAATTATTTGCTCGTAGCTGCAATAAAACTCTTGTAGCGAAATTAAGATTTACATATCTTATCGTTTATTCTAAGTAAGCCAAATGGCTGTAAAGTCATAATTCTCATTGCGAACTTTGTAATGTAACTTTGTGCTTTTCACTTTCAAACATTTCCATAGAAATTATAACTATGTTCTAACTATGAATGTTTTTTCCTTCTTGTTTCAGATCATGAAAATTATTGGAACCTTCAAGGCCACGAATTTGGTAAGTTTAGTTATAAACCAACCAATAAATATAGGTACAATTTTAACAACTCTCATCTCATCAATCTTATATAAAGAAACTACTTTCAAACTTGTTTTCGTTTACAACGACTCCCATAAAACTTGAAGTTTTTCGCATAAGGTTTTAATCGATAATTGAAATCATAATTTATGGAATCTCGCAAAAACCTCTAACGGTTCAAGTGACCAAAACGAGGAAAAAAGATACGTGATAAATCGTATTTAATTATGTGTCAAACTTTTTTTCTATTATATTGTTATTTGTCTTCACAGATTAAAGATAAATTTATTTCATCAAACCCTATATCATCTAAATTCTTGGGTCTTCTTTGACGTTTCGCATCATCATTTCAATGTCGAACAGTCCTAGACTGTAATTTTTGACCAGCTTCAGAAGCTATCTCACATCTATCTCCTTTAGATCTTCAAGATTTAATGCTACTCTCAACTGATTACTTTCAAATCTAAAGATATACATTTTGGGCAGTAACCTAACCTAACCCACAAACGTGGTTCCTTTATTTCCAGCAATCGTTTCGTCTTTTATCTATCCATTAGAATATTTGACTATTTGTCTTTGGTCGTCTGCATAGGATTTTTTTAATAGTTTTCACGCTGCAATAAGAACTAAAAAGCAGAGTTTTGAGTTGATGAAAATGTGTGCAACGGCGGCGATCGTCCCAAATTTCAGGTTTGAGTGTTTGCTCAAATCCCTCTTATTCCCCTAACATTGCTCTAAGGAATCATCATGTATTTAGTCTAATTAAAGTGCTGAGTATTCCCAAGAGAGCTTTGAGTTTAAAAACTGAAATTAAAAATGTTGATTTTTGTTCTTGACTCTTTGGTAGGTTTAAATTTGTTTCTATCATCTTTCATAATACGGGTACATGTTTTTAAATATATAACAACGATTCCGTCTCCCTTTTTGCAGATATAGATTTTTCTATTTCGTTCTCCTTATCCATCTTCGTTTTATTCAAAAACATTCTCTAACAATTCAACCACAATTTCATTTTTTCCAAGAATATTTTTTGTCCTTTTATGTCTTTTTCAATAACGAAAATTGTTTTTTACCTTCCATGTTTATTTACTCCTAAAATGTCATAATTTCATGAAAAATCGACATTTTTCGTATAGTATACTGATCTGAAAACTCTTACTGACTTTTTAATTTTTGTTTGATATTGACAGAAACGAATAGTTTCAAACACATTATAGTTCATTGAAATCATAACTTTGTATCTTAGCTAAGTATGCATCTTTCATAATTAATAATTTTTATTTAATTGTCTTTCCTTGTAGTTGTAAAATTTACGTAATACGTGTCCACGCTAATTAATATTAATATCCTATTCCTGTAAAAAGTAACTCAGTTATATATTTTTGTTGGTAATTCAACTGTTAAAATATATTATTTCAAACATATTTAATTAAGTTTTTCAAATAAATCAACATCAAATAATTATAAACTATATTTTACGGGAATATTCCATTCATAAAACATCGCCGCCAGAAATTGTGCGTTATGTGGTGTAGTACATGGACCCGATAAATTATAAATTTGTTTAATTATTAACAAAGCATTTTAACAAATTACGAAGTCAAATCCATATTAAAGTATTACGTTCATTCGTTTGGCAGAATACAACACTTATTAAGCACAATAGCACTTGAAGTGAATAAAGACTTTTCATGTAAATTTAAATTTAAATCGTATTTCGTTTAACTCACAATTTACGTGACTATGATACACCATTTATTATTATATTTTCACAGAAACGTATAGCGTCCATTTATCTATAAATTCGTTGTCAGGGCAACGGAATTTTTTGTATTGCTATTGTTTGTTTAAGTACCAAAGAAACGTCCGTGGAAACGTTTTTAAACAATCTAGTATCAAAGAAGTCTCTGATCTTTTTTGAATGCTTGGGATGGATTTGGAACTCTGTGCCCTATCTGTTTATCGTTTAAAGTTATTTTTGTCCTTTAGGATATTTTGATTGTGCAGGTTTTCATGAAGAGCCACTTAGTTCACCCTTTTGGCTCTTAATGTAGATGATTTGGTCACTACCGTCCTTTTTTCAATTGGTATTTTGATAGGATTTCTCTTGTAAAATGTTAGCACTGGTGCGATTTTCATTGTTGTGTTTATTGTGGTTTTTGCCTTCTTGTTTTTCTCCGATTTATTTGCAGTTCTATGTAGGTATATGTTCGCCTTTTCTAATTGTTGAGTTTCTAATGAAATATGACGATCCTGTTATATTCCGGCGTATTTTGTTTTCCAAGATTTATACGTGGAATTCTTGTGCATTGTTGTCCTTCATAGTATATGTTCATATGCGCTGTCGAAAATGTTTATAGACTTTTTTGGCTTTTTCTTTTCAGTTTATTTTTGTCCTGCCACTGGGATTTTTCCTTCCTTCTGGTTTACTAAATTTTTCTTCGGTGTATATATAATTGCTTCCATTTTTTTTCCGTGTTGTTTTTTTTTTCAGTAAGGCTTAGAAAGAATTTTCTCTCATCAAAAAACGATTTGATTAATTGAATTTAATAAATTTGGAATCCAAATGCTGTCCTCTTGTATACATATATATGAATTTCCAGAAAGATTATTCTTGTGTGTAATTTTTTTATTGAATCCATATATCTGTACTCTAAAAATAAACAGTCGCAAGTCCATTTAATAATTTTTTGGAGAAATTCTTACACATGATGAAACACATTATGTATAGTAGCGAGCATGTGTTAGTACATTTTTCGAAAAAACTGGACTTAACGACTGTTTACCTTTAGGGTATACATATGATATGTATTGCCAATCTGCCTATTTAATGTGTTGTTGAGTGTTTTTCTTTGGATTCGTATTGTTCATCTAATACGATTTTTAGTTTATGGATTGTATTTGTGAGGTTTTCTATACAAATTTTTTCAAACTCTTGTTATCCTCCAGGTTTATTGGTCCATAGATGTCTGGATTGTTGCTTGTTTAGGCATACAGATTGTTTTGCATTTGATTTTTTTAGATCTCTATTTGTTGGTATTCTATTACTTTCTTGAACTTTTGAATTTAATTTTTCTTGTATAGCTTCTATGGCGATTTTTGGTGTTTGTTGACTAGACTGAAAGACTTTATTTGAAGAATTTTCCACTTTCTTTATTTATCCCGTCCACAGCATTTGGTTTCAGTTTTAATTTGTTTCAAGACTATAACCAAACATTCATTTTATTTGCTATTTTTTATAATTTTTTTAATTCTGCTTTTTTTAGTTTGAGTCATATCAGTTTTTATTTTAATTGTTGTTGTAGACCGTTCAATTGGTAGCGTTTTTAATTTTCAATTCTTTTCTATATCTGTTTTTCATATCTTCATCAAGATTAATATGTGCTGTAATGTCAAATTAAAAACTGCACGATACCGTGTGCTGCCTACTGGTACGCATTAATGTCCCGCAAAACCGTTGTTCTACATTATTATGCTGGACCCAAAGTGGTCTAGGTAATGCTTAAAACTGCCCTGTTGCATGAATCAGCAAACTTTACAAAATCCGCTTTACATTACCGACTTGTTCCCATGCCATTACTATTATATTCCAAGGACAGAGGTTCGATTTGGTCTTTAAGCTAGAGTCTAAAGGAACAGAAACAGTTAGGTTATCGTTTTGTAAACAGGCGCAACAACAATGCAAAAGAAAAAAATTCAGCAAAATCAAATTTTGTTTAAATGTTATTATGTACTTACGCGAAAGTATAAGTTCATTGAATTATTTGCGCGCTGCATTTTTTAATGTTCAAGAAGACTTTCTTTAAAATTGTTAAATAAAAATGTCAGTCGCAAGTAATAAAATCGATAAAATGGAATATTGAGCCAGCATTAAGTACATGTATTTGAAAGAGTTACGAGTTAAGGAGATTTACGATGATATTCTGAAAATTTTTTATGTTGACTGTCCATATTTTGCTGTCATAAATTAGATTTTACGCAAAAATAGTGGAAAGAAGACATAAAATTGTCTCTAAAAGAATTTTGTTTTCGTATGAACACATAAGAGCGCATTGTCATGAATAAACTTCGGGATTTAGGGTTTCAATTGACGGAACGCCCCCTTATTTATCTTATTTACATAATTCCTTCGGATTATTATTTCTTTCTTTGACTGAAGAAAAATTTAAATGGTTCAACATTTTTTTCAAACAAAGACGTGAATTTTATGATATTTTTAAATGCCAAAAAGGATAATATTTTGGTGAAATTTTATATTATATTTTATCATATAAAAAATATAAAGATGAATAAGAAGCCACGCACTGATTGGTGGTCTTTGAACTGTAGATAATTAAATATTTCATGGTAGTTAAGAGGCTAAACGAATTCTTTATTTTTTCAAAAAAATTAAGAATCTTTAAAGAAAAATGATTTTTTAATAATGATATTGGGTATTTCCCAAACGGAATAGGGAAGTATTCAAAACATTACGTTCCTTGAAAAGTTAAATTTAAACAGCAACGTTTAAAGATTCAATATGCGATTTGCACCGGGCAAGGCAGTCTTTTAGTGTGTTTCGCTGCAACAAGATAACGGGATTTGAAAACGTGAAAGGTTTTTGTAAATACGGATCTCAACTATACAGGGAGAAATCATTTTATAATGGAGAATAAATGGAAATTCTCTGTGTTGATTCCATGTGACAAATACATACATTAGTTCTTTACACCACTTTCCAGACTTATAATTTTCCTACACACAATGATATATCGACAAAAAGGAATATACCGATTTCGAAACTATTTTCTTATAGTCTAGCGTGAATTCCAGATTAATCATAATGGATATTACTAGTATTTGATGCATAATGGCCCGAGTTTATTCCGCTAATGTTTCTCCCTCAGAAATGGAGATTTAGTAAGTTATTCTAATGCTTGACCGAACAATGGATTTGTCAAATCCGTGGTCAGTCGAGGGCGACATTTTAGGTTTAAGTGTAAGGCATTTCCAGAAGACGACAACCTGGATTGGTACTAATTTATTTCCGTAACGGGTCAAGCGAAAAGGATTAAATGCATCCATCACAGGTTTTACTGCTTAAGCTTTAAGTTCACCTATGGGCATTGAAAGCTCTTGAGGCAAAATTGAAGTTTAATAGTGCGGTTTGTAAAGCTTTCCTCAGACTTCATTTTACCGTGTTTATATAGTAGAAAGATTAAAATTTTAAAGTTTCCATCAGACGACTAGCGTTTAAAAATTCTAATTGAAGCCATTACAATGCCAAACAACGTCTCCTAACTTCATTACGCCGATTTATATTTGAGAGAGAAAATTTAGAAGCTAAACGGCAAAAGTAAGCCTGTTTCTCGAAAAGTTTTCTTTCAAAAGTAATTTCTATTTTCGGGTCTACTGAAGGAAAAACTTCGCAGTGGCAGCAATACATTTTCTCGAAGTAATTTGGCCTCCGTCGAATAAAGTATTTCTTTTTAATATCACTGATAAAGTGTTTTAGAAAAACTTAAATGTAATTTTCCCAATTTTTTTTTCTGTGTTTATATCGTTAACATAAAATAACATTTTTTTTTCTTTTCGAAAACGAACATATGCCCCTCTTTTAAAAAAACATTACGTGGATACGTTTTCTATTGATGATTAATTGACGATTTGCAATCAGATTTAAAATATTTTTAATGATGCTTGATTGATGATATACGTTCTACAATATGGACCAAATCAATCATGTTGATTGCAAATTGTTTCCGTTTTACACTATAAAAATGTTTCAATAAAAATATTTCGTTATCATATTCGAATTTAGCAGATTTTTGAATTACAACAGCTCGACAAAGCTGATGTTTGTTTAATTCTGGAAATTTTGTTGAAAAAATAAATAACAATTAATTCATTCCAATACGGGACGGTAAGTTTAAATAGAATTAACTTTTCAAATTACGTCCTGAATTAGTTCCCGACGTCATTCACAGTGAATGATGTTCTTGATGTCTCAATTTTAAAAGCCATTAAAAAACCAGGGGACAATGCTTGAAAATTCTAATTGAAGACATTACAAAGCCAGACAACGTTTCCTAACTTCATTACCTCGATTTATATTTGGAAGATAAAATGCAGAAGCCAAAAGGCAAGAGTAACGCTATTCTGCGACAACTTTTTTCGTTCATTGTTTGAATTCCTTGTTGTTTTCCATTGGAAATGAAAACATCTCTATATAGAGTATCGACTATCGAAAACTATTCAAAGTTTTTGTTGTATGGAAACATTTTAGGAAAAAATCATTTAACCCGTTCATTTTTATTCGATTTTAAAGAACTTTTATTCGAAGAAACAAAATAAACTCCAAAAATATCCGCCTCGACCGTAGTCTAAAAATGATTAAAATGATCTAAACTCTAGATGTCGTATCATCATTCTTTTTCTCAAGAATAATCGATGGAATGGCGAAGATAATAAGAAAAATAGCCAAAAAAGGCAAAGGCAACTCAATCGAGAAAAAAGTTCATGTCAGCAATTTTCTGGGGTTCACAATTGCTTTTGTTTATGAACTTTAAGGAACGAAACACTACTGTAAACGGAGAATACTACGCCATCTCAATGCATAAATTGCCAGATTCAATCTTAGACGCTGAATTCAGGGTTGAGCGATTCGCTTTCTCGATGACAGCACTGCTGTTAATACGACCACTATTGTTCAAACTTCTCTGAAGGATTATGATTTTTAATAGCTTGCTCATGCACCCTATAACCCAGATTTTGCCCCTAGAGATTATTATTTTCAAAACATTATAAACCGTTTCAAGGGAAAAAGTTAGAGCACGATAAAGAAGTAGAAGCAATGTTTAAAGCATTTTTCGGACAAAACTCTAAAGTATTATTCTAATTTGTATATTAGGATAACAGCCTCAATATGTGAAAAGTGTGTCAAAATACAGAAAAACTACATTGAAATGTAAATTTATTTGTTTCATTTTTAGCTCGTGTAGAACAAATCAGAAATGTTTAGTGCCTACATTGTATAATGCCTATCCCAGTAAGCTATGGCTTGAACTTTTCCAGCTATAGCTATCGTATATATGTTTTAGTTCAATTCGATTGTCTAGCAATATCACCCCACAGACTAAATCGATATTTTCCGGAGTTATCAGTGAAATTGGTCCTCCAGATTTCTTTTCAGTTCGAATGTTCGAAAAATTTTCATCCTTCAATCTCATTATTTGACAGTGAAATATGACAAGTGACCACCATAAAGAATACTTATCATACCTTCATAAAATTTCCATACTCCATGACTTCTTCAAATATAGGTACTTAATGTTTACTAACAATATTCTATTTTGTCAATTTTACCACTTGCGATTGTCAAATTTGTTGACATGAAACTTTGCAATGATGTAAAAACAATCTAATGTATGATATTTTGTTGCTATGAAAAGGCAATTGTTTTGTTGTCATCGAAATAATCACTGACAACTATAGAGTAATATCCCCTCGTAAATGCTGGAAGTGGTCATCGACAAGCCCCATTCATTAGTAAAGGCGGAAATACACCATTCAATTTGGTTAAGTAATCTTTTTTGATTGAAAAGGAATATTCAAAATGGTATTTATCGTGTCGTGCTTTCTCGAAAAAACAGAAAATTTATACAACCCTATTGACAAATTATAATTTACTTTGACGTGTTTGAATGATTTTTCCGAAAATAATTTGTAGGTACATCTTCTATTAAATTTATCTTTTACTTTAAGAAAGTACTGTATTTCAACCAAGAAACCCTCGCCGTAGGGATTTTAATAAACACAAGAAATATTGCAAATACCATTTATTCTCCAGCTGAGTTTATCTCAAAGAGAAAAAATATCGCCTTAGAGGTGTTTCCTTCAGGCACGTAATAGATATAACTTTAGATTTTTGTTTCATTTACTCGTGTTTAGGATATGCGAATTGATTTATTTAGGTTTTTTGCATTTTTTTCCCTAAATTAGAGTAAAGTAGCAGATGTTGGTAACGAATGGTTCCCGAGTTCGGTCAGCAATTCTCTATGGAACAAACCTCAATATTACGTCCATCTGCAAATCACATTGAAATTGTAACATTGTGAATAATGGTAGGATTTAGGATTTGAAACTCCCGGATACTTTATCCGCTTAAAAAGTTTGCTTTCAC